>SKCR01034002.1:0-143220 GCA_019454045.1 Zanthoxylum bungeanum
TTGGTTACATGGCTTACTATTCTTCTATGTGATTCAATGTTAAAAAAGAAAAATGAGTGGAAGGATATATATGATCATTGGGTCATATTTATGATGAATTTTATTTTTCAATCTCTAGGAAGGTGAAAATAAACAAGAAATTAATGATGACATTCATGACAATTTGACTTTGTTCGATAATATTTAGGCAACAAGGGTTTTATGAAAACATATAACATGTATATATTTAAATGATGGGTGATATATATATATATATATATATATATATATAAAACTTTTAAGTTATAGCTAAATGCTGAGAAATAAAAGTTATATTTATAAAATAAAAATTGATAGTAATGTTTAGTAATCATAATCTTAAAATAATATAATTTTGACCGAAATTATTAAGTACTAGAGACTTTACATTAAATAATTATAAGAAAACATCAAATTTAGCGTACCAACAAGTGCTAGTTCTATCGGTCGAGACACCTCTATTTTATGTAGTATGTCTTGGGTTTGATTTTTTACGGTGATGTGAGTTAATAAAAATTCATGTAATTATAACATTCAAATCTATTATATAGATAGAGTGAGATTTCAATAAAAATATCATCATTTTAATAAGTCTGAGACGTGAGAGTTCAAAAAAAAATATTACTCAAGCATGATGCATCATGCATGCATGCCACACACAAAAATAAAAAATTAAAAAATTAAATAAAGCGGCCGCAAAGAGATGACACAGCTTCATGCACTTACAATATTCAATATATAATTATTAATTTGGTTATTAGCTGAGCTTAATTAAGGTTCTTACATGAATTATGGTTGCTTGATTATTAGATGTACAGAAGCTTGAAGAATCATAATAATGGCAACGATGTCATCATAACTATGAAGAACTTGCAGATACAAAGAGCAGCACAATGTAAAAATCATGGAGCCTTCTCCATTTGCTCCCCTCAGGCTCAAAGGTACATAATTATTTTATCATATTTGTATCTTCCGGCCATTGTTAATTACCAAAAACATCAGGATCTTCTATCCCACGGCCCTATTATCTTTAGCATCTAAGATTATTTTTTATTTTGATATCATTGACCATAGTATAATATTATAGTAAAAAAATATATATTTGGGGCACTTTGATATTATTTATTTAGGTGATGTCACTCGTCTGTCTATACTCTGGGCCGGCCCCGACAAGAACCTTATACACTGGGTATGACCTTAATTAAGATTCAAGCCATTTAATTTTACATATGGAAAATAATATTTTGCAGGCAAGTAGAAAATACATACAAAATAGAATGGGAATATGAGAGGAGTAATTATGTCATACATGAAACCTGCTCTGAAGAAAGCAATGGGCATGTACACGCAAATGTAGCAGCTGATGAAGAAGATCACCAGGTAAGCTTTGTGCTTATTGATAATGATAATAAATAATTTTTTGGTGTATTTGATTCATTGCGTTCGGTTTCATATTTAAAATAAAAATCTTGAAAATGAAAAATATTAAAACTCGTTTGATAGATATATTTTAAAGAATTATTGTTGGAATAATTTTTATTAACTAATTAAATATTATGTAATGGTTAATAATTTTTAGCGTTTAATTAGTTTGATTATTTTTATTTTTAAAAGAAAAATGGCTAAACTAAACAAATACGATTTACTTAATAACCGAACAAATTAAACATAAGTTTTTTTTATTAGGTGGGGTAGATTACATAGATTATTTGATCACTATATTGTGCTAAGTAAAATACAAATCTTATTTAATATATGGAAACTATAATGAATTTAAAAAAAGAGAGTTTATTGTGAGGGAGAAAATTTTTTTATATACAACAGCGATACCCCGTCAATCATATAACAATCCAATCATATATTGTCCCGTGTGCTACATAGTAAAAAATAACTAAATAAATAATAGTTATATTTAACATCACTCATACATGTTATATAATTATTAATTAGTGGTATCACGTCTAGTACCAAATATTTTTTGATGAGGAGATATATTAATGGCTCATCTAATCATAATCTCAATTATTATCTCTATTTATACTTTGCCTTCCTCACAATTCTTTTATTTTTCTTGTATGTTCATTAGCTCATATTATTTGTCTTCCTCATAATCTCAATTAATATGACTAATTTAAGAATTTTATAATAGTTTGGTTTGCAGAAGCTTTAATAAATAAAAATGCTATCTTAATTTGCAGGATTCACAAACAAGCATACTGGGTAAAAGGTCCACAGAAGAAGTTGATGGGTTGAATGAAAATTGCAAGCTCTCACTATCCTTCACAACTCCTTCAATGGTGATGATACAAACTGAAGAAGAAAGAGAATCATGTCCTTTAAGTCACCAATCTAGTTCATTAGATTATAATTTTGTTAATAACATTCCAGACTTCCAATCTCTTAGGACCTGTACTCATGAATTAAACTTAGATCTTACCATCTAAATTAAACTCAAATTATAATTAGAAATATGAGATTTATATTGTCATTAAGTTCATCCTTGTATGTTTATTACAAATAGTTTGTACTATTTAAAAAAAAATTGTTATGTAGATAATGTTGTAGGATAATTATTAGAAATATTTTATTTTATTTTATTTAGGTTTTCGTATTTTTGATAATTTAATTTAATTATTTTTTTTGAAATGCTAATTTAATTTAATGAAGGTTAGAGATTAATTACTTTATTCGAATAGGATTCTAATTTGTCTCATACAAATATCTTTATCAAACAATAATCTCATTAGTTTAACAGATATTTTTTAATAATAAAAGTTTCTTCATTATGGTTCCATTACTACAAGAAAATTGATTTTTAGTGGCTAAAACTTTCGTCACTAAAATTATTTTTTCGCCACTAAAACTATAAGTGGCGAAATTATATTTCGCCACTGTTTCGTTGCTAAAAATACATCACAAAAGATATTAGTGGCGATAATTTATTTCGTCACTAAAGGTAAATACTTTTAGTGGCTAAAATTTATTTCGTTAGTAAAGGTAAATACTTTTAGTGGTGAAAATTTTCGTCACTAAAAGTTATTTTTTTGCCACTGTTTCGTCACTAAAAGTGCGTCACAAAAGATAAATTTCACCACTAAAAGTATACATTTAGTGGCAAAATTTATTTCGCCACTGAAGATGTATTCGCCACTAAAGGTAAATATTTTTAGTGGCGAAAATTTATTTCGTCAGTAAAGGTAAATACTTTTGGTGGCGAAAATTTATTTCGCCATTAAAAGTACTCCTTCAGTGGCGAAATCTAAATGCTTTTAATGGCGAAATTATTTTCCCCACTAAAAGTGCAAAATTAAATTTCCCTACATGAATTATTTATTTAAAAATATAATAAAATAAATAATTTTCAATATATCATATAATATTTTGTATTGTAAAATGATACAAAACATAAATTTTAATACATTAATTTAATAATCATATACATTAATATATGTAAATAGAATATTTGTAATTACAAGTAAAAAAATATATTATGTTATAATATTAAAACAGATAAAAGATCAACTAGTTACAATTCAAAAATTAAAAGCTATTGTTGCATGCTTTCACTTTCCATGTATTCATAGACCAATAATCTGTGTTCATCCTCACAACAGTCCCCAATGAGCTTCACCAGCATGGAGTGTCTAAATTGTCCTAAATAGTTGACTTCTGCCTTGCAAGTTTAAAAAAAAAATCAATTCAATTCATTTTCTTTGTAAAAAAAAATAACTAAAAATAATTTGTAGTTACAGGATATATTTTAACAAATTTATATTCGAATAAAAGATGTTTTCTTACTGTCTCTTTAAGTCAATATCTCCGCTGAAATCGATGTTGGGTTCACAATCAAGAACTAAAGCAGGAAAAAGATTAATAATATATCATCCACCAATGCAAGCATACAAATCCACACACATTATGAAATTAAATGAATTTTTATGATTTAAGTCTGTCCACTCAATCTGATTGGCTTAAAAGAAGCAAAGACATTACCTGTCAAACTTGTAACCGTGAAGCAAAGATTCTGCGAGGATGATGATCTTGCTAGAGGTAGCCAAACATCCAAATAATGCCGCACAAAATCCAAACATATTAAAAGTAGAAACTGTAACTACAGTGAGAGGGGTGTAGTTATTTTATGTAGAAAATTAAGTATGTCTATCATTTTTATTAAAACTAAGCTCTATCATAGATGTGAGGAGTATGCCTCCAACGATGGGAACTAAAGAAGCCCAGGTTCATCAGTCAAAGTATTTTCTCCACACCAACCACTGCAAAACAACTGTTCAAATTCATAGAGGTAAGGTCACATGAAAGATAATAGAATGAAGGGCAGTGAGAAAATAACTTATTATTCTAATTTTTGAACCTCACTTGTGGTTGCAGGAGTGAACGACTTTATCGTTTGCATGAAATAAACAACAAGTATGTAGCATAAGCTCACATTCCTCAATACAATGTTGATACAGAACATAAAAGACATAGGAAATATCTTTCTCCATCGATCTTCGGTTTCAAGAGAACCTTGATTACTATATATGCTCCAATGGATGAGCATATGAAGTGAATACATGACACTGAGAGAGGAAACTTGAAATCCAATTTCTGTAAAAGAAAAGAGCAAAGATTTAAAACATGCCCATTCAAATCATTCAAAAAAGAACTAACTCAAAAGTCGAAGAAATTACGACAAGAATTTTGGAATATTTTCAACCATAATACATGTTACCCAACAAATTTTAAGCTAACCATTTAACTTCCATGTTTAACAACCTCCCCGGCCAATTAACCAACCAATTCTTTATCATCTGCTTCTCACCATCAACATGTGCCACCAAGAACTAACTCTAAGTGAATTTTCAAATGGTTGCAACCAATTACTACTGTCTGAAATAAATTGTAACATTATAAAACCAAATATTGAATTAAGAACAGATCAATTGTCGACACTTTTAGATCCAAAATGATTGAACAAGATAGAATTTTTTTTAAAAAACACACACACGCAAACACAAACATAAGTCACCCGGTAACGCCGTTGTAGGACACAGAAACTGACGACGCATGCTGTTCCGGGCTCGCGGCCCGGTTGGGAGTACGGAGTAGCCCGCGGGGACTAAACCGGAGAATAATAGAGTCGCCACCCGGTGTGAACCGGGAAAATGATTTAAGGCCGCACTCACCCCTGTAAGGGAAGACCACACTACCGTCCATTCGGATTCGGCTACGGAATTTATGTCTGGATTTCCATCCTATATACCACAAGAGGCGACACATTTTCCATTTATTCAAGGGCCACAACACACATCATTCCACAATACTCATGCAAATAAAATTTAATAAATAATTACGAGATGAATGAAAATAAATTAGAAAGATGCCCTCAGGTATAATCTTTTATGTCGACTCTCGGAAGCACGTTACAAGGTTGTCGGAAGGGCTAAAACTCCGCAACTTTTCTGGTTCGCTGGTTCACTTCTTTCCTAGCTGTTTTCACTGCTCGAGCTACTGTTTTCACTCCGTTTCCCTGCTATTTTGGACTGCAGTTTTCTGGACTGTTTTGGGGTAAATAGGGGACTGTTTGCTCACTGTTTTTGGGTCGGTTTGGACTATTTTCGGGGTGTTTTTGTGCGGTTTCTGGTACAGTTTGCGAGACAGTTTTTTTGGGACAGTTCTGGTGAAGGATAAGGGGCTGATTTGGTGCAATTTCAGGGGTGTAAAGGGGTTGGTTTCAGGCGTTAAGGTTGGCTAGTTTTAGGGGCAGTAACGTGGGTTAATGGAGGGCTGGTTAGGCGTGAGGTTGCTGATCAGTGTTGAGGGTTTTTTTTAGGCGTGTTTGAAGGGTCAGTACGTGAGTTAATGGGGGCTGGTTGGGCGTGAGGTTGATGAGTGTTGAGGGGTCTTACGCGAGAGTTGATGAAGGTAGGCTAGGCGTGATCTAGGCTAGGGTTGTTTGTGGCAGTTTTGTGTGCATGTGAGGGATGATCTGCCTGGTGAATTCGAGAGAGAGAGATGGAAGGGTGAGAGAGAGAGCTGAGCCGTGAATAGGCTATGAATTGTGAAGGGCTGTGCGATGCGTTCTATGTGCGTGTGTTTCTTAGGGTTTTATCATGGTGCATGGGATTTGCCGAGAGAGTCCAAGAGCTAGGGTTTCGAATTTTTTTTTTGGTTGAGAGAGAGGGATGTGGTGCCGTGAGAGTCTAGGGTTTTTTGTGTTTTATGATTGCCGTCAACATTAGCTAGGGGAGTTTAGGATTTTGTGTTATTTTTATAGTGACAAGCTAGGGTTAATCTTGTTGGAGAAGGAATGAGAGATCATGCAATAAAGGTGAGATATTTCTTAGTGTCATGCAAGGAAAGCAAGAGATTGATTGGAGACAGGATTTGGTTTAATTAGGAAGTTAATATATTTGATTTATGTTAATTAGGTAGGCAATTATTTAGATTTGTTTTATTTAGGTAGGGATATATTTTATATTTTATTTGATTTATTTTAATTTGGTATGTGATTTGTTTTAATTTCACTATGTGTTAAATATGTGTTTTATTATTTTGGATGAGATTTAATTGGGCTTGGGCGTGTGTGGGCTTAGCTTAGGCGTGTGGTTGGCTTTTGGTGGTGGGCTTGGTGTGTGGCTTGCGGGGGTTTTGGGCCAAGGTTAAGTGGTTTGCGAGGTTTTTGGGCTGAATGTGCTTTAAAACGGAGGTCTAACAAGTGAGCTCAAAGCTAAAAAAGCGAATAAAATCTAACAAAAATAACGATTCCCTTCCGACGTCCGTTTCCCGCGACTTCCTCGACTTAAAAGGTAGTGTCTCCAAATGAGACTCATCATAGGGACTTATATGCAAAAATGCAGTGCCTACAGTCGTTTTTCGCTGTTTTCGCTTATTTCAACTCCGAAACACTTTCCGGCAATTGTTCCAACTCCCAAAACACATCCAATACATTTACAAGACATCATTTTCATGATCAAAAACAGAACAATTCCAGATCTGATCCAAAAGCCGAAAATGCCAAATATCTTGCTTTAATTCAAATTTTTAAGATTAATCCAATTAATCCACAATTCCAATCAAAGTCACCACACATGAACCACCCAAGAATAATTCTAGGCATTACAAGAGTGGTCATAACACTCTAGAATAACAACTCATCATCAAATGATCAATTTGGATACAAATTACACTAATTTCACCCAAATCTACTTCACATATGCATTTCACTTCCATCTCCATCATCCAAAAACAAAAGCCCCAAAAATTCAGATTTGAAGGAACCCTAGAACCTTTCTAAATCATCAAGAAACAAGAAATCAAATTTCTAGCTTAGGGTTAAGTAGATTACCTTTTAATCTCTTGAAATCCCAAACTTTTTTTCTTGATTTTCCTTCATTTCTTCATGGATTTGATGAAGCAAATCCTAGGGCTACTGTTTTGAGTTTGTTCGGCCAAGTTAGCAAGCCAAATGAAAAAAAAAAACAATTCTCATTTTAATTTGGTGATGACCGACTTTAACATTAAAGGAAGGGCAATTTGGTCATTTTTCATTTTAATCAAATTAAAATCAAATCAAACTTTATATTATCAAATCATATTTTGACAAATAAAATTCAATTAAATCATGTCATGTGTTCCAATAATAATTAAACAAATTTCATAACATTTATGGAAAAAGTTTAATTAATTAATTATTCAAATATTTAACAATTAAATATTCAAATAATCAATTAATATAATAATTATTATATATATATTTTTATTTACAATAAATAACAAATACATATATTTATGGCATGTGTCAAAATCTAATTTGACGAATAATTAATGTGTATCTAATCATATTATGTATCAAATACAAATACACAATAATTATTAAATGACCAAAATCCCTAAATACATGTGTTATCATTTAACCGATTAAACGATTCGAATTAACTCACTTAATCCGATGAAGTATTATGAATAATCTGTATTATTCATATCGCGTTGCCCAAGTGCTCAATGAGTACACTTCATATTGTGGGACTCTCTAAATTTAGGTTTATCCGTCACGAAATCCAATTTTGTATCCATAATTCACCCACTCATGAATTATGACGATCATGGATAATCTCGCTAAACTATACAAGCCGATATCATTACATACGTATAAGCCATCTTGTTGGACAATTATGACCCATAGCGTCACTATTTTTACAGATCATGGTGTTGTTGTGCAAATTAACTATGTGACAAAAGAGATTGCTCTCTTATCATTTGTGATTAGATCACCAAGATGTATAAATGATAGGAGGTTCTTATGATTTGTTCCTGGATTGAGAATGATATGAGACAGTATCAGTCCACGAAGGATAAATCATTAAATATCCCTAGTCAGAGTATTATCGAGATTGGACATCGATAATGCGTAAAAGACTAGTATTACACTTGTGCGCGTTTGTGAAGGCACAATAGCATAGTTCTCATATATTTGGGTATAGGATACTCATGCAAGTGTAATAGGAGGTTGTGTTTTACCGATGGTACGGGAAACAGCTTCGCTCTGGATAGACCCCCTCAGAATTCCATTGGTAGTATGATTATGTGTCTATGGAAGTCCGAAATCAGGGTAGGTGTATTTGGTCTTAACCTGATACTTGCACTGCTAATACTTGCGACAATAAATATGCTTTGGTTTTGGTCGTCCAGGGGTTTAACCGGTTCTGTGTACGCCTCTTCTGGGTATATTGAGAATCGTAGTGTGTTGGGTGTGATGTCAAAACGGAAGTATCACTCCAGTCATATGGAGATTATGGTTACGTAGGATACGGTACTAGTACTCTTAAGTACTGCAGTCATCGGGATATTATGACTAGGTCATGTATATCCGATTATAGAGACTAGTTACCAGACATCTGACATGTGCTTCGTACGGGGCAGACATAATTCCAGCCCCAGGCCTAGCACATGATCATCCGATACTGGATCGACATACACAATACTATGTATACTACGCCTGATATAGATCGCTTATTCCTGTAAGCATGTTTCTGGAGAATTGGGTAGGCATGGCGCTTTGCTAGAAGCCAACCTTGTCTTGTAAATCGGTATACGTAGTACTAGGTACTTACGTGTTCGGATAGTCCGACGACCGGATTTACTGCCAACATATCCGGGGATCTCATGGGTCGCTTCCTGAAGATTCACCGATGACGTATGACTCGCACTTTTATTAATCTGGGATTAATTGCGGAGATATTTTATCTGGGATAAAATATCATTTAAAGAGAGATAACGATTGATTTGGAATTAATCGATAAAATAATATATTCGATATATTATACGAAATTGGATTTCGATGCGGAATTAAAATTGGATTTTAATTCGGGAGAACGAGTTAATTTAGAATTAATTCGTTAGCGACGTGAATAGTGATTTCGCTAGGCATAATCATTTAATTACGTCGCAACGGAAAATTCGTTAATTTGGAATTAGCGAACCTGAGCCCGCGAGTGTTTGCGAGCGCATTTGCATTTCGAATTCGAGTGCGGCACGCAAATCACATCAAGCGTCAAATCGCTAGTGACATCTAGCATCACATCATTCGTCAATCAAGTGATAAATGTCTTTCACTTTGAGTGATTGACACCAGTCACTATTCATGAGTGATGTGAGTTGATGGAAAGCTTTTTGAAAGCTTGAATGACATTTATTGTTATTTTAATTATTTGTATTTGTTTTATTTTGATTTTTGAAATCAAAGGAAGTGTATTAGATACACTTAACACATTACAACACATTATCCATCTCTCTCTCTCCTTGGTTCACGAATTTGGAGCCAAAATTCTTCTTCTTCTCTCTCGGCCAACAGGCCATTTTTCTTCTCAACAACTCACTGGTTTGACCGTGAAAATGGAGGAAAAAGGGAAGCAAAGTGTGATGTTTTTGTGGCAAAAACATCAAGAGCTAGCACTCAAAGAGACATGCGAAGGTGATAGGGAAACCACCCATGAGCATGGAACCAAAGCTTGGAGCTTGGAGGAAGACACAAAGCCGAAAATGGAGGACCTCCACACAGCTCACTGCCGAGCTTGATAGAGGGCAGAAAATGAAGTTTTGTTGTCCACCGCGTCGCTCAACCGCTCGATGTAAGTATTCTGCAACTTTCTTGATTGTATTCATATGTATTTTCAATGCTTGAAATGATCTTGGGATGCTTAGAGAATTCCAACACATCTGTCACAGGCTATCCATATTATACATGGGGTATAGATAAAAACGTAAAACCTGTTCGGTATAATATAGTCGACTTTGAATTTATGATCTCTAAATAACACTCGAAACTGATTTCTGAATTTATACTACGGCCATGGATTTACTAGATCGTAAACACATGAGGATGCATATGCCCTGTACACAGGACTGACAGATCATATCTTGATACGCACTTGATATCTTGAGCATCAGTCAACACCCAACGAACAGGCGGAGGTCTGATCATGAATAGATCAGTGACGTGACTGCCATCAAAGTGTGGAGGATAACTCATATATCCCACTGTGGTATCTCAAGTCGAATGACCACTATGCTCGCTCAACTCGAGAAGATTCATATTGACGTTGGTGTACCATCTATTAGGAAATCTTCAGTAAGTCGTTCAGTGTCTTATCAAATAAACACGTACATGTCTATACGAGTCTCCCAAGACTCATGGTTCACTGGGATAAACCATCGGACCAAGTCACGATATACGACATGTACTGGTCTCAACGAATTTTACTAACTGACCCGTGTTAGTAAATCTTGATCATGAACTTTATTTAATGATAGTCATCTTATAGTGCGTTTCCCAATGTCAATTACAAACTACGTTGTAACTGCGCACTATATTATAAATCCTAGGGTCTTTGTCTAATATACACGTAACACTGAACTAGATTCAGTTTCGATCTAATCGTAATCAGATATCTAATCGTAATTAGATCGAATAAGTGTTTAAAATAGAAGGGTGCTACCATTAAATTAGTAATATTATGGAAAATAGAATTGCTCGTATTTATGAATTTGACATAAATACGATCCAGATTGGCACTCTGAGCACCAACCCTAACAATTTCTCCCACTTGCTCTAGTGCCAATCCCCAGTATCATATACACATCTCAATGTGTATCACATACCGTGGCCCTCAAGAGCTCACCTTGCACTCAAAAGTTAGGCAACAACAAGTAAGTCTGCTTAACAAATCGAGTATGTGCAACAAACCCAATCGTTTTCCTTAGCTAGCATCATTCATACTTTGCAGAATCTAAATTCTACATCAATATGACTCAGATACTATATTAGTTATGTGCTATAGCTGCTGAGTTGTTTAAGTATATATTGATCAAATCTAAAATACCATAAGACAACAACAAGCACAAAACTAATATCAACACTTCTAATCATTGATGTCACTTTGCAACTTCTTAAGTCAATACTTCAAAAATCGCAACTGATTCCACTGGTTCAGTAGAATCAACAGTGACACTCCCACTGCATCTTTTCTGACTTTATATGACATAGACCATCTAATATCATAATTAGAATAAAAACTAATCTGATCTTATTGTTGCAGACTAAATTCTCAATGAATAAGAAACCCATTCTTAATATCTCTAAGATAACAAAGAACATGATTCAAGATCCATCATATGGTCTGTAGCATATCAAAATAACTCGTAAAAATTACGATTAAATTGATATCTTTAATCGCACATAATATAGCATTCATTACGCCATCATCCTATGATGCATAAGATTGACTAGACATTACAATCAATGTCTCTTTCAACTAAGGAATCATCATTTACGAAAGATGAATACTATATATATAAAAGATACGTTAACTGTCAAACAGTTATACTAACTGTCATACAGATAGTATTTTGTGTCCTTTATTAGATCATATCGAATGTACGACTTATGGGAGTATCTCACGAGTCTCTTAGTTTTATATTATATATGAAACTTTATATCAAATATAACAGAGACAACTCTCACTGCTACCGCGAAGAAAAGAAGACATAATTAAACGTTTTACTTTACAAACATCTCATTATTACTTTAATAATGATAATGTCTTTAGGATATATAATACTAGAAAGAAATTTGTTCGCCCTCACTGACCCTACTATCATATTTGCATTCTCTATATTTTGATAAAATCAAACAATCTGACTATATCAAAATTAGAGAACACATATTTTCGAAAAACTTATCTGAGTCTATAATAGGCTCTATAAGCTAGTATATCAAACTGTGATCTTAGCAGAATACAAACTCTATGGTCATTTTAGAATGAATTCTTCAAACAAAAAAATCACGACGGATCTCTCATTCAAAGAAAACATTCAAGAACGCCTTTTTGCATTCTTTAGCCAAAATACATTGTTTAATATCAACATTAACCAACAGATCTTTAATTGTTCAATTAGTGCGACCAGAGACAGGTATTCTCAGAATCTACAATAGACTACTGAGCATAACCTTTCTCATTGTCATACTATAAATGTCAAACCTTTATCAAGCTCACTTTGCTTTTGCTGCGCAAATAATTTGAACATTTTATGAACTATTCATAATGAAAGCTTAATCAAGTTCAAAACTTGATCGTAGTAAGCCAAGAACAATCTTAGTTATGTGGTTCAATGCTAATTTCTGAAATCGATATCAAATATCGCTCCTACCTATAAGTTATAGGATAATTTTCTTCGATAAGAAAACAACATAATCATTAAGCAACAAATACTTTGTAAATGATTCTGACATCCTATTGAACTTATATGGAAGATGTCTAAGGGTATTTTCATCTTATTATTTATATAGTTCCATTACATTTATCACTCTCACATTTGACTTCAATAAGTCAAGTCTTTTCTACAATTGTCAACATCTGATGTTAACACACCAAGTAATAAAATAATTTTATTACTCGAGATCGTAGAAAAGATATTCTATCAAACAGAATACAATATTCTATTAAATAGAATAAATGATAAACTTTTCACTCGTACCTCTGAGGCACAAGTACTTTCAATTATATAACAATTATATAAAAGAAAGTTTCAAATCTTAAACTTTTCGAGATTCAAATTTTCTACCTATACATATCATATATATAACTGTAGGAATGAATGGAACCCTAATTAAAGGGTTGAATTAGTGTTGCTAGAACATAACCCCAACAATATTGAAAAAACAATTCGGTAATACTCAATATCAACGAATCAAATCATATAAGATTCAGTTACTTCCACTGACAATGGAATCGTGGAAGTTTAATATTGAGTAAGAATCATATTCATTAAATAACTTTAGAACTTATTGCCTGAAATTCATATGTCTAATCATATCAAACATCATTGAACAATTCAAAGATTCACTATGAATTATGAGATTATAGTTTTCAATACTTCAAATAGAATATCTTTGAACCATTCAAAATATTCTATCCGCGTTTCATCAGAAACATATTGAAAGTTCTTGAACAATTCAAGACGTTCAACATGTTCTCTATTAGAAACACGTAACTAAGTCATGACAATTCATTAACTAAGTTATGGAGTAAAGAAAACTATCTAAAGCAATTTCTAATTTATTAAACTACATACATCCAATGTATTAGTCTAATAAATCTTGTGATCCAATGACGATCATTGGTTAAATGAGATTTAATCACAACCTGAATACAATATTCATTAAATGGATAAGGATATGTGGTGTGAACTTGTATCAGACCATCCTTTTACCATACGGAATAAGTATCTAATGCTTATATGATAAAATCTCATAAAGCACGGTTCTAAGTTATTTAATTAAACAAACATTTTCTTAATGTTTATCTTTTCATTAAAGACAATACTATTCACTTTAAAAAATATGTAACAATTTTTTATACAGAATAAGTAACTATCCAATAGTCACAAGTTCTGATATCAAATATCAAAACAGTTATTAAACATTATTTTAAATAACTAGACGGGAGATCTGGTATCCAATACCTATAGTTGTCGTATTGTGAGAATCGATATTCTTTATACGCAACTATACACATCTCATTTCTTAAGCTTTATAATTTGGGTTCAATTATTCACAACAATTGTAAATGATTGATTAGCAATCTGTGTCAAACACGTGACTTCTAAAAGTCACTAAAGCCAAGAAATGTCATTATAAGATAAACAAATACTAATGGGGTTTTCTTAATGCCAGTCAAGAATCTCGAGACATGAACTAATTCAAGTCAATTCTCACTACAAAAGAAACTATTCTTTCTAAACAATTATATCCTTAACCAGATATCCATTTAGATTACCTATCGTAACTTAGTAACTAAGTAACAAATCATCTTGATTTTCAACAAAATCGGAACAACAGTTCCCGATGGTTTCAACTAATCTAACAATATCTAAGTCTACTGTCTTTCTAGAACCTATACTAGAAATACGCAACCATAAGTAAAGTCAGAAAACCTATTCAAGTAATAAACATGCAGTGGATTAGAAGTTTAATTCTATAAAAAAAATATAGAATAAAAGGAAAATGAAGCAGAATTTTCCATAAAATTACGCATTGCTTTAGTTATAGATTTTTAACCCAGCAGTGTTTCCCACTACTTTTCGTAATACCGTAATCCCTAACAGACAACAGGAATTCAATAATTAAATCAAATTCTATAGTGAGAGTAGGATCCCATGAATATATTTCGACTCACAGCTTTGACATAGTCTCGCCTACATATATTCATTAGGTAGACAACTCATTGTCAATCACTCACTAGTGACTTCTGATTTTGGTCCTGACCATTTCTCGTTATGACAACTTTGGCACGTTCACAAGGAAGTGTATCAAGGCTTCACTTGTCAATGACAAACTCAAGCTACCGATGTAGTCTTGATAGCTTTGGCACGTTCGGGATTTCCATTTTCTCTTGAATTTGTCCAGCATCAATATACAACCGGCATGGATAAAATCCCATAACCTACACCCTCACAGCTTTGGCATGATCTCAGATGCAGTTATAGAAAGATACCCATGAACCGTACTAACAAGACGGACCAAGAAACATGTATCCAATACATGTTCTTTATAGCCTTATTTTAAGCGGGGATTTTCCTCAGGAAGCTATACTCTACATCAAATGAAATTTTTTAATCTAAATCATTTTCTAAACAATTCAATTCTACCTATAGAAAATATAACTTAATTTAATGATTAAATTTCCGTTACATTTCTGTTTGCGTAGAACCGAAAAGTCAAGAAACATATATAGATTATATGCATGTGTAAACATTAAAATTGGATTAAATATCAAATATCAAGCACGAATAATGTAATGGATGAAGCATCATACCTACTATGATACCATTTTTGTTGGGGTTTCGGGCGATGGGCGCAGCGGAAGCGCGGTTCGGGCGAAATCATAATTTAAAACTTTTTCAAATTACCGAATAAATTATTCATTATCAAATATGAACAATTTATTCATATTTCACCTAAACCTATTTATTCGATATCAAATAATGACATAAATATATATATGAAACGTCGCGAAACTTTTACGAAAAATGTTTTTTCCGCAAAATGATGCAAAACTCGTTTTTGACCAAACCGACCACCTGAAACTTATGGAGACTGCCCAGGTCAGTCCCAATAGTGTTAGGGAAGTTCATGGGCTGCCCGAACAGTGAAGAACTCACTCTTTGGACAGCTGTCACCCAGTTGATTCAAAAGTCACCTGGTAACACCGTTTTTCATCGTTTTCGCTTATTTCAACTCCGAAACACTTTCCGGAAATTGTTCCAACTCCCAAAACACATCCAAAACATTCACAAGACATCATTTTTATCATCAAAAACATATAATTCCAGATCTGATCCGGAAGCCGAAAATGCCAAATTTAATGCTTTAATTCCAATTTTCAAGATTAATCCAATTAATCCACAACTCCAATCAAAGTCACCAAACATGAACCACCCAAGAACAATTCTAGGAATTACAAGAGTGGTCATAACACTCTAGAATAACAACTCATCATCAAATGATCAATTTGGATACAAATTACACTAATTTCACCCAAATCTACTTCACACATGCATTTCACTTCCATCTCCATCATCCACAAACAAAAGCCCCAAAAATTCAGATTTGAAGGAACCTTAGAACCTTTATAAATCATCAAGAAACAAGAAATTAAATTTCTAAGCTTAGGGTTAAGTAGATTACCTTTTAATCTCTTGAAATCCCAAACTTTTTTCTTAATTTTCCTTCATTTCTTCATGGATTTGATGAAGCAAATCCTAGGGCTAATGTTTTGAGTTTGTTCGGCCATGGCAGCAAGTCAAATGAAAAAAAAAAATTCACTTTTTAATTTGGTGATGAAAGACTTTAGCATTAAAGGAAAGACAATTTGGTCATTTTTCATTTTAATCAAATTAAAATCAAATCAAACTTTATATTATCAAATCATATTTTGACAAATAAAATTCAATTAAATCATGCCATGTGTTCCAATAATAATTAAACAAATTTCATAACATTTATGGAAAATTTTAATTAATTAATTATTCAAATATTTAACAATTAAATATTCAAATAATCAATTAATATAATTATTATTATATATGTATTTTTATTTACAATAAATAACAAATACATATATTTATGGCATGTGTCAAAATCTCATTTGATGAATAATTAATGTGTCTATAATCGTATTATGTATCAAATACAAATACACAATAATTATTAAATGACCAAAATCCCTAAATGCATGTGTTATCATTTAACAGATTAAACGATTCGAATTAACTCACTTAATCGGATGAAGTATTATGAATAATCTGTATTAATCTGTATTATTCATATCGCGTTTTCACTTATTTCAACTCCGAAATACTTTCCGGAAATTGTTCCAACTCCCGAAACACATCCAATACATTCACAAGACATCATTTTCATCATCAAAAACAGAAAAATTCCAAATCTGATCCAGAAGCCGAAAATGCCAAATTTCATGCTTTAATTCCAATTTTCAAAATTAATTCAATTAATCCACAGCTCCAATCAAAGTCACCACACGTGAACCACCAAAGAACAATTCTAGGCATTAAAAGAGTGGTCATAACACTCTAGAATAGCAACTCATCATTAAATGATCAATTTGGATTGAAATTACACTAATTTCACCTAAATCTACTTCACACATGCATTTCACTTCCATCTCCATCATCCACAAACAAAAGCCCAAAAAATTCAGATTTGAAGGAACCCTAGACCTTTCTAAATCATCAAGAAACAATAAATCAAATTTCTCACTTAATCCGATGAAGTATTATGAATAATCTGTATTATTCATATCGCGTTTCCCAAGTGCTCAATGAGTACACTTCATATTGTGGGAATCTCTAAATTTAGGTTTATCCGTCACGAAATCTAATTTTGTGTCCATAATTCACCCATTCAAGAATTATGACGACCACTAATAATCTCGCTAAACTATACAAGCTGAGGTCATTGCATACGTATAATCCCTCCGTCACAGGCTATCTATATTATACCTGAGGTATAGATAAAAACTTCAAACCTGTTTGGAATAATATAGTCGACTTTCAATTTACGATCTCTAAATAACACTCGGAACTGATTTCAGAAGTTATACCCCGGAAATGGATTTACTAGATCGTAAACACGTGAGGATGCTTATGCCCTGTACACAGGACTGACGGATCTTATCTTGATACGAACTGGATATCATGAGCATCAGTCCACACCTAACGAACAGACGGAGGTCTGATCATGAATAGATCAGTGACGTGACTGCCATCAAAGTGTGGAGGATAACTCATATATCCTACTGTGGTATCTCAAGTCGAAGGACCACTATGCTCGCTCAACTCGGGAATATTTTTATTGACGTTGGTGTACCATCTATTAGGAAATTTTTAGTAAGTCATTCAATGTATTATCAAATAAACACCTACATGTCTATACGAGTCTCCCGAGAGTCATGGTTCACTAGGATAAACCATCGGACCAAGTCAAGATATACGACATGTACTGGTCTCAACGGATTTTACTAACCGACCCGTGTTAGAAAATCTTGACCATGAACTTTATTTAAGGATATACATCTTATAGTGTGCTTCCCAATGTCAATTACAACTTACGTTGTAACTGCGCACTATATTGTAAATCCTAGGGTCTTTGTCTAATATACACGTATCACTGAACCAGATTCAGTTTCGATCTAATCGTAATTAGATCGAATAAGTGTATAAAAGACAATGGTGCTACCATTAAATTAATAATATTATGGAAAATGGAATTGTTCGTATTTATGAATCGGACTTAAATACGATCCGAATTGGCACTCTGAGCACCAACCCTAACAATATTTTACGGAATTAAAAAAATATACTATATTTAAGACACGTCTAAGTTAGAGTTTCAATGTCAACAGAGTAAGCACCCTTAAGTCTAAGCGTAAACAATAATAAATAACAGCAACCTAACAAACACATAATATATTACAGAAAGTAAACAAAAGAGAAGCGGATTTGTTTACGAAGTGCAATCTCTTTTCAGAGAAAAACCACTTCAGGTATAAGTTACCATCCAAATCCATTATATAAGAAACAACTTACAGACATTGTGAAAAGACCTTAAGTAAAAATCTTGCCAACTCTATTCCCACTACTGTAATAACCCGAAAAACTCCCATAGCTTGCTCCAAACAGCCTTCTTCAAAACCTCTGAAGTCTCAGTGAATTGAATCTTTGAACTCGCACTTCGAAACTCCAAACACCAATCTCCTCCTTAGAACTCTGAAGATTTAGGGTATTGGCAAGATTTGTGTTTGAAGGGTTGATGGTGGTGAAACAAAGAATATCGATCACAAAGAAAAAGACATGAGATTGAGTCTTCAAGGATGAGTGCTCTTCAAAAAGTTGAAAACAGATTGCAAAATAGGTTTATGTAATATTGTTCCAACCCTGGTAAAGAGGCTATGTTGTTCATTTTATAATTAGGGTTTTCCAAGTCCAAAGTAGGCTTAAAAAACGCGTCCAAAATAATCAAGATACGCACGAGCATTTGAACGCTTTAAGAACACATGACGAACACGATTGTTTCCATAAAATCATTTGACTGCCAGATAACGTGACGTGAAGCCTCTGATCAGTTTTGTTCAAATGAAATGAAGATCGCGAATTGAACGTATGGCCTCTGGAAGATTTCGTTCAAATGTCCTAAAGAACATGCCACAAACGGATTTCGTTCAAACGTCTGAACGAACATACCATGAAGAAATCTCTGATATCTTTATCTGGAGTTGTCCAAACATACCAAACACTTCAAGACTTATTACAACTCAGTTTAACTTGGTTGGTTATGAAATTTGTCAACATACTAGACCCAACAACCTCTTCATTTGGTATTTCGTGACAAAACCACCTAAAACAATGACTAAATAATTTAAATAAAAAAAGTCAGTGTCCACCATCAAAACACAGACTTATTAGCTATTGACTCGTTCTAGTCCTAAGTCTTGATCACGATGAAGATGTACTTGTTAACCTGAAATAATCACAGACAAAGACACCCGTGAAAAGTGAGGGGAATAACAAGAACATAAATGCATAAAATAAAATGTACTTGTAAGAACATAAATGAACAGAAAAATATATTAAACAGTTCAAAACATTCAATCTCCATTCAAGTTCAAGTTATAGTATTTTCCCCCTAAAAACAAAGTCAAAACTGTTTATATCTCCCCCTATGTGTACTACTGGGTTAAAATAGTCCAAAAACACATAATACTCCCAATTTTTATCTCGAATGACAAATGGTACAAGGAACGCACAAAAGAAAGACAATCACGACTCAAAATCAGAAGCACTATCAGATGCATTATCATCATTGTCTGCAACATCGTCATGTTGGTCACGCTTATAAAGTCAGGTAACACAAGTGCAGACCTCAATTAAATCACTAAACATAAGTTGGAGTTGAGCCATCACGAAAGTCTGGTTCTCCAACAGGCACTGATAAATATCTAGAGGTGTGCCGATAGAAGAGGAAGAAACAGTAGCAAATGAGGAAACACTGATATTGGAAGGCTGATCAGATAGAGTCTAAATCAAATCAGTGTTGCCAACTGGAGCTGAATCGGGCTCGCGATTATATGAGGCTTTATGGGCAGAACCATCGGTCAAACTCTGCTTCCCGATGGGTCTATGAGCGGAAGAGGTGTATCATGAACAAGCTCAGTCACAAGAACAAAAATAAGAAGATGGATCAAACAACCATATGGAAGAGAATGATGAGACGTCTCCTAACGGTGAATGGTGGTAATATCACGAAGAATAATATCGAAAAGATCAATGGAGATGCTTTGCTCGATAGCATATAAAAAGTGAAATCAGGAGATTGGCTGTGTGTTGACATGAGACATGAGGATAAGATTGTGGCAGACAATATGATTGAGAAGGGGTGGTGGGGTAAAAGAGTAACCACTGTCACAGACCCACCAGTGTAAGGGTGATGGTGCCCAGTAGCCACATCCAGAATCACTTAAGCAGAAGGATCTCGACCATGCTGTCAGGGATACTCAGGATAATTGACCTCATGGATGGAGAGAACACGGTGAAGTACATTAGCATCGATATCCAAATAATGACCCCATATAAAAACAAAGAAAGAAACTGAATCAACAATCTCAATGTTGGAGTAGAACTCCTGAACAAGTGTATTTAAAGGACCAACAAAGCCGGATAGAGGAGAACCCAAACCCAGTTGATGAGAAGAGTGTTAGTGTCCTACACATGCTACAAGATCACTAAGATGATTTGTGTGTGAATAAATCAAAGAGAGTTGCGTTAATACTCACATTGACCGGATGAGTTTCAAGACTTTTTCTTTGTATTTCGGAAGCTCCAAGCTTTCTTTGTTGTTCCAAACTCAAGGGTGAGTTTCCCTATCACCTTCACTTGACTCCTTATGTGCTAGCAAGAACAAAATTGAAAGAAAATTTGCCCTCCAAGAGAAGCAAGGTTTCGACCATTGAGAGAAATGAGAGAGAGATGAAGTTTTTTGTGTTTTGTTTTCCAAAAACAATTACCAAAAAACTTTTCCAAAAAGTGTATATACTTTTCAAATGCAAAAGTCAAAGTGTGTTGTACAAGTTGGCATTAAAAGCTCCCAACTACTTCCATCACTCAAGTGACTTGTTGATGTAAGTTGGTGGGTCTCACAATTAAATTTAAAATTCAAGTTGGGTTGCTCAACACACTTCGGGCTCGGATTCGTTTAATCCGATTAAACGAATTTTCGTTACGACGTAATTAAATCTAATTTAATTAAATAATAATGCCCAACAAAATTATTACGGAAGTCGCTTACGAATTAATTCTAAATTAATTTGTTCGCTTGAATTAAAATCCAATTTTAATTCTGTGTTGAAATTCGGTTTCAATTAATATATCCAATATATTATTATAGCCCAAATAAATAAATTAAATAGAAAAATTCAATTTAACTATTAAATTTATTTTACCGATTAATTCCAAATTAATCGCGTTCTCTCTTCTAGTCGAATTAATCCCAGATTAATTCTTGACGCAATTAATCCAAGATTAATTTTCTCTCTCTTAATTAATCCTAGATTAATTCTGTTCGAGTCAAATGTCATCTGTGAATCTTTGGGAAGCGACCCAAGAGATCCCTGGATATGTTGGCAGTAAATACGGTCATCGGACTATCCAAACACGTGCGTACCCGGTACCATGTTCTTACCGATTTACAAGACATGGTTGGCTTCTAGCAAAGCACCGTGCCTACCCAATTCTCTAGAAATATTCAATGAGGAATATACAATCTTTATCAGGCGTAGTATACAGTGTATTGCGTATTACGATCCAGTATCAGATGTCACATGCTAGGCCTGGGGCTGAAATTGTGTCTACTGTTGGACAATTATGACCCATAGCGTCACTATTTGTACAGATCACGGTGTTGTTGTACAAATTAACTATGTGACAAAGGAGATTGCACTCTTATCATTTGTGATTAGATCACCTAGATGTATAAATGATAGGAGGTCAATATGATTTATTCCTGGACTGAGAATGATATGAGACAGTATCAGTCCACGAAGGATAAATCATTAAATATCCCTAGTCAGAGTATTATCGAGATTGGACATCGATAAATACGTAAAAGACTAGTATTACACTTGTGCGTGTTGTGAGGGCACAACGGCATAGTTCTCATATGTTTGGGTATATGATACTCATGCAAGTGTAATAGGAGGTTGTGTTTTACCGATGGTAAGGGAAACAGCTTCGCTCTGGATAAACCCCTTCGGAATTCCATTGGTAGTATGATTATGTGTCTATGGAAATCTGAAATCGGCGTAGGTGTATTTGGTCTTAACCTGAGACTTGCACCGCTAATACTTGCGACAATCAATATACTTTGGTTGAGGTCCTCCAGGGCTTTAACAGGTTCTGTGTACGCCAATACTAGGTATATTGAGAATCGTAGTGTGTTAGGTGTGATGTCAAGACGGAAGTGTCACTCCAGTCATATGGAGTTGATATTCACGTAGGATACGGTACTGGTTCTCTTAAGTATTGCAGTCATCGGGATAAAATGACAAGTTCAAGTTTATCCGATATAGAGACTAGTTACCAGACATCCGACATGTGCTTCGTACGGGGCAGACACGATTCCATCCCCAGGCCTAGCACGTGATCATCTGATACTAGATCGAAATATGCAATACCACGTATACTACGCCTGATATAGATCGCTTATTCCTGTAAGCATGTTTCCGGAGAATTGGGTAGGCATGGCGCTTTACTAGAGGCCAACCTTGTCTTGTGAATCGGTGTAAACGTAGTATGAGGTACTTACGTGTTCGGATAGTCTGACGACCCGATTTACTACCAACATATCCGGGGATCTCATTGGTCACTTCCCAGAGATTCACCGATGACGTATGACTCGCACTTTAATTAATCTGGGATTAATTTATTGAGAGAGAAAATTAATCTGGGATTAATTGCGGAGATATTTTATCTGGGATAAAATATCAATTAAAGAGAGAGAACGATTAATTTGGAATTAATCGATAAAATAATATATTTGATATATTATACGAAATTGGATTTCGACGCGGAATTAAAATTAGATTTTAATTCGGGCGAACGAATTAATTTAGAATTAATTCATTCGTGATGTGAATAGTGATTTCGCTAGGCGTAATCATTTAATTACGACGCAAAAATTAATTCGTTAATTTGGAATTAGCGAACCCGAGCCCGAGATTGTTTGCGAGCGCATTCGCATTTCGAATTCGAGTGCGGTACGCAAGTCAAATCAAGCATCAAATCATTAGTCACATCAAGCGTCAAATCACATGTCACTTTGAGTGATGTGACATTTGATTGATTGATGTGAGTTGATGTGTATTGATTGACAAGCATTTAATGCTTGCTTTTTGGAATTAAAAGAAAATGTAAATGGTTTATTAATTTTTGGAAAATATATAAACCTATTACAATTTTTTTTTTTATTTCATAATTTCTCTCTCTTCATTTTCGGTATTGGCTTTTGGAGCCAAAACCTCTCTTCATCTCTCTCACGGTCTCAAGACTGATTTCTTCTTCTGGTTTCAGTTTTCACCGTGAAACACAAGGAGGAAAATGATGATTTGTGGAAAATCATCAAGTGCTAGCACACTCTAGGAGGCATACCAATGTGTTAGGGCAGTGTATGCGTGAGCTTGGAATCCATTGTTGGAGCTTGGAGCTTCAAAGGACATCAATGGTCGATTCTTGGAGGAGGAGATCCACCCACTGCCGAGCAGTCCACCATTTGCGCAGCCCACTGCTGAGCAAGAGAGAGCAGTTCGTTCTTCATCTTCGCAGCATCCAACCGATCAATGTGAGTTATTCCGCACCTCCTTTGATGTGTATTCAACTCGTTTTATGCTTTATAAATGATCCTTGGGACTTGATTGAAACCCAACATCTACCCCGTACGAAGCATATATCGGATCACTAGCAACTAGTCTCTTTAATCGGATAATCATGACTTTGTCATACTATCCCGATAGCTACAGCATATAAGAGTACCAATTCTGTATCATGCGTGATCATCATCTCCATATGAATGAAGTGACACTTCCATCTTGACATCATACCCAATACACTACGATTCTCAGTAAACCCAGAAGAGGCGTACACAGAACCTGTTAAAGCCCCGGACGACCAAAACCAAAGCGTACTGATTGTCGTTAGTATTAGCGATGCAAGTCTCAGGTTAAGACCACATACACCTACCCTGATTCGGATTCCCATAGACATATAGTCATACTACCAATGGGATTCCGAGGGGTCTATCCAGAGCGAAGCTGTGCCCGGTCCAACGGCTAACAGAATCTCCTATCACACTTGCATAAGTATCCAATACTTAAATATATGAGAACTATGTCGTTAAGCTTCCATAGCGTGCATAAGTGCAATACTAGCATATTCTGCTTTATTGACGTCCAGTCTCGATAATACTACGACTAAGGATATTTAATGATCAAATCTTTCATGGATTAACAATGTCTCATATCTTATTAATCTGGAACTGATCATATGGACTTTTATCATTTATATATCCAAGTAATCCAATTACAACATGATAAAAGAGTAATTTCCTTTGTCACATAGTTAATTTGTACAAAGAACACCATGTCTTTTACAAATAGTGATGCTATGGGTCATAATTGTCCAACAAAGAGCAAGGTCACCAGTATCGCATAAGTCGGCCTCAATAATATTCTGTTCCAAGAACGATTTGCGGAGAGAAAATGATTCATTGAATAACCGTTGAGCTCCAGCACTGCGAAAGTGGTCAGGTATAACAGGGGCATGAGATCGCTTTTTCGAACCAAGAGATTTGACAAGAATCTAAGAGTACCAAAAAGATAAAGTAAGATAGGGTCCTATACGTCTATACTAGAGATGTAGAAGGTGATGGAAATGAGCAAGTCTCCGTGAAAATGAGATGTATGCAGGAAAAAATGAAAATGGATGTCTGACGTTTGAACGAATGATGTTGGCATTCGAACATATAGAGTTTGAACGAGTTTATCAGGTGTTTGAACGTCTTTAGCTCAAAAACACACCAAAGCATCCACAATCATGAAATACACATAAATCCTAGACAAATCCTAGATGAAAACATGAAACACATGAAATAGATGATATGCATGAAGCAATAAATACCACAAAAACACAAACCTATATGAGAACCTAAAAATCAAACCTTAAACCTAAGATGAGGAAATCAACAACACAATGGAAGTGATTAATACCTTGATATAATGAAGAAATCAACAAAAGTGAAAGAGAAATCATGAATTGAAGGAAATAAGTCCCGATCTTAGGAGGCCGAATCTAAAGAGTGGAAGATGATAGGTTTTTATTTTTATTTTGTTTAGAGAGTGAGGCATTGGAATGTGAAAAAGGAAGGGCAGGAGTTTAAATACCTAGATTGCGTTTGAACGACCTAATGAACGTAATATGCACTTAAGATTACTGACTAGTTTTGTTCGAACAATATCAAGAACGTAGTGAAGACTCTGAAAAGAAATGTTCGAACGGTATCAAAGACGTGTCACAAATGAAAAATTTTTGGAAAGAAACATTCAAACGATAACCAAACGCCGATGTTTTTGTTTGTCTTTTTCATCATGAACTAGATCTTGTTCTATGATTGTAATGAAATCGAATATGAACTTTTATTGATTGAATATCTTTTATTATTGATTTATGATCTTCTATGTGGATTTTTTATCATTCTCTTTATTTAATGCATTAAATTACTTGATCACCAATAGGATAGTTATGGTAAACCCTAATGAATTTGGAAAAGAGAATTTTGGTTTAGTCCTATGAATTGATAACGCGTGATCGTATTCATAAAATTGATTTCCGTGTAGGATAAGAATATACCTTCAAGATATGCGTAGTCATGATTAGAACATGATCATAATAAATCTGCATTATATTAATTATTATACGAATATAAGTAATTGAACTATGTTGGACGTTTCTACTTAACCATCGGAAGAGACTCGTAGATAACTCCGTGTTCTTGGTAAATAATTCATCGAAGTTGATTAGTCATAAAGCGAGAAGAAAGATATAAAGAAATTTTATAGGGAAGTTGTAATCCTAAATTCTTCTTACCTTATTACTTTCGCGTGTTTAAGTTTATTTTTTTACTTTAATTTATTTATTTAATAACTCTTGTTGTTCATAATTGCTAGTTTAAATAAGGTTGGAAATGATAAAATTTTGGTATTTAATATTAATAACTATTCCCGGTGGATCAATATCTTTCTATATTACTTTTATGATACGTGCACTTGTGTGCTATATAAAATCGCTATCAATAACGTTTATATTCTTACAATATGATATTATTTTTTATATTAGTTTATACTCTAATTTTTATTACATAACTTATAAATTAGTTTATACTTTCAGTGTAATATTATTTACCAACCTAATACTATTTGGCAATAATTGTCAGCGGCTAGCCGTGGCTACCAATAATGATTTATTACTTATTATATTTTGGGAAATTAGTAGAAGTAAGGTATCATAACCAAATAATGGTCAATATAACACAAAAAATGATGAATATATGTGTGAGATTATTTTTAACTTTATCAAGCTAAAAAGAAATAATATTTAAATTAAATGAAAGGGAGGAGCGCCTGGGTACTCCTGGGTACTGGGAAGAGAAATAATTACTTTTTCCCCTTCCTATATTTCAATTAAAAAACTATATATCTATCAATACAAGTATCGAATAAGTATCATTCTTGATATATATATATTTTTTTAAATAGCACTTGTTTTATTAGAGATGATGATTTCATAGATGACCTTATATAAAGTCGAAATTAGCCTTAAAATCGATGCATCACTCAAATTACAAATTCTGAAAATATGACAAAAATGTAAATGTGCTCACTAAATGCTATACTGTCAAAGGTGGTAGGCGGGTTAAAACCTTTTGGTACTTCAACATGCCTAACCAATGTCGAAGCATGTAATATCCCGTTTTTTCGAAAAGTACTGAAAGTTTTCGAATTAAAGTGAAAGATTTGGAAAGGGATTGTATTCGAAAATTAGACTTATGTGTTGGAAAATAGGCGGGATTATTTTTAATTAAGTGAAGTTTCATCGCTTCGAAAAATGCGGTGGTTTTGAACCGGTTACGCGATTTCTGATTTTATCATTATACGCATAAAAGTTTCTCGTCCCTGCTATAAAGATAACAAATGAACTCCGATTAAGCTTATTCTTGAACCATCAGACTCGTTTTTTTTAGAGATGAACAACTTTTGCGTTGAACACATTTCAAAATTTGCATCAGAAGGGCTTCAAAAATACAAAATTTCTAGAAAACTCCATGACATGGGCCTGATTGTAATTTTTGGGGGTGTGAATGCAAATTTCAGAAATTTTCCTATAAATACCACATACTTTCTTCTTTTTGCGAAAATGGCAAAGGACCACAAATAACACACCACACGCCCTTGCCCCCAAAACCACATTTCCGTCGTCCATGTCATGCCGACAGCTCACCGGCCATTTTCGGCCTGCACGACGGGACAGAAGGGTGCGCCGGCCACCCATCCATCTTGTCGTGGACGGTGGCAGCCCCAGGACGCCAGCGAGCGATGAGAAATAGAAGAAAATGTGTGAATTGTTGGTATTCCGATATTGACTCGTCGCTTCGTTTAACGGCCCGATCCACCTGCCAAATAGAAGCTCTCTGAGAGTATTACAAGGCTGCAGTGTCAATTTTGCGGAATGGCGCTTGGTTTTACGTAAATCGAGAGAAGAAGATTCAGATGAATAGTGACCCATGATGAACAGTAAATCCGATCAGAATTTTGTCGATTCTAGCATGTTGGTGGAATCGTTTGGAGTCCGTGTATAGCCTCGAAATCTCGGTAAGACCTCTCGGTAAAAATCTGAAAATTTCAAGTTTTCCGTTAAATGTTCGGATGCATCCAGTAGTTTTGTAGAGTAGCGGAATGATATAAAATGAATTGTTTGTGTATTAGTATATTGAATATGAGCATTCTGTAGAATCTGAGTGAAAACGGAACGAATTAGATCGATCTGATAGATTATACTAGTTTTTGGTAAAAGTGGATTTTCCGTATATTATTATATTTTTGACCGTAATGATGGATATGAGTCATATGTGATGATAAGATAGCATTTAGATAAATCCGGGTAGGTTCGGAGGGTTCGGGATCCTTCTATAGCGTTTGCGAAATTTTTTTTTGATTTTCCAAAAATGCGTAAACCGAGAATTTAGGTAAACCAGTGGCTTGGGATAGTTTGTAATGGTGTTTTAAGAATATTGAAACTAAAAGTGTTGAAATCAGAATTAATTTGGTTGTCCGAGAAAGATCCGGAATTTTATCGTAGTTTAGGTCGAGAACTCCGTAAGACGTATTTCTGACGACATTTCGCTATTTATTTTGACAGATGTGACTAGAACCTGGAGTACTCGCGAAGCCAGGTAAATAACTCATGCGATGTGTGCTCGAATCGTTCTTTTCTTGTTTAAACGTGTTATATATATATATATATATATATATATATATATATATATACATTACAGTATGTACGGGTGCATATGAATCCCGAATGTTAAGCTATTGTAAGGTTACCGTATTTAAAGAAAGATAAATGAGGTTTGTTTTGGTATAGAAGAAGTTTATTTGGTTTATCGAATTGAGGGTATTTCATAGATGTGTATTCGTAATAAAGTTTAAGAATGTGACTTCAAGTTTCTTGTGATTGGAATGGTTTCTAAATAAAAGGACATATTGTATGATTTGAATGTTTAGTTAACAGATTGGTGTATATGTGAATATGTAGACATGAGAAATTGACATGAGTTAAGTATAAATGATAATATTAATAAGCTAATAAATCGAACTTGTAATAATTTAGTAAATTTGATAAATTATTGATATGTTTGATTTATTTTGTTGTATAATAGTATGGTTACATACTGAGTTTCACCACCAACCAGTTGCTAGTTTTGCAGGTTGGCTACCAGATGGGTCAACCACTCTAACGTTAAAGTCATGTTTGAGACATGGATCACCCAAGTGGTAGTCACACTCGCAAGTGTCCTAAGAAAAAGTTTTAGAAGATTATGATATCTGATTTATTGTTTTATTTATCGTGCTGAGCACGTGGTTTGTATTAATAAGATAAAGCTTTGATTATTTATGATGTTGTGGGCAAAGCCCTTGAGTATTGATAGATAATATGGGCACTGAGCCCTTAGGTAATGTTTTTGATGTGTTGGAGTGGACATGAGGTCTATTTTGATATATGAAGTTTATTTTAGAATCGCTTTGATGCTGGACTGCGATCCAGATTGTCCGGTTTTAGTATACATCATCTTGGATTTTCGTAAATTTAGAGGCTTATGGAGATGGGTCAATCCTTTCTCCTACCGGTAGCATCCTGTCTCTGGAGGGGTGTTACAGTTGTGGTATCAGAGCAAGACTAGAGTGTCGGTGACTGCTGCTACAAGGTATCCGATCGTCTGAGTACATTTTCTGTTACTTATAGAGCATATAAGTTATGTTTGTTATTTGATTTGATTTCTGTTAAATGGTATGATGTGCTATGATTTTGATTGATATGGATGATTTGGATTATTGATAAATGTTTATGTACTATGAATATATGTATGTGTAAGGGTATGCTAAGTTAAAAGTATTAGGTTTGTATAGGTATATGTATAAGTAAGTAATGCGAATTTGAGGTATGAGAGATTCTATGGTGTTGATAGTCTGAATTTTGAATTAATATTTTGAACATTGTTATGAAAACTTGGTATTTGATTTTTGGCACAAAAGTGTTTTGAAAAGAAAAAAGGAAAGGAAATAAGAAAGAAAGAAAGAAAGAAAGAAAGTTTTCAGATATTTTGATTTTGATTATAAAAGAATAAAGAAAATGTTTCCGCCTCGATGCTTGATTAAAGTTTTCATGTTTTTAGATTTATCGATATGTTTCCGTCTCGGTGCTCAAAAATGATTTTGATGTTTTCAAACTGTAAAACATGTATCCGCCGAGATGCTCAAAATTTTTTTCCGGCACGGTGCTTGATGATTTTATGTTTTTGACCCTCCGTGTGATCGTATATGTTTCATTCCGGATTAGCCCCTGGGGCGCTCGTTATGGGTCCAGACCATCAGAAAATGGATGGCCCACTACCCTATTGACATGGTCCGTACACTGTCCGGTCTATGCCCGTGACTGAGCAGTGGACGATCGGTATGTATTTTGAAAACTTTACATTAAAGATTTATTTTTGATTTACACATATTTATGTTTTGGGGGGAATGATTTCAAAAGAATTACATTTTGATTTGATGCATTTCAGCATTATTTTTGATATTATATGATATAATTAATATGTTTTCGTCATGGTGCTTGATGATTTTATATTTTTGACCCTCCTTGATGCTCGTATAGGGGTTTCCCAACTGCAGTGGGCCGACCCGACTCTCTGTTGGTAGGGGATCGTTTATTCATTGTCCGATCTGTGCTCGCGATTCGGGCATTGGGTGCTCGTTTATGTTTCGTCTAGTGAGTTATGATGGATGCTCGATATGGTTTTACAATGATGGATTTTGAAATTGATTTTTATTTACAATAAAAGAGTTTTTCAAATGTATTTTCGAAATGATTTCTGAAAGAGATCGTTTTACATTTTCAAATGTATTTTGAATGATGACAGAGATTGACAGATTTCAGACTATCAACATCATAAGAGTATTAGGGTTGTCACTTCTGGTTGTGACGATAGAGGTATTTGTTGGTATAAAAGTTTATCGTTATAAGAGTACATATGTAAGTTCATAGTTAGACATGGATCTTATGGATATAGTGATGGTTATGTGTGCTATGTGGTCAGCCATACAAAGTTGTATGTACGATGAGATATGTATGAATGTAAACTTTGATATTGATGTCGTTTACATATATGATATAGAATTAGATAATGTGAAATAAACAAGTTTCGTTTTGTATTATGGATGAAAGAGATAGTATGAAATTCGTATTAAGTTTTCGTTTTGAAACCGTATTTGGTTGTGTGCAAAGAACATGTGTTATGTTCCTCGTTTCGGATGATGGTTTGACCGGCGTAAACACACACGTATAACGCAAGCGCACGTATCGTTCAAGTAGTATAAAAATATTGATCCCACGAGGACTTAATATCTAAACTATTAATTTTATGAGGTCAAATGATTACTAATATCTAACAAGTTGATTGATTGATTTGAAATGGTGACGATTCTAAATTTAAAAGCAAGTAAATAAAATTGTCGAAAATAGGTTTTAAGAATTCAATATTAAAAACTATCTAGGGTTGTGATTTCTTCCAATATCATTTTAAAGATGAAGTGGTTATCTTAAAGTTGGGTAATACATTGATTTATTAACCTGGAACACTAAATTATGTGTAAGCCTCTGTCGATGGTCAGACACAATACCCAGTTTAACCCAATTGAACCATATGTCTATGTCAACCAATTATTATCTGGATTCATTAAGTTTAAGTTCCAATTATGGCTACCCCCGTCCGACAGGTATATTCCTATCCTGTAAGGAAATCTATTAAAGGGTTATCTATCCTCAAGGAAGATCGTGGGCTATTAAGTCTAAGGTCTTAAACCTAAAATCCATATGTCCAGTTCATTTTAGATTTACCAGTTCAATTTTATTAATGGCCAGTTAATAAAAAGCATTAGGATTAAGACTCAATAAATAAACATTTATATTACCCAAACTATAATTTAACCCCTTATAAAACCGTGATATTGGATTTCATCACAACCCCAGATAACTAATTTAGTTACAACACATAAGTAGGGCTAGTAAAAACTTGAAAATAAAGACATAAAGTAAAAATGCGGTAAAGTAAATACTGAAAAGTAAATTACAATAAAATAAAATGCTAAGGTAAAAAGAATTACTTTTACTACTACTAATTTAGATATCTCCCATAAAATAATATATAACTTGTGATTCTTTTTCCAACCAGCCATATAGGCGGTAACCTGATTAAGTCAAATTAAGTCCAACCAGCCATAAAGGTGGAACCAAAATTAAATTACCAACCGACCAATCTGGCGGTATCCTTTTTAAGTCAATATTTTAAATAGTGAATATATTATTTTTAAGGGAGATTAATCTAAATAGTAACAGTAAAAGAATTACATTTCACCATAGCTGGGGGAGTTACCTCCTCATGGTAAATAATAAAAACTGTAAAAAGTACAAAGTAAAAATTAAATTACTATATTAACAAAACGTAATTAAAATTAATTACAAAACTAAAAACTAAAAACTAAAAATTAAAAGAAAGTAGAGAGAGAAACTCTCTCTTTAGAAAGATTATAAGAGAGAGAGTGGTTGCACTGAATTCTGAAATCTCGAGCTCAATTTATAGGCCTCGGTAGGATCCAGCGTCGCGACGCCAGGTCCTCAGCGTCGCGACGCCGGATTTGTCGACGTGGCACACTTCTGGTTCGCTGGTTTGAAGATTCTGGATAAGATGATAAGGTGACACGTGGCAGAGTGGTTGGGCTTCAATTATTGTGACACGTGGCGGCTTCTGATTGGTCGCTGAGATTCTTATCCGCCATGTGTCAGATAAGGATAGGATATCCAATAATTGATGCTGATGTGGCGCTGACGTGGCAGTGACGTGGCGACTACGTGGCGACACGTAGGAAAGAGACTGTCGGCACCATAGAATTGCGACACGTGTCACTTCCTGATTGGCTGATGATGATGTGGCACGACACGTAGCAATTTGACTTGTTAACTTGCTGACGTGGCTGATGACATGGCGGTGACGTGGCGACGACGTGGCGATGATGACTGTCGGCACTGTAGGATGCTGACACGTGGCACGGCGCATGTTAGCATATCGGCTGTGATGGTGACACGTGGCACGGCGCATTTTAGCAAAGTCAAACTTTTCTCAGATTCTGATTTGTGGACCCGGCGCACGTTAGCACTGTTCGGCGCATTTTAGACGTCGCGACGTTGAACGCTTGGCGTCGCGACGCGCTTAAGACCAAAATATCCCTGTTGACGCATTTTTGTCCGTTTTTGCCCCAAATTGCCTCCAATGCTTTCCAAACTTTATTTATCTACAAAATAACACAAAACATATCAAAACGTTCACACAACTCAAGAAACTATACAAAATATTAGCTTAAATGAGTGGGAAATAGTGATATAAATAACACTCATCAGTATTCGATTGACTGTTTAGAATCTGTGTTCGACTTTCTTTTCTGTTGATGGATAAGTGTGAAATGGTTTGAGCGTGTTTCTATGAATGAGTGTTAATAGAGATGATAAGTTTGATGTGTTATTGGTATAAAATATAAGATTCGATATGTTCCGTTTTGAAATAGCATAGTTTGTACTAGTGTGTGAGATACGTAGCTTTTGGAAAGGTGTAAAGTGTGGTGATTTCTGAATACAAACAAGATGGTAATGTACCTATGATCGGTTCTGCAAGGTCAGAAATAAGGACGGAGAAATTTCGAGGACCAAATTTTTATAAAGAGGGCAGAATGTAATATCCCGGGTTTTCGGAAAAGTACTGGAAAATTTTGGAATTAAAGTGAAAGATTTAGAAAGGGATTGTATTCAAAAATTAGACTTTATGTGTTGGAAAATTGGTGGGAATATTTTTAAGTGAAGATTCATCGCTTTGGAAAATGCGTGGTTCTGAGAACCGGTTACGCGATTTCTGATTTTATCGTTATACGCATAAATGTTTCTTGTCCCGGCTATAAAGGTAGCAAATGAACTCCGATTGAGCTAATTCTTGAACCATCGGACTCGTTTTTCCGAGACGAACAACTTTTGCGTTGAACAACTTTCGAAATTTGCATCCAAAGAGCTTTAAAAATGCAAAATTTCTAGAAAGTTCAAGGACAATGGCCTGATTGTAATTTTCGGGATGTGAATGCAAATTTCAGAAATTTTCCTATAAATACCCCATCCTTTCTTCTTTTTAAGAAAATGGCAAAGGACCAAAAATAACCCCACAAGCACCCCTGCCCCCAAATCCACGTTTCCGTCGTCTCTGTCGCGCCGGTGGTTCGCCGGCCATTTCCCGGTGCAGTGCTTGATGATTTTATGTTTTTGACCCTCTGTGGTGATCGTATATGTTTCATTTCGGATTAGCCCCTAGGGCGCTCGTTATGGGGTCCAGACCATCAGAAAATGGCTGGCCCACTACCCTATCGACATGGTCCGTACACTGTCCGGTCTATGCCCGTGACTGAGCAGTGGACGATCGATATGTATTTTGAAAACTTTGCATTAAAGATTTATTTTTGATTTACACATATTTATGTTTTGGGGGGATGATTTCAAAAGAATTACATTTTGATTTGATGTATTTCTGTATTATTTTTTATATTATAAGATATGATATGATATGTTTTCGTCATGGTGCTTGATGATTTTATGTTTTTGACCCTCATTGATGCTCGTATAGGGGTTTTCCCAACTGCAGTGGGCCGACCCGACCCTCTGTCGATAGGGGATCGGTTTATTCATTGTCCGATCTGTGTTCGCGATTCGGGCATTGGGTGCTCGTTTATGTTTCGTCTAGTGAGTTATGATGGATGCTCGATATGGTTTTACGATGATGGATTTTGAAATTGATTTTTATTTACAACAAAAGAGTTTTTCAAATGTATTTTCGAAATGATTTTTGAAAGAGATCATTTTAAATTTTCAAATGTATTTTGAATGATGACAGAGATTGACAGATTTCAGACTATCAACATCATAAGAGTATTATGGTTGTCACTTCTGGTTGTGACGATAGAGGTATTTGTTGGTATAAAAGTTTATATCGTTATGAGAGTACGTATGTAAGTATATAGTTAGACATGGATCTTATGGATATAGTGATGGTTATATGTGCTATGTGGTCAGCCATACAAAGTTGTATGTGCGATGAGATATGTATGAATGTAAACTTTGATATTGATGTCGTTTAGATATATGATATAGAATGAGATAATATGAAATAAACGAGTTTTGTTTTGTATTATGGATGAAAGAAATAGTATGAAATTCGTATTAAGTTTTCGTTTTGAAACCGTATTTAGTTGTGTGCAAAGAACATGTGATATGTTCCTCGTTTCAGATGATGTATTCGATTGACTGTTTAGAATCTGTGTTCGACTTTCTTTTCTATTGATGGATAAGTGTGAAATTGTTTTAGCGTGTTTCTATGAATGAGTGTTAATAGAGATGATAAGTTTGATGTGTTATTGGTATAAAATATATGATTCGATATGTTTCGTTTTGAAATAGCATAGTTTGTACTAGTGTGTGAGATACGTAGCTTTTGAAAAAGTGTAAAGTGTGGTGATTTCTGAATACGGACAAGATGGTAATGTACCTATGATCGGTTCTGAAAGGTCAGAAATAAGGACGGAGAAATTTCGAGGAACAAATTTTTATAAGGAGGGCAGGATGTAATATCCCGGGTTTTTCGGAAAAGTACTGGAAAATTTTGGAATTAAAGTGAAAGATTTTAGAAAGGGATTGTATTCGAAAATTAGACTTTATGTGTTGGAAAATAGGTGGGAATATTTTTAAGTAAAGTTTCATCGCTTTGGAAAATGCATGGTTCTGAGAACTGGTTACGCGATTTCTGATTTTATCATTATACGCATAAATGTTTCTTGTCCCGGCTATAAAGGTAGCAAATGTACCCAGATTGAGCTAATTCTTGAACCATCGGACTCGTTTTTCCGATACGAACAACTTTTGCGTTGAACAACTTTCGAAATTTGCATCCGAAGAGCTTTAAAAATGCAAAATTTCTAGAAAGTTCAAGGACAAGGGCCTGATTGTAATTTTCGGGATGTGAATGCAAATTTCAGAAATTTTCCTATAAATACCCCATACTTTCTTCTTTTTAATAAAATGGCAAAGGACCACAAATAACCCCACAAGCACCTCTGCCCCCAAATCCACGTTTCCGTCGTCCCTGTCGCGCCGGTGGCTCGCCGGCCATTTCCCAGCGTGACGAGACAGAGGGGTGCGCCGGCCACCCCTCGACCTTGTGGTGGCCGACGGCAGCCCTAGGAAGCCGGCGAGCGGCAAGAAAGAGAATAAAATGCGTGAGTTGTTGGTATTCCGATCCCGACTCATCGTTTCGTTTCACGGCCCGAGCCACCCACCAAATCGAAGCTCTCCGATAGTACTACAAGGCTGCGGTGTCGGTTTTGCATGAATCGAGTGAAGAAGATTCTGATGAATAGTGACCCATGATGAACAGTAACTCCGATCGGAATTCTGTCGATTCTAACACGTTCGTGGGATCGTTTGGAGTCCGTATATGGCCTCGAAATCTCGGTAAGACCTCCCAGTAAAAATCCAAAAATTTCAAATTTTTCGTTAAATGTTCGGATGCATCCAGTAGTTTCGTAGAGTAGCAGAATGATATAAAATGAATTTTTTGTGTATTAGTATATTGAATATGAGCATTCTGTAGAATCCGAGTGAAATGGAACGAATTAGATCGATCCGATAGATTATATCAATTTTTGATCGTAATGATTGATATGAGTCATATGTGATGATAAAATAGCGTTTAGATAAATCCGGGTAGGTTCGGAGGGTTTAGGATCTTTCCGTAGCGTTTGCGAAAATATTTTCGGAAGATTTTCCAAAAACATGTAAACCGAGATTTTAGGTAAACTAGTGACTTGGGATAGTTTGTAATGGTGTTTTAAGAATACTGAAACTAAAAAAGTTGAAATCAGACTTAATTTGGTTGTTCGGGAAAGATCTAAAATTTTATCGTAGTTTAGTCGAGAACTCCGTAAGACGTGTTTCTGACGATATTTCGCCATTTGTTTTGACAGATGTGACTAGAACTGGAGTGCTCGTGAAGCCAAGTAAGTAACCCATGTGATGTGTGCTCGAATCGTTCTTTTCGTGTTTAAACGTGTTGGTATTTATATATACCTACATATACATATATGTAAAAATAATCGAAAGGTTTAAGATAGTTGAGTGATGGTTTTGAAAAAGAACTTCGAGATCGTGAACAATTGAATTAGTCGATACCATCACAGGTATGACCTTTGTCATTTCTATGATATGAAGTGAAAAGTTTGATGATTTTGATGGCTACATGTATATGTTGATGCATGAAGTGTATGAACACGTAATGGTTTGTATATGTATGTGATGATAAGCTGTGAATAAGTTTATTATTGTTTCTCATATGCGATTATTTATTTAGAGGTTGGGATGGTTAAGTGAGATGAAGAAAGAATATAAGATAAGTCTTCTCCAAACATAATTGTTTACTTGGTAAAGATATTGAATTAAAAGTTTTTAGATAGAAATTCTGAAAATGAATATGATTGAATGATAAATGAAGAGATATGAAGACTGTGAGAGAGAAGATATTTGATTTCATAATAAGGTATATACTCGTATATTTGAAATATTTGTATGTATATGAGTATTTGAATGATGTTTGAATTGTTTATCGTGTATGTGATTGTTTATGAGAAATTATGTGATGAATTTATGTTATATGGTGTGTGTGCGCTTGTGTGTATGTTTGATTGGATAATTTTCATGGTAGTAGTCGAGATGGTTAGGAATCTGTTCGGACGGATTTCATGTCATACCTATTCTAAAATAGGTAATGATTCTCGTACGAGCATTGTGTGCATAAGCCAGCCATATATTTGTATTGTTTGACAATGTTTTCTCTGGTGTATTGATTGTTATGTGTGCTCTATGATTGGCTACATGATGATTGCATGTATGTCTGTGTGTATATGTGTGTATGATAGAACTCGTAAAATATACGGATATTGTATGCTTATGTGAAATGAATGAATGAATTTGAAAATTAATGTGAGCATTAGATGTTATAACGTGTATTTGTTAAGTTGTATTGGAACATATGTATATGTTTAAGAACTCTAAAATTGTAATTACATGTATATAACAAAGTGTGCTACAGTATGTACGGGTGCATATGAATCCTGAATGTTAAGCTATTGTAAGGTTACCGTATTTGAAGAAAGATAAAAGAGATTTGTTTTGGTATAGAAGAAAGTTTATTTGGTTTATCGAATTGAGGGTATTTCATAGATGTGTTTTCGTAATAAAGTTTAAGAATGTGACTTCAAGTTTCTTGTGATTGGAATGGTTTCTATGTAAAATCGTATATTGTATGATTTGAATGTTTAGTTAACAGATTGGTGTATATGTGAATATGTAGACATGAGAAATTGACATGGGTTAAGCATAAAAGGATAATAATAATAATAATAATAAGCTAATAAATCGAACTTGTAATAATTTAGTAAATTTGATAAACTGTTGATATGTTTGATTTATTTGTTTGTAATAATAGCATGGTTACTTATTGAGTTTTAATAACTCACACCAAACCAGTTGCTAGTTTTGCAGGTTGGCTACTAGATGGGCAAAGCCCTTGATTGTTGATAGATAATATGGGCACGGAGCCCTTAGGTAATGTTTTTGATGTGTTGGAGTGGACCTGAGGTCCATTTTGATAAATGATGTTTATTTTAAAATCGCTTTGATGCTGGACTGCGATCCAGATTGTCCGGTTTTAGGATACATCATTCCGGAATTTCGTAAATTTAGAGGCTTATGGAGATATGTCAATCATGTCTCATGCCGGTAGCATCTTGTCTCTGGCGGGATGTTACAAAGCACCCGTCTAAATGCCACTTTTGACCAATCAAAAAGGCGGGATAACTAGTCAAACATATAAAATTTTATCTAATATATAAGGAATCATAATTTATAATACCTAAGGTACCTTCCAAATACTGCGGGCGGTTGTTTCTAAGCGGCGCCTTTAACAGTATAGCTAAAATGTGATTTGACTCATTAAAACATGAATGATCTCACTGAATTGTGATTGGCCTCATTGAAATGTGATTGTCTCTGTTGATCGATTTTTTTGGTCAAAACATAAAGACAGTGATACTCGTTAGAAAACTTATTATTTATAAATTAATCATATGTAATTTTCTATAATAAAATATTTTATATTTTGAGAGATATTTATTTTTTTTATTAAGATTGGAGGAAAAACTTTATTCATTATAATGCAAGTCCACTATCCTCACTCTATAGGAGAGTATACGTTATTTGAAAACTAATGTATCTATAACAAAATCCATAAAATGATAAAACCATAGAATTTTTAATAATTTCCTAATTATATTATTATAAATTATTACTAAAATTAAAACAATATATATATATATATATTATAATTAATTTTAGGAAAATTATCTTATTTTCACCCTAAAGCCAGTGAAAATTTGAAATTATTACAACAATTAATATTTTATCATTATCATTTTTCCACCCGAAGTTTCAAAAGTGCATCAATTTCTAATTTTTTTAGTGTGAAAAATTGATAAATTTTGTAAGATTTCTGGTAGAAATGATGCACTTTTACGATTTTGGACGGAAAATTAAACAATGAGGAGTCCCCCCCCCATACAAAATTACTCATCTTCCCAAAATTCATTATATATAAGTATTTTGTTAAATTAATTAATTAGTTTGTTATTTTATTTTATTAATTAAATATATTTATTTTATAAATTTTTTTTTTATTTTTGTCAATTTTTTTTGCTCTTTATGTATTTATTCTTTTTAATTTTTTAATAAATTTAAAAAATTTCAAATTTCAAATTTATTATTTATTATTTTGTGTTCATTTATTCATCTGATTTTTGTGATTTTTTTAATTTATTTAACACTACTTATGTATAATAAAAATGTTCTCATGTATATTAGAAAAATATATTTTAAAAGAAGAGTACAAGTAATAATATAAAAAATTACACTTAAAAAAAAAAAACACAAATTCTAATATATGTTACATCTAAAGTCTCCTCCTGACGCACTTGGTGATATACACAATACTTTGTACCATAATTGATTATGTATCCTATAACGAGGGTGTAAAAAGCTTTAGCTTTAGCTTTGTACGATAAATTTTCCCGCCACCATGTTGGGATGGATGGTACAAGGTAATGAAGGTGTAAGAAAACTTGCACGAAGTGTCTGCTAACATGAACAATAGCTATTTCGTGACGCTCTTGCTCTGGAACTGCATGAGACTTTAATTGCAAGTGAGTATAACAACACCAAACATTCTCACCAAATATATGCAGTACAAGATTGTATATTGATGCGATGAAAAATCCTAAACTCATTGAGTCCATCCAATGTACCTCTGGTGTTGGGGACTGGAAGAAATATAGTAAGTATAATAGATTGTATGCCCATTCGTTCGATGGATAAAGTCGATAATATAAATCCTTATTTTGTTGAATCTCTTCAATAAGGTCGCATCGTACTTGACCCCAACCTTCTTCATCATACTCGATTAGTGTGGCTATTGCTCTAAATCCACAATGACCATCAGCTTGAATATCAACAGTGTGGGAAATATAACGTTGTTATGCCACGGGTAATTTATTAATATAGGTATCATAAATCTATGGAACTGGAGAGTGATCTTGGGTCGATTGAGTATTGCGAACCATCGATCCCCTTCCACAGCTCCCTCTCCCCTGAAGTGGATGCATCTCCATAAGAAGGTATACGACATCTGCTTTGCTCATCTCTGTCTGTAGGTCGACCTCTATGTTCAGTGTTGTATGAAGGGACTCGAACTCTGCTTTGAGGTAGATCCGTCATATCGAGAAACTTTATCAATTATATTCTCTCCCATGCATAGATCCATCCCGTTTAATATGTCAACAACGTTTGATGTCATGTTAGACCGTGTTCCATCATAATTGAACCCACGTACGTGCATAGATAACCTCCTCTAATGTGCAGCAATACTTTGTATCGGAATTGGAAGAGAATGGTGAAGATAATATGCAATATCGTGCTCCCATGACAATCCGTATATCATTTTGAATGAACAATTACACATGCCGGCTAGTTGGTGAGATGTTTTCTCAACGCATTTCAGCTGAGTATAAATTTACTTCATCGCCTATAATGAAATTTGACATCTTATTTGATTAAAAATATCCTCATGTAAATATGTATGGCGTGAAATGTTCAAAGATTTCTCGAATAACTTCTGAATATCCCCAAACTGAATTTTCAACATCTTGTGTATTTTTTTAAAAGATGTTTATAGGGATGACATGGTATCTCTCAAATATAACTTCAATCTCGAATGTGCAGACTTCACCTTGTAATTAAAAAACACATTGTGTTTTATCATTAGTAGCACAATAATGAACAAAATTGAAATAGTAAAGCCATAAAATAACTATACATTTGACTTGAATTACTACCTAGGTGCATACATGTATCAATTCATGCTGAAACAAATCGATTTCTGTAAGGGTGTAACTATGTCTCCCAAAGGTAATTTAGAACACCATTGAATTGGCTAAACTGCTCGCGCATCACCTCTCATTTCTACTGGTAAGACCACTGTGTTGATGAATTAATAAGGGAGTGCCATGATGAATAAAAGTGTTTCCACTACATACCAAGCATAGAACTGCATTTCTTCATTACACACTGATTTATGTGCCAAATACAAAGAATGTGACGTGTCATGGGAAAACATGTTTCAATGGCTTTAATGAGCCCCAAATTCCGATCTGAAATAAATACTGATGGCAATAATAAAGACTTGCAAATTATCTCTTTATATAAGAAGTAAAAACAAATAAAATAAATAACTTTTAATAAAGTAAAAGTAGATATGGATACTAATTTACGAAAGTAAATAAGACAAATAATTTTAATAAAGCAGAAATAAAATCAGAATCAACACGACTATTAATAAAGTAAATTTCTCTACTTTCAAAATATATATATATATATATATATATATATATATATATATATATATACATAAAAAAATATATGATATTTATTAAACAAATAGACTATCAAAAAATATAAAAATAAAAGAATTAAATCATAAAGTAGTGAAGAGATAGAATAAATGAGATAAATAAGTAGTGTTAAATAAATTAAAAAAAAATTATATTATTAAAATAAATGAACACAAAAAAATAATTTATAAAATAAAAATAATTAATTATTAAAATAAAATAAGTATGTATGTATGTTATTTGTAAATTAATGTACATACATACATACATATATACATACATACATACATACATACATATATACATATATATATATATATATATGGGAAGGGATATTTATGTAATTATGGAGGGGATAAGGAGGGGGGAATTCATCAGGGGGTGGGAGGAGCAAATTTCTTGTTCAATTGGTCATAAAGATTTCCTTCATTTGAAAAGTGATCATAAAGACCTCCTTTTGATAATTTTATCTTTTAATTATTTATAAAAATCATGGTACTTTAACATTTTCACATTATATTTATAAATTAATTTATTGAATTATTATTTATAAATTTATTTCATTTATAAAGTAAATATTTTGTGAAAATATTTTAAGATAAAAATTATCAAAAGAGAATTTTTATGACTATTTTTTAAATAAAAATGAGACTTTATGAAATTGAGCAAATATTTGGGTCTATTTATCATTTTTCCTTTTATAATGAAAAATTGATAATTTCTCCCTCTTTATCCTAGTGATGAAATGTAGGTACAAACTAGAGATGGTAGAAAAACCTGGACCCGGTTCTGCCCGGACCGAACCGGCCCGCCCAGGCTTTGGTCCGGTCCAGGATAAAAAAATCTCGGACCGGACCCTAGATTTAGAAGTCCGGCTCGGGCTCGGGCTCGAACCTAGCTTAGCATATTAAGCCCGAGCTCGGCACAGTCCGGGCTTTAAATAAAAAAAATCATATATATATTTTAGTATGTTTGTAGCATTTGCATTTGTTTGCACTATTTGAATTGTTAGTTTATCGATGAAACTTTTGATGTATTTGTGAATTATCTTTGCATATAGTGTGAATGTATTTTGTATTTGTATATTTTTAACTTTTTTTCAATTTTTTTGAAAAACAGGCCGGATACAACTCGGTCCCAAGTCCGGCCCGGCAAACGCTCAGGCCAAGCTTTTCCCAGATCCGGGCTAATATTTTCCTTACCGGGCTCAGACCGGGCTTATCAAAATCCGGGCCTGACCCGGCCCATTACCCCTCTTGGTACAAACCCCAAACTAGAAAAAATAAAGGTTTGAATTGAAATTTTATCAATATGTAAATGTTACACGTAACCAACCCCCCCTTTTGTTACAACATATTAGTATTACTGTAAATTTTATAATTTTTCCATTTTGTTCCTGACATTAGACTTCCAAATTTATAATTATTTTATTATATATAACCTACATTTATTTTGAAAAAATGACACTCAACTATCCTATATATTATCGTAAAAAACTTTAGTCCCTATAATTTTAAAAAAAAAAAATTTTAATCTCTACCATTAAATATTTTCCGTTAATTTTAAGTCACTTTTCATCTTATTAGTATTAAATTACTTGAATATCTCAAAAACTATCTAAAGATAGTACAAAATTAGATGAAAATAACTAAAAAAAATTTAAAAAAATTAACGACAAAAACTAAAATTTGGATTTTCAAACGGCAGATAACTAAAACTTGTATTTCTAAAATTACAAAAAATAAAATGCTATTATAACCATCTTCACAATAGTTAGATGTCATTTTCTCTTAAATTTATAATTACTCCATTAAGGTCCACATCAAACCATAATCCTACTTTAACCAATTTCAACATGATAAATTTAATTCTAATTTTCAAATTAGTCGAGAAAGATTACTCTTTTTTTTTTTTTTGGCAGAACAATAAATACATGACTTTTAAATTTTATCTAGTCTAATGGCATTTTCCAGTGAAAGCACAAGACCAATGGTTTAGGTATAAAACTCCTTTAATATAATTTTTCAAATATAGTTTATTCAAATAAAATTTTTATTAGCACAACTTTTAGATACTAAGAATTTTTGGGATTAAAAAGATTTATTTTCCCTCCATTAAAAATCATGTTAAACAGATACTAAGTAGAACACATGTAATTTAGAGTGCATAGAAGTATGATACAACTAGTCCCTAAGGGGTGTGACTTGGTGGTGTAGGGTCCAGGATCTCACCTTGAGGTTCTGGGTTCGAATCCAAGGGGTGCACTTCTTGTAAAAGCCTGGGACAGCCGGTGGTTTTACCTGCGCCGCGACCCAGAATGGGTGGTTTGGTGGTGGGGTTTCCATAAAAAAAAAAAAAAAAAAAAGAAGTATGATACAACTAACTTTAACAAAACTAAATAAACAAATCTAAACAAAAAACACAAAAAAACAAAACAAAACAAAACAAAACAAAACCAAAAACAAAACAAAACCAAAAAACATCGTTAATAATAATGTTGGAATATTTTTCAAATGATGAAAATGTATGATGATTCATGGTATTATTTCAATTTAAATGGTAATGGTTCATTTTGATTATGAATAGAAAGGTACCTTTGAAGGTTGCAATTATAAATATAAATGTATACTTTATAGATATATTGATGATCACATTCACATTCACATATAGAGAGAATTTCAAACTATAATTGGTTCATTGTTCTTTTGATTTTGAGTACAACTATCAAAGGAAATGATGGTGTATTTTGGATATAGGGATGACAAAAATTCACGCGGAGATGAGCCTGTAAGGACTCGGTATTTTAGGGGCTGATATTATGATAATTTTTTATACCGGTTAGTTAGATGAATTTGGTACGGATGTTAATATCTCACTAAAATAGATGTAAAATCCCCGTGTGAATAAGAATCTGCGGGGGCCCGATATATTAGGAGCGAATAAAGAGATATTTTTTATACTCGTTGATTATATAAGACAGATATGTTGGTTTTCAGAGTTCATGCGCAGCGGAAATCGTGATTTTTGTAACAAAAAAATATTAATTTTTACATACATGAACAACCAAAATCGGATCCGTATTTTCTAGTATATTAATAACAAAATATTTAGAACTCAGGTTAGAAATATACCTGTAGATCTGGATCTCTTTGTAAATCGATTCTTTGAACCACGATCTTCCTCGTCTGATCTCCTCACCTCAAACAGCACGTGTGGGCGTGAAAATAAATGCGAAGAACACTTTAATTTTAGTGAAGGATTCGTGTACTCAACACATGAGACGAATCCTGTAGGGTTATTTTCTTTTTAGTTTTCTTAAAACCAAACCAAGAAAAATCAAAAAAAACTATTTCCTTTTCTTTTTTTTTCACACAGCACACTCACGTTATTGATATTGTGTTGCTCTCAAAATGTTTGATTTTTGATGAAAATCTCAATTTCAAAAACAAAAACCAACTTCAGCTCCCGTTTTTTTTTTTTGATTTTTTTTTTTATTATCAAAAATAATGTCAAGCATATCTTTTAAGGATATTGATTTTAATTTTCAAAAAATCAAAATAAAATCCTTTGATATTTATCTCATAATTTATCAAAGATAATACATTAAAATAATTTTCAAAATTTCAACTTTTGAAATATTATCTCATTGAATTAAAATTTAATTAATCAAATTAATTAAATATTAATTTTCATAAATTAATAAATAGATACATTATCTATTAATAAATCTATTAGGACAACATTTGTCATAATTTCCAAACAAGAGCTTTATGGAATAATTAGAGTGTAAAATAATTCATAATTATTTTAAATAGTTCCAATTATTTTTCTTCGTAATTGTAATCGTTCGAACAGTGATAGAAGACGACGAGGGGACCGATGAGAACCTATATTCTAAGCTCCAATAATTCCGTCGATTAATTATAAACTCTTTTATTAATCAAACGAAATTATTAATTCTGAGAGTAACTCCACTAAATACCCAGAATTGCACTCTCAGAATTATAGAATTAATTACTCAAAGTATTCGTCCATTGATATAGTCATTACCTATGCAATGATCCTCCATAACAGATTCGTAAAGGAGCTAGGTATAAAAAATCCGTTAACCTCTCCAATTACATCTTTATCCTTGACTTCATTAGTTCTCAAGTGAACAATTAATTCATAACTTTTATGAATTTGCGCGCTAATCGTTCAGGTCCTGAACTAACAAACAAGAGAATCTTATGAACGGATTTCATTATATCAGGTTAGCATTCCCAGCTATTCATTCAACTCATTCCCAAAATACAAGGTTTACGAAATGTAATAAATACAAAACCATACCGAGTAAATTAAAGAATAAATTAATATGATATAGGAGTCTGCTAAATATAATGATTTAAGATCATCACATATATGACCATCATTATGATAAAATTGATGTTCCATATTTAACGGAATTATTAGAACTTTTCAATTTTATCGGGTCATGTCCTATATAATCTTATATATAAAACACATTCATTTTTATGTCTCTACATAATATAGTCTGGATATAACTATACCATTCATAATGGAATGAACTGTATTTATGACTTTGGATTTGAAGATTCCCAACTTCAAATCATAGTCATGGACAAATTTTGATTATTACTCTTTAAATTTTATCCATGCATATATGCATGTATGAACATTTTACATACACATATGTTTAATTTAAAGCTACATAAATAATCACAGAATTTTCATGAATTTTATAAAGCAAATCAAAATGCATACATGGAATAAAATAGAATCACAAATTTATTAATCAATCATGTTTCGAACATATTTGCTTGTCGGGCATACAAATCCCAACAAACTCCCACTTGCCCTAAAGCAAATGAGACATGTCTCTAACCCCCAATCCTTCTAGATGCCCCTCAAAACTCTTTGCAGGCAGCGTCTTGGTAAAAGGATCGGCTAGATTCTCTGCAGATGGAATCTTCAAACAGCCACGTCTCCGCGTTGCACAATGTCCCTAATCACATGATATTTCCGCTCAATATGTTTTGATCTCTTGTGGCTTCTTGGTTCTTTGGAATTAGCCACTGCACCACTATTATCACAATAAAGTGACAATGGTTTGTCCATATCTGGAACCACTTCCAGATCGGTAAAGAACTTTCGGAGCCAAACCGCTTCTTTGGCAGCTTCACAAGCAGCCACATATTCGGCTTCCATAGTTGAATCAACAACACATGATTGTTTGATGCTTCTCCAAACTATAGCTCCCCCACCAAGAGTGAATACTGATCCAGATATCGACTTTCGATCATCTGTATCTGATTGAAAATCAGAATCAGTATATCCAATCGGAATCAAATCCCTGCCAGAATAAACAAGCATATAGTTCCTCGTTCTCCGTAGATACTTGAGAATATGCTTAACTGCTACCCAATGATCTAATCCTGGATTTGGCTGAAAACGACTAACTATTCCCACTGCATAGCATATATCAGGTCTTGTGCATAACATAGCATACATCAAGCTCCTACTGCCGACGCATATGGAATCCGTCTCATATCTTCTTCTTTTGGGTGTCGAAGGACACTGCCTTTTAGAAAGAACAACTCCATGACGGGAAGGTAAGTTACCTTTCTTGGAGTTATGCATTGAATATCTAACAAGCATCTTGTCAATATACAATGCCTGAGACAGAGCTAGCACTTTTTCTTGCGATCTCTAATAAGACGGATCCCAAGAATATAACTTGCTTCTCCCAAATCTTTCATTTGGAATTGTTCAGCTAGCCAAGCCTTTACGTCTGATAATAGTTCTACATTATTCCCAATAAGTAGAATATCATCAACATAAAGTATTAGAAAGACCACTCGCTTGTCCTTGATGAATTTATAAACACAAGATTCATCAGGATTTTGGATAAAGCCATAAGATTTGATCGCCTCATCAAATCTCATGTTCCAAGATCTGGACGCTTGCTTAAGTCCATAGATAGACCTTTGCAACTTGCAAACCTTTTGCTTTTCGTCCTTGCTAATAAAACCTTCTGGTTGCTCCATATAGATGGTCTCTTCAAGATAGCCATTCAAAAAGGCTGTCTTGACATCCATCTGCCAAATTTCATAATCATAATGAGCAGCAATGGAAAGCAAGATTCGAATGGACTTCAGCATGGCTACTGGTGAAAAAGTTTCCTCATAGTCAACTCCTTCTTTTTGGGTATAACCCTTTGCCACTAGCCTTGCTTTAAATGTCTCTACATTACCGTCCACTCCCCTCTTTCTTTTGTAGATCCATTTGCACCCTATAGGATTTACTCCTTCAGGTAGATCTACAAGCTCCCAGACTGAGTTGGAATACATGGATTCCATCTCAAGTTTCATAGCCTCAAGCCATTTCTCTTTGTCATGATCTTCCATTGCACATCTATATGTTAATGGGTCATCTTTTCCATCATCAGTGATAGCAACTTGTGCTTCACCATCTTGTCTATATCGAGAAGGTAGTCGTACTATCCTCCCACTACGACGAGGTGGTAAGATGTTCTGACTCGAAGATGTGGTCTCCTTGCTTTGTGGAACAACAATCCTAGCAGGTTGTTGACTGATCTCATCAGATTTTAATTCCTCCAAGACTATCTTACTTTGAGGTTTGAAGTCTGTCATATAATTATTCTCAAGAAACGTGGCATTTGTCGACACAAACACCTTATTATCTCGAGGATTATAAAACACACCTCCCCTTGTGCCTTTTGCATATCCTACAAAGAAACAAACTTCAGAACGCATTTCCAACTTTCTTGTCTTACCCATTAGCACATATGCTGGGCCCCCCATATACGAAAGTGACTCAAACTGGGTTTATGGCCACTCCATAACTCTAAATGTGTTCTAGGTACTGACTTAGATGGAACCACATTCAAAATGTAGGTTGCTGTTTGTATAGCATACCCCCAAAATGATTTTGGAAGTGAAGAATAATTCAACATGGAATGAATCATGTCGAGTAAAGTTCGATTTCTCCTCTCAGCTACACCATTTTGCTGAGGTGTACCAGGTGCAGTTAGTTGAGATAAAATCCCATACTCTAATAGGTGATCTTTGAATTCATTATCAAGGTATTCACCTCATCGATCTGATCGAAGGCACTTGATTGATTTACCTAATTGTTTTTCCGTTTTGATTTGGAATTCTTTAAACTTTCCAAAAGTTTCAGACTTATGTCTCATTAGGTAAACATAACCATATCTAGAGTAATCATCAACAAAAGTAACGAAGTACTCATAACCACCTCTTGCTTGTGTAGACATAGGTCCACAAACATCTGAATGTATAAGCTTCAGTGGTTCTTGGGCCCTATTGCCTTTTGCAGAGAAAGGCCTATTGTCATCTTACCTTCAAGACATGATTCACAGACTGGTAGAGTACCAACATTTAGTTCTCTTAAAGGACCATCCTTTACAAGCCTATTTATCCTGTCAAGATTTATATGACCAAGTCTTAGGTGCCATAGATATGTGTTATCAGTGTGAGAAATTTTTGTTTTTTTTTTTTTTGTTTTGCAATGCAACTTTGAACATTTCAGCATTCAATAATGAATTAAAATTGGGCCTTATTACATAGAGCCCATTTTCAATAAAACCAGAACAAATATTCAAACCATTTCTTGAAATAACAACTGATTTTATATCAAAAGAAACTGAATAACATTGTTCATAAAGTCGAGAAACTGAAATGAGGTTTCTAGTAAACCCCGGTACGAAATAAACATTATTCAAAAATAAAAATTTATTGTTCTCAACATAAAGTTTTATTTGTCCAACTGCTGATGCTGAAACTAAAGCGCCATTCCCAACTCTCAAAGTAAAGTCCCCATCAGCAAGTCTTGTGTAAGAATCAAGCTTCTGTAAGAAACAACAAATATGATTAGTCGCTCCTGAATCAATTATCCAGGGTGATAAATCATTTTCAACTAAACAAGATTCAGTAACAAATAAATCTGATTTACCTTGATTATTGTTTGGCTTGTTTCTTTTGCTGCTGTTTCCTGCTGTTTTCTCAGTTCCTGAACTCTTACCTTTATTCTTATTTCTTTTTCTCTTCTTTAAAGAAGAATTAGAGGTAGAAGGTTCAACAACATTTGCTTTTACCTTGTTCTCCACAGAAAAAGACTCAAAAGTTGTGAGTTCGATAAGTAATTGAGTCAAAGTATAACTCAAGTTACTCATAAAGTAATATCTTTTGAACTGGAGAAATTGTGGGCTAAGACTTTCCAAAATTAAGTCCACTTTTATGCCTTCATCTATAGTTGCACCATTGATTTCAGCTTCATGAATCATACTAATCATCATTAGCACATGTTCACGAACACGGGTTCCAGCTTCCATTTTGCAGTTCAAGACTTTCCTGAATGCTTCATGTTTGGCTTGATCAGAGGGTTCGCCAAACATGCCCTGTAGAGACTCCATTATCTCATAAGCAGTCTCTGTCTTTTCGAACTTTTCTTAAGCACATTGGACATAGTGGCAAGTAAATAACAACGAGCCTTGTCATTTCCTCGAACCCAATTCTCATAGGCATCTATAATGTTTTTGTTTGCATTTCAGCAGGTTTGGGAGGACATTCCTCTATCAGGACAAACTTCAGGTTATCCAGCACAAGTATTATATTCATGTCATACTTCCACTTAGCAAAGTTATCACCAGTTAATTTTTCAGTAGCAAGCAGATAGGATTGGATTTGACATATTTCTGAAATCATTAAAAAAATATTCTAAATTATTCCATGCATAAAATTCAAAATAAATATGGCATAGTAATCATGATGCATGATGCATATGCAAAACACTAAAATATATATGCACTACTATAGCCTCGGAAAATTTAATAAGCATATTATGTTGCCTTAGGGTCGATCATAACACCTTATTAAAATAGAGACAATCTCAATTAATAAATTTTTTCAAAATATCTCATATTTTCAAAAATTATTAATAACCGATTTTTGGTCTAAATATAATTAACACTTTTAACTATATTTATATGAGTGTAACCCACCGTTTTGGATCCTAAAAATTTAACTCATAATAACCACCTTAGGGTAAGTTAATTATGAAATACATTTTATAAATCCTATCATAAGAAGTACAACCTTGATATTAACCTAAGCAAACACTTTCCTTAGGGAGGATGAAACTAAAGTCATCACGAAGCCCCACTTAGATTTCACGATGTTGCACTAACGGTGGAGACCAAAGGATGTTTTGACAAACTACCCGCTCCCACTCATTATTTTAAGTTTAGTGATTTAATATGTAAAACATCTAATGTTTTGAAAACTTAGTGGAAAAAGACCATGAAATCAATATTAAAGGTCTTTAATTACCAATATAATTGTTTCATAATAAAATTACCCGCTTTACTAATAAAACTTAAATTCATTATGAAACATCTAAGTTATTCATGATAAACAATTTACTATAAATACTTAGAACTAAATTTTGTGACATTACAAATTTTAACGATTTAAAATTAATTCACAAATTTTATTTAATCGATTAATCGATAAAAAAACTAAAATAGTTTTGAATCAAATTATAAACTATTTACTATCATAAATAAATTTATGAAAATGCACATGTATGTATGGCATGTTATAATGCAAGAGTAGGCATTGTGCTAATTCTATATGTCATTTAAAATATGCATGAGAATAAACATTTTATAATTCACACAAAATAAATAAATTGGATATTAACCGGGTTGATAATTTGAGTATTTCTAAAATTACAAATAACAAAAAATTAAAATTACATTAATCTCAAATCTGGAAAAAAATATAATTATATTTCCAGTGACTTTCACCAAATATTTATTATTTATTTTTTTTATTTTCTTCTCGCACAGTGGGCAGTCTTACTGCCGCACTGTGCGGCTGGGCAGCAGCCCCTTGCTGCACATATGCAGCAATGAGGCTGCTGCCTAGCAGCAGCCCACGCTGCTGCACATATGTGCAGCACGTGCGCTGCTTGTGCAGCATTCTGCACTGTGCAGCAGTTATATATTCTGGAAATATAAAAAAAACGTCCGTCCGTGCATCGTCTATTTGGCTTGATCTTGATCTCGAACAATTACAAAAAAATTAACAATTACAAAAAGAAATACCCATTTAATTTTGGGTTTACATATCCAATATATAAAACAAAAAATTAAAATCCTAACCCAGGTCAACCATACAATTAACGATTAATATCCATACATTCACCATCACATGATAATTCATAAAAATGCATAGCCTACTCTTTTACATACATATTAAAATGATTTACAATAAATCATTCTTATTAATATACTAGAATAAATACGACCGCTCATGATACCATTTGTTGGTTTTCAGAGTTCATGCGCAGCGGAAATCGTGATTTTTGTAACAAAAAAATATTAATTTTTACATACATGAACAATCAAAACCGGATCCGTATTTTCTAGTATATTAATAACAAAATATTTAGAACTCAGGTTAGAAATATACCTGTAGATCTGGATCTCTTTGTAAATCGATTCTTTGAACCACGATCTTCCTCGTCTATCTCCTCACCTCAAACAGCACGTGTGGGCGTGAAAATAAATGCGAAGAACACTCTAATTTAGTGAAGGATTCGTGTACTCAACACATGAGACGAATCCTGTAGGGTTATTTTCTTTTTAGTTTTTAAAACCAAACCAAGAAAAAGAAAAGAAAACTTATTTCTTTTTTTTTTTCACACAGCACCTCACGTTTTTGATATTGTGTTGCTCTCAAAATGTTGGATTTTTGATGAAAAACTCAATTTCAAAAACAAAACCAACGTTTTCAGCTCCGTTTTTTTTTTTTGATTTTTTTTTTTATTATCAAAAAATAATGTCAAGCATATCTTTTAAGGATATTGATTTTAATTTTCAAAAAATCAAAATAAAATCTTTGATATTTATCTCATAATTTATCAAAGATAATTCATTAAAATAATTTTCAAAATTTCAACTTTTGAAATATTATCTCATTAAATTAAAATTTAATTAATCAAATTAATTAAATATTAATTTTCATAAATTAATAAATAGATACATTATCTATTAATAAATGTATTAGGACAACATTTGTCATAATTTCCAAACAAGAGCTTTATGGAATAATTAGAGTGTAAAATAATTCATAATTATTTTAAATAATTCCCAACTATTTTTCTTCGTAATTATAATCGTTCGAACAGTGATAGAAGACGACGAGGGGACCGATGGACCTATAATTCTAAGCTCCAATAATTCCGTCGATTAATTATAAACTCTTTTATTAATCAAACGAAATTATTAATTCTGGAGTAACTCCACTAAATACCCAGAATTGCACTCTCAGAATTATAGAATTAATTACTCAAAGTATTCGTCCATTGATATAGTCATTACCTATGCAATGATCCTCCATAACAGATTCGTAAAGGAGCTAGGTATAAAAAATCCGTTAACCTCTCCAATTACATCTTTATCCTTGACTTCCATTAGTTCTCAAGTGAACAATTAATTCATAACTTTTATGAATTTGCGCGCTAATCGTTCAGGTCCTGAACTAACAAACAAGAGAATCTTATGAACGGATTTCATTATATCAGGTTAGCATTCCCAGCTATTCATTCAACTCATTCCCAAAATACAAGGTTTACGAAATGTAATAAATACAAAACCATACCGAGTAAATTAAAGAATAAATTAATATGATATAGGAGTCTGCTAAATATAATGATTTAAGATCATCACATATATGACCATCATTATGATAAAATTGATGTTCCATATTTAACGGAATTATTAGAACTTTTCAATTTTATCGGGTCCTGTCCTCCTATAATCTTATTATATAAAACACATTCATTTTTATGTCTCTACATAATATAGTCTGGATATAACTATACCATTCATAATGGAATGAACTGTATTTATGACTTTGGATGTGAAGATTCCCAACTTCAAATCATAGTCATGGACAAATTTTGATTATTACTCTTTAAATTTTATCCATGCATATATGCATGTAACATTTTACATACACATATATGTTTAATTTAAAGCTACATAAATAATCACGGAATTTTCATGAATTTTATAAAGCAAATCAAAATGCATACATGGAATAAAATAGAATCACAAATTTATTAATCAATCATGTTTCGAACATATTTGCTTGTCGGGCATACAAATCCCAACAAGATAAGATATTGACATTCCATATCTTATCTGATCTGTTGCCATCACTAGCTGGGAGGCTCAAACTACAAAAATCATTAGCACAAGTGTTAGGTTTAAATCATTTTTACAAATCAGAGATCCAATGATCATCTCGATCAAAAACTTATATTCAAAGGTTCATACATGAAAATCAAGTAATTTGGTTTAATTTTTACTTTGGTGTTTTTTATTCTTGATCAAAAATTTCATCAAAATATTATATATAAACATTAATTTTTCCAACAAATAAGATGTACTCTGTGATATTCTTCATCACATTTTTATGTTCTTTTTCCTTTGTTCTAAAAAAAATTAAAAAAATACCCAACTTATAGCTTGTTTCAGTCTCACAAACCGCTGTGAATGCACAACACTTCATTCTTATCAGAATATTCTCGAATTGTAATGGGCGATAGTGTGCAATTTGTGATTATTAAGATATGGCATGATATATTGCCAATTATAATCAATTGTATTTAAGTCAATTGATTATAATTGATTTTGTAATTAATTGTACATTATTACCATAATATTGTAACGGATACCTTCCCGAAATATCCGAGCTTGTAAGCCTATATAAAGGCAACATATGTTCTCATCGAATTAATAAGAAAACAATATTTTCTTCAAACTCTCTATCGGTTTCTCAGTTTCTCACATGGTATCAGACGCCTAGGTTCTTCCCCCAGTTACTGTTTCCAAACCCACCTTCCATTATTTACTAACCCCTCTATAGAGTTGTTTACCAATACTGATGATGCAGGACATATGGACGAGCCTACCGATGACCAATCTACTCTTATGCCTGCTCCTGATGCCGCCTCGTCTGCTGATCCTACCACTGCTCATGTTGAGATAGAAAACAACATTGATGCATCCTCCTCTCGTTATCCTACTCGAGTAAGACATCCTCCTCCTTATCTTAACCGATATCATTGTTTCTCTGGTATTGTTTCCTTACATGAACCACAGTCCTATAAAGAAGCATCCACTGATCCTCATTGGCAGCAAGCTATGCACGAAGAATTACATGCGTTGGACAAGACCGGTACTTGGGACTTAGTTGACCTTCCTGCTGGTAAAACTCTTGTGGGGTGTAAATGGGTGTATAAGATTAAAACTCATTCAGATGGCTCTGTTGAACGCTATAAAGCACGTCTTGTTGCCAAGGGCTTTACACAAGAATATGGGGTTGATTATGAGGAAACCTTTGCTCCAGTTGCTCGTCTCACATCAGTCCGCAGCTTACTTGCTATTGCTGCTGTTCGGAAATGGAGTTTGTTTCAGATGGATGTCAAGAATGCGTTTCTCAATGGTGTTCTTTCTGAAGAAGTGTATATGAAACCACCTCCTGGTCTTTCTCATCCATCAAACAAGTATGCCGCCTACGACGAGCTCTCTATGGTCTGAAGCAAGCTCCTCGGGCATGGTTTGACAAATTTAGTACTGTTATTCATCAACTTGGGTTCACCTCCAGCCCACATGACTCGGCTTTGTTTATTCGTAAATCTGATAACGGTATTGTCTTGTTACTTCTTTATGTTGATGACATGGTTATTACTGGTGATGATACTTCTGGAATCACTGATCTCAAGCAGTCTCTTAGTAGCCAATTTGAGATGAAAGATCTCGGTATTCTGAGCTACTTTCTCGGTCTTGAAGTTACCTCCTCTGATGATGGATATTATCTTTCCCAGGCAAAATATGCCTCTGATCTCATTTCTCGAGCTGGTCTGACCGACAGCAAGACAGCTCCTACCCCCATTGAGTATAATGTTCGGCTTACCCCTATGGATGGAACCTCTCTAGATGATCCTACTCTCTACCGTCAATTAGTTGGTAGCCTCATTTACCTTACAGTGACTCGACCGGATATTGCTTATGCTGTTCACATTGTTAGTCAGTTCATGGCTGCTCCTCGTTCCACACATTATGCTGCTGTGCTGCGTATACTTCGCTATCTTAAGGGCACTTTCTTCTATGGTCTTCACTTCTCCTCTCATTCTTCCCTTGAGGTTCGTGCTTATTCAGACTCAGATTGGGCGGGCGATCCTACCGATCGTCGATCCACCACTGGCTATTGCCTATTTCTCGGTGACTCTCTTATATCTTGGCGTAGCAAGAAACAAACTCTTGTTGCTCGTTCTAGTACTGAGGCTGAGTATAGGGCTCTTGCTGATACTACAGCCGAGCTATTATGGTTACGATGGCTGTTGGAGGATATTGGTGTCCCTCAACCACCTTCTATCAGACTTTACTGTGACAACCAGAGTGCTATTCAAATCGCTCATAATGATGTCTTTCATGAGCGAACCAAACATATCGAGATTGATTGTCACTTCATACGTCAACATATTATTCAGGGCACTATTCAGTTGATTTATCTCCGATCCACTGACCAACTGGCGGATATTTTCACTAAGTCATTTCTTCCTAGCCGCTTTCTCACTCTTGTTTCCAAACTCAAGCTGGTTCCTCTACTACCACCTTGAGTTTGAGGGGGGATATTAAGATATGGCATGATATATTGCCAATTATAATCAATTGTATTTAAGTCAATTGATTATAATTGATTTTGTAATTAATTGTACATTATTACCATAATATTGTAACGGATACCTTCCCGAAATATCCGAGCTTGTAAGCCTATATAAAGGCAACATATGTTCTCATCGAATTAATAAGAAAATAATATTTTCTTCAAACTCTCTCTCGGTTTCTCAGTTTCTCACAGTGATTTTCAACTTCGGTCCACCGAAGCTTAATGTACGGTTGACGGAACGCAGACATTAGACCCGACTACGGTTCTGATTCGGAATCGAAACCAAATCAGAATCGAACCCAGAGGAACTGGTCGATTATGGTTCCAATCGGTTCCGATTCCGAAACCAAATTTTTTCGATTAAGTTATGGTTCTACCCTAGTCGAACCAAAAAGAATCAGACAGTTTCAATGATTCGAACCAGAACCGTTACAACCGTACGATTCCAAACGGAACCCTAACGATTTCAATAGGAACCGTTTGTGCCCAACTAGTCATTGGGCAGCAATGCATGAAGGCCCAATATAGGGGTGGCAAAACGAATCAACGAATAGAATTTGTATCGAATCCTAAACGAATTGAATCAAAATGTGATGGATTCGTATTCGATTTGTTTTATTAACGAATCCTAATATAAAGATTCGTATTCGATTCGTTTATTAAACGAATCGAATACGAATATTCGTTTATTCGTTTAGTCAATGATATTATTTAATAAAAGAATTTATCACAATTGAATTTACATTAATTCTTCATAAATATATACATATGAAATATGTAATTAATATATTTACTAAAAATACCTCACCAAATATCGAAAATATTAATTTTTCTATGATAATTAGCTATAATTTCTCGAATCTTAATTGAAAATTAATAAGAACTAGTAAATAAAAATAATAAAACGAATCCTAAACGAATCAATGAACTTAAATTCGTATTCGATTCGTTTAATAAACGAATCGAATCGAATTGACCAATTTATTAAACGAATTCATTTTTTCAAATCCGTATTCGCTTTAAAACGAATCGAATCGAACGAATAAATGAATCCTGACCCAAATTGACACCCCTAGCCCAATGGCTAGCCGTTGGGCCTGGCCACCAACAGCAGGGAACCGTTGACTGCTGTTTGTTTTATTATTATTTTTTGTTAAATAAAATTATCAAATTATCCTTAATAACATTAATAAAACAATTAATTTTATGGGCAATTTAGGAATCGCAAAAATAATCAAAAAATGTAGAAATAGAGATTATATTTCATTTTTTTCAACACAATAATTCTCTCATTCTCAATTATCTCAATTTCTTTAATTCTTTTATTCTCAATTCTCTTATCTTTAATTTCTCCAGTTGATTTGATTTTGCAATTCTTCAATATTAACAAAAAATGACAAGCTCATCTGAGAACATCATGTCCAACATCCCAACCTAAGAGAGCGGTCAAAGTATCGGTACACGGAAAAGAGAAGTTAAGTCTCGATCTTCCGATATTTTCAAAATTCATTTTCATTTAGTTGAGACTGAAAATTAAGGTTCAATAGTAATATGCAATTATTGTAGTGTGCCTTATAGGCGGTTATGACAATATGAACAATCACTTAGATAGACATCATACTGCTGAAATTGGACTTGATACAATACAAACTCAAATGGCCAGGTACATTTTATCTGATAAAGGTACGAGTTCTTTAGTTTTATTTAAATATTCCGATGCTACAAATAGATAAGAATTTGCTAAATTTACTTGTATGTGACATATTTCTTTAAGTTTTGCTGAAAAAAATTATTTTTACTAATTATGTTTGAAATGCTTTAAATCTTGCTGTCTGTAAAATGCTTAGAAATACAACAAAACGATAAATTTTTAAATTATACCAATATGGTAAAATTATTTTAAATGAAATATTTAAAGATATTAAATGTCATTTTGATATTTGGAGTGACCATTGGCAAACACACTCATACATGTGTGTGATTTATCATTGGATTGATACATCATGAGACAAGAAAAAATGACTTATTACATTTAGAGTTTTTGATGACTAACATACTGCACAAAATATTTATATAATGATTAAAGTAATTTTTGATGAATATGATTTATTAGGTAAAATTTTAACAATTGATTTTGACAATACATTTGCAAATATTACATCAATAGAAATTTAAAATAAATATATCAACCAAATTTGGGGGCCGATTTTTCATGTTCGTTGCATATGTCATGTCCTTAATTTATGTATTCAAAATGGTCTGACTTATTTAGAACATCATATTAATCCTATTAAGATTGCACTTAATTGTATTTGGTCGTATTCTAATTTCATGAGAGAATGAGCCAAGTTTTGTAAATTAAATGGTGTGAAATCGGTAAAATTTTCACGAGAAAACTCGTTGGAATTCAACTTATTTTCTTTTAACTCAAGTTTTTTAATACAAAGACGTATTATATAGTTTTTTTTTTCCAACATGTTCAACATATAACACTTTTGCCTAATCCATGAGATATTTGTGAATTTTTTTTAGAAATTTTAAAATTTTTTAATGATGCAACAAATATTTATAATGGAGTTTATTATCCTAAATAAATTTATTTCTTGTGGAATGTTTGAATATTATTGGTACTCTTCATCAGCATGCTTAAAGTTCAAATGTTAATGATATTGTTTTAATTGAAGATATTATTGTTATGAAGAGAAAATAATTGACTTATTTTAAAGACATTTCATTGTTTTGTTTTTTTTGCCAGAGTTTTTAATCCTATATTTACATTAGAAGATTTGAATTGTGGCTTACAAACTTACTATGACTTTTTATGAATGGATGATGAAATTAATGTTAGAAAATAATAGATGGAATACAAAATGATTTAATAGATTTATTTAATGATTATGTCAGTAGATATTGTTGGGAAGCGGCCGCGAGTGCGCAACGGAAAATTAAAAAATTATTAAAATTATGATGACGCTTTCCCTTTGCCCAAAACTCATTTGTTTTGATTATTCTACAAGCATAGGCATGTTACTATATATTCTAAGCATAAAACTCATAAAACATGCAAAGAACATAAACCTAAACATGCTAACTATCATAAGAACTCTAATTAAAATAAAGAAAGAAAAAGACTTACTTGAACCGTAGACTCCTCCAGTCCTCCCTTCAATCTATAAGCTTTTCTCGAACTCAGCAAGCTCTTCCACGTTCTAAAGAGCCACTCAAGTATGTGGCCTCCAAAGATGCACACACCAAAGCCAAAACTCAACGGCAAGACTACGCCTTGAGTGCACAGGTATTTTGCCCTTGGTGCTAGCCTAAGCAAATACCTCAAAACTTTTAACTCGAGGTTCATCTAGTCAATTAGACTTAAGGATCCTCAAAATCAGTGGCTTACTCTTAAAACTTTAGAGTTGCTCACTTATATAAACCCAAAATTTGAAAGGTTTGGTGCAAAAATTTGTGAAGAATTCTTTGGGTTTATATAGTGCTCCAAAGACAACAAAATTAATTAAGAATCTGATGTGGGATAAAAGCCAATTTAATCTTAGCCATTGGATCTTAATTTAGTGGTTTAATGAGATTATAAAACCCTAATAAGAGTTTGGGCCGAATTGGAATTCAAAACAAATAACAAAATTAAAATAAAATTTACTATTCACGCTGTACTATTCACGCATTACTATTCACGTGAATAGTAATTTTTTTTTTTATCTATTTATTCCAATTCCCAAAGTGCCCCTATCGTCATTCACCAATCCCTAAGCCACTATGGAACCTCATAAATGATATGTTCAATAATTAAACACATTGAACCATTTATGAACAATTCCTACATCAATCATATATGCTGTTAAATATGTATTGTGCACTGTTAACCATTGATTTCGACTTTGTTGTGTGTGACCTTTTGGGTTCCCCTCAAGTTGGACATGAAATGAATCGTGATAATTTAATCGAATATAAATTATCCTCCGATCAGATGATCGTTCGATTTCAATGACCAAGGTTGACATCTAGTAACATGTCAATGCCCCCAAATGAGAAGGAAAGATATATATACCCATTCTGTATGCGATTTACATATGATACGGTCCATTGCCTCACTGTATCCCCACCTATTGACCTAGGGTACGGAAAGTGTTTACCCATATGGTCAAATGTATGATATTGATAGTGTCATGAATCGTGCTAACCCAAGAATCTCACATGATTCTTCCGCTGTGGCCACAGTCTCAAGCACTGATCACACATATCAACCCGCGAACTAGAATACTACTCTTATAAGAAAATATTATCCGAGAGAGTGGAGATTCTCTGTTGTATCTTTACAAATTTCATGTGTTTCAACAAATGACCCAATCATACCCTTATGACCAGATCTTTTGAACCGGGGAAGGAGAATGTCAAAGTTATTTGATCCACACATAAGATTGTAAAGACCTCAAGTCTAAGGACTAGTCATATAATCGATACATAAAAGTTCTCACAAACACATGAGATAAACACTCTATATGAAAACTTTCGGCGGTCAGTTCGATGGACATGAGCAACTCATGCATCAATGTGATACACCAAGCGGACGGATCTCCGCTAGTAGCCTATGAGATCGGCTACCCCACTTAAGGGCGGATCATATCATCATGCTAGTCTCTCCGCTTTGTGAACGCCCAGATTATTCACAAAACTATGACTAGGAACATTTAAGAGTAATGATTCTCATAAGGCGTGGAAGCTATCGTCTTATTACTCCAATGGCTTTATTACATTGTTGATGATTCATATAAGTTATGTAAGACACGTATAATAAAGATTGTCATTTTATTAATTAATGAAAATATTACAAATACATGTACATATAGTCCATCCATAAGTTGGGTATAGGGCATATCCCTAACAGATATAACTTGCAATCATCAGGACAATCTAGTAGCGACCTGTAATACATTCAAGATTAGTATAGGTGATCGTTGGTTACTACAACGAAATAAAAAATAGAGGGAAACCACGACTAACAACCTGAAATTAGATAATTATTTATCAATAAATTTCGAGTTTCCTGCTGAAAGTTTTGTAAGTAAAAATTTTCAAGTATTTGACTGAGGGAAGCGACATCAAAATATCTATCATATTTTATCAATTATTACTAAAGAGTTGCTAGCGGCACATGTTTCAATCGTTGCGGTTGAACAAGTCTTCAATTTATAAAGAGACAATATTTTGGAAGCGAGACAATCTTCATTACATCCAAGCACTTTAGAAGCAACGTGTATGGATGATTGGTCCCGAGCTGATCTGAGGCAACAAGAAGATGTCTTCGATGATTTTGAAGATTTGTTCGACAATGCATCTGCAAGTGCAAGCGGAACGAGAGCTGAATGATCAACAATAGGCACAGATAATAATGATGAGTAAATAATTGTAATAAGGAACTATCTAAAAAATATAATTGAACTACTTGAGCTTTAATTCATCTCACCCCAATAGGATACGTAGTCAACTTAAGTTTTTAAAAATTTAAGTTCAAACTCTTTTATTTTATTTTTAATTTAAGTTTTTAATTTAATATAATATAAATTCAAATTAATAAATTTCAAATCCTTTTTTTTTAAAAAAAAAATTTAAATTTAAAATTTAAATTAATTTAAAAAAAAAACGAAACTAAACTGGAACTATCCGGTCTGGTTCCCGATTCCAATGGAACCTTAATTGATATTTTCAAACATCAATTTGTCAAATAATAAATTTTATTCAAAATCTTTGTTTCTTTGAGTGTATTTTTTTATCTTGTCCCTAAGGGGTCGTGGTTTGGTGGTGTAGGGCTTAGGATCTCACCTTGAGGTCCTGGATTCGAATCCAGGGAGTGTGTTTTTTATAAGAGTCTGGGATAACAGAGGATTTTACTTGCTCCGCTTAAGCTCAGAATGAGTGGTTTGGCGGTAGGGTTTCCAACGATTTCAAAAAAAAAAAAAAAAAAATTTATCTTCACTTGTCCACTTCCTCAAAATTAGAGAACGAAAAATAAAATATTCTCATAAGTATTATCTCTTATGAAAATTTACTATATAATAATTCATGAATAAGGATCATTTAGACAGAGAATACAAAATTTAGATAAAATTTACCAGTGTAATATCACTCATAGTATTACATGAATGTCACCTGGCATACAGTCAAAAGAAAATCATTAATCATGCATCATTCATCATTCATTATAGAAATTTCATTGAAAATTCTGCATATCCATCCATTTAAAAGAATATTGTCACCTTAACTAGTTTCTGTAGGAAAAGCAGATTTGCAAATAAAGAAGCTCACTTTGATTGAGGAGAAGAAAATAAAAAACAATAATGCCATACTGTAAATAAATTAAAGACACTTTTTTTCTTCTAAAATTATAAAATTATTGGGTTATTATAGTTATTTTACATGCCCAGTACCTAGGAAAATACAAACTTATACAAGTTTAAAATTTCTCTGATATTATACAAAAGAGGCACAACATAGGCTCTAAGCTACAAGTACCAATCAAACTCACTAATAAACTCTTTTAGTTTTCCTAGAAATGAATAACAAACATAACCAATTAATTAAGCATCACCTTTTCCTGAGCTTGTGTTTTACACCTTCCTTTGGAGAAGAGGATGATGATGAGGAAGAAGACAAACCTGAAAGTTTCTTCTCAGCCATGTCCTTGTAAAATGCCTTCTGTACTTCCTCTCTAAGTTCCGTGAAGCGTGTCCTTTTAAGTTTCTGCTCTTCAGGAGTACCCTTTTCTAGGAAGGATGCCTCAGAAAAATCAAAATCCAAAAAGTTATCAACCACTTCTGAGCAATTAGGGAAGTAGCGTTGACCCGTCGCCACTGCAATCATAGAAAGTTCAGCATATGTTCTGAGAAAATTAATCACAATGTGAACATCCCAGGTTTTTCTTAACAAATGTTATCGGCACTAAGTTATAATCAATCTTATGAGATTTACAATTGTAGAGGTTAGGCATTCTTAATCTTAAAAAGTAAATATATGGCACTGACTGTGGAGGCATCCTACACAAATTTCTTCAGTGGTATAAACAGTTCTATCAATTTCGTTGAGGATAGAAATGTTAATAACAATTACACTTTATCTTTTGATACATCTCATCAGTAACCAAACTTAGCATTGAAAAGCTATTCTAATTTACTTCTAATGAAATGGAAGGTGAAACCTGGATTCATGTACTGTTTCATTATAAAGAAAATCATTAAATATAAAGGTACAAAAATTAATAGGGTATGTAAAATATAATACCTGTTTTACGCAGAGCTTGCAGTCTCAGTTGGAGTCTCGTGGCTTGCATAGAGGGAGTTTCATTCAAATCCACCTCCTTTAAGTTCCCACTTGATCCTTTTGATTTTGATGCTGAAAGGCCAGTGTAAAAATAGGTGGAATCAGTTGCATCTGCTATATCCATAGCTACTCTAGCTTCAGTAGGAAACCACAACCGCGCAAAGGCCACTACAAAAAATTAAGAAACTGTTATGGCACTCATGCAGAATTCGGATAAAATACTTTGTAACGTATTTAATTTATTTCAGGGAGAAAAAAAGTTGCGGATGAAAAAGTCTAAATCTAAGACTTAATCCTCGAATTTATTAAAAACTAGCTCAGTGAAACCACCATGCCTAGATTATATAGAGGCACAATTTTCTATCCAATAATGTGGATGGAATCGCACGAAAGGTTAACAGCATGCACTGCGCTCCAAGCAAAGAGTGGCTGCAAAAGACAGTCAACAAGAATATGCAATTTGCTCTATAAACCTTTTTCTTTCACATTCTTTCAGTGGGTTTTGAGATAATAAAATGGTTACTTTGGAGTTATAATTGCTGGAAATATTCAAAATTTCAAAGCAATAAAATAACAGTGTATCATAATGTCTGTGATGATAGCACATGCTTCCAGTTATCAATTAGTATCAAATTTTATAGCAAAGTACATTAAGTACGAATGATACAAAATGATTATCAATGATCAATCCTTGCTGCCTTCACATTAAAAAAAAAAACATTTTATTAACAGCCCCGTTGGATAGAGCTGAAAAAATATAATCAATGTTGTATGTGTCTGCACATTAACGAGCCCATGTGTGTTTGAGATGCTAAGATGAAAGTACACAAACAATAGAAACATGTGTGCTATGCACAAACTCTGTGAAGATGATTAACTAATAATACCAGTAAAGGAATATCACCTCTACTTTCAAAATAGTTTAGCCGCACGTGGAAATCATTAGCTGTCACCTCTGATGTGATTGCCATGGCCCCAGACATTGAGTTCATTCTCATCGCACCCTCTAGGATAGCAATGCACAATTTGTATACGTTAGAACCCTGCCCCTGCTTCGTAGTTTCATTATAATCCTTTGGCCTTGTCATCCTCCGACAGATTGCAACAGCCGTTAGCCCATCCGATGTAGTTTCTGAGATGCATGCTCCCTTGTCCAGCAGAGTCCCCAGCACTGCTGGCTCGTTTCGCCTTGCAGCCACATGAAGCACTGTATGACCCCTAGCATCCTTAAGATTGAGATCAGCCAAGCCCATATTTAGCACTTCCTTAAAAATCTTATGATTACAGTAGGCAGCAGCATAGTGCAGAGCATAAGCCTCATTTAAAGAGACATTAGATTCATTCAGGAGAAGCTTCAACAGTTCAATGTCATCAGAATCCAGTGCCTTATGGATTCTTCCGACACTTTTCTCATGCATAGGGTCCACTTCTCCTGCATTAGCTTCAGACTCCTGTTGCGCTTTGACTCGGAGTGATTTGATTTCACTTGAAACTTCATCAGGAAGCTCTTTCTCGAGAAATACATTGTCAAGATTTGACCTTACTACTCTTTGGATGCAATGAGAGCGGAGCTGGTTCAGTTGGCAATGGAAGGCAACCACAAGAATTGGGATTACATCTTCCATAAGAGCCTTCTCAACAAATTTACGAAGGCGACACTGCATGGATATATAGAGTTTTGAGTTAGAAAAACATATTCAAAACTCAAATACCCCGTAGTGGGTCATTATTGGTAAACAGCATATATACTATATAGGATAATGCTTTCCTTCAGTATGTTACTTAAAGGGGGTAACGATGGAAGGAAAAATATTATGAGGATAAAACAATGGACCGATATTCAGAGACATAATCTTGCCTATACAAGATGTTATTCCTTGGCATTAATGAATTAATAGGTTATAGGTTGAAGGGGCGAAACAAAGGCTGTTGCTTTTTGTGGGTATCATCAAGCATGTGATGTGATTAGGGTGTTTGGTGCCTATTATCATTTTTTTTTACTCAGTTTGAAGCAACAATAATTACCTGAAAGTTGAAGGGGAAAGCACAATTACCTGAAAAAGCGAAACGAGCTCTTTCATCTGAAAAGCAGCAGAAGCATATATCAATTCTATAGCGTAATTAATAGCAGGAGAGCAAGCATCATGAGCACAAGCATCATCAACACATGTGGACACTTCTGGAGGAGATGACTTGAGCTTTCCAGTGTAAAAATAATACAATACAACATCGAAAGCTTCGTATCCAACTTTTCCATACGGCACCAATTCAGTCATATGATACTTTGGTTTCCTCCCACTAGCAGAGCTATCGTTTCCCTTCTTAAATAGCTCATGAAAAAATTGGCTGCGTGCTGACAATATGCAGCGATGAATAGCCACTGATTTGCCCTCAACAACAATCTCAGCATCAGTATAATCATATTCAGCATCAAGCAACAGCTTTTCAAGATTGGTGCTGAGCCTGCTTAAGCTCAAAATATCAAGATTTGAGCAAAGTTCAGGACTTGTAGGGCGATTAGTAGACCCATTACAGAGAGTTGATGATGATGCAAAACTCAAGGATGATGAAATTTCATTTGCATTTTCCATGATACTATCAATAACTTATATCAATCACAAAGAAAGATTTACAACTAAAATTAATTACTGAAGCTACCCCGCAAACACAAAACGAAGGAATTTTAAACCGATTCATAATAGCTATAATAGAACAAGCATGAGAGTCAAATTAAGAAACGAAGAGAATAAAAATTTATGAATTGACCACTTGATGAAACAATTCAATATCTTAAAGAAAACTAACAAAACGCAGTAAAAAAATAAAAAGAAGCTAAACCCAGATGAGAATAAGCTTTAGATAAAATGGAATCAGGACATGTTCTTTTTTAGCTTAAAGTTAAAGAGTAATAAATTTTACTAATCATCTCACTATTCAGTTAGGAATATGGGTGATAATTTGGGTCATGATTCGTTTATTCGTTTGAAAAAATGAATTCGTTTAATAAATGGGTCAATTCAGTTCGATTCGTTTATTAAACGAATCGAATACGAATTTAAACTCATCGATTCGTTTATTCGTTTATGATTCGTTTTATTATTTTTATTTACTAGTTCTTGTTATTTTTCAATTAAGATTAGAGAAATTATAGATAATTACCATAAAAAAAAAAGTAATATTTTCATATTTCATATGTATATTTTCATGAAGAATTAATGTAAATCAAGTGTGGTAAATTATTTTATTAAATAATATCATGACTAAACGAATATTCGTATTCGATTCGTTTAATAAACGAATCGAATACGAATCTTAATATTAGGATTCGTTTAATAAACGAATCGAATACGAATCCATCACATTTTGATTCGATTCGTTTAGGATTCGAGACAAATTCGATTCGTTGATTCGTTTTGCCACCCCTAATTAGGAATCGCTTTTTTTAAGAACAAACTAATTACAAAATTTTGACGCTGTAAAAAATTATTTTACCTCCTATATAATAATAACATTAACATCTTTAAGCATTATCAGCCACAATTTTGTTTATTAATTTTACGTTACTAGTAACTATTAGAATATTTTATTCTAATATTAATTATAGGCTTTTATTAATTGTGATATAGGCTTTAATAAAACACTAAGATAATTGGTTTGTAATAGAAACTGTGAAGTTCAATTGTCTGATCTAATAAAGTGGGCTGCACTCTATGTTATTTGATGTGTGGACATTAGAGCGGGCTTCAGAATTGTTATGGGCTTTTGATGGGTGAGCTCATTACACTTCATAAATTGGTGAGTTAAGGTCTCACTCTCACTCCACTATAACAGCTTACTCAATAAACTTTCTTTAATTATTAAGCTTTATGTCTTTCATTAATAGTAATAATGATAAACATAAAGATAAATTTATGCATAATTATCTCTCTTGTTTAATTAATCCTTGAATTGATGGGCGCGTCTCTAACATTGGATCACTAGTCAGTTAAAAAAAGTAAAAAAAAAAAAAAAAAAATTAACCGGTTAAACCGGTAATGAATATTAAATATAAAAGATTTTCTCTCTCTCCAAATCTCTTTCACTCACGATCTCTTATACAGTAGAGAAATTTTTCCCCAAATTTCAACTCTTGTTGCTGCTACACTTCATTCTCTTGGGAAAGATTATTGAAGCTGAATCCCAGTATTGAATTTGTTTGTCTTGTTGAGATGAGTAAATTTAGAAGACATGTTGCTCGATTTGTTCTATGGCCATGAACCCTTATATTTGACTTTTTATTTTTTATTATTTGTAATTATTTATTTTTTTTGTTGGGGCAAGGTGAAGAGTATATGTTCTTTTTGCAAATTTAATTTGTATGCTGAAACTAAAACTTCTATATTTCTCACTATTTTCATTTCTCGGTCTTTGAATGTACAATATCAGACTATTATCAATCTGATGATCTCTTGACTCCGGAAGAGCAAGCCGTTCGGATGAAAGTGAGAGAGTGTATGTAGAAAGAAATCGCCCCAATAATGGTGGAGGTATATTTTTAATGTTACATAGCAACTTCCTTTTGAAACGTGGTGATGACTTCGTGTGTGTGGCACTATTCGTCGTTAATTATCATATACTGCATTGATAAGCTCATGAACAGAGAGTTGATTTCTGCCCTTTTTTCTTTTACTTTTATTCCAGTATTGGGAGAAGGCAGAATTTCCCTTTCATGTTATTCCAAAGCTTGGTGCCCTACATGTAGCTGGTGGCACAATAAAGGTGATTTTACAATATTATAGTTTAGATTTTTCCTCCCTCCCCTGAGGTGAAAATGTAGTTAGTGGGATATTGAGCTTGTTTTGACTCAGGGTTATTGCTGTCCTGGCCACTCTGTGACTGGAGCTGCTATTGGTATCGCAGAAATTGCTCGAGTTGATGCTAGTTGTTCTACTTTTATATTGGTGCATTCCACTCTGGCAATGCTCACTATTGGTGAGATCTTGATGTCATTTTCCAAATAATATGCAAGTAACTGGATACAATAACCTGTTGACAAACTATGGCCTTATATAACTTGTCTGGACTGTCAAGTATAGCACTGTGCGGATCAGAGGCGCAGAAGCAGAAATATTTACCTTCTTTGGCTCAGTTAAACACCATTGCTTGTTGGGTAAGTAGCTGGCTTTAGGTACCTTATAGTGTCTTCACAATGTTGGTTACGACACATGTGAGCAACTCAAATGTGTTCTTTTACATCTCAAGGTTTTGACTGAACTTTCCTATGGGGGTGATGCAAGTGCTTTGAACACAACTGCTACTAAGGTTAATTTCTCTACCCCTTACATTTATCTCTAGGATTAATTTTCTGTATCCATACAAACAAGCAGTCTATAATGTTTTGAGTTTCATGCTTTTGTTGGTAGCAGTAGCTCCGGTAAAAGCATTGTGGTTTCCCTCATTGAGAGATTCTATGATCCTACCTCAGGTAAAATAAATTAGGTAAATCACCACTATTAAGTTCTTCAATTATAATGTGTTATTGCAATTAATTTAGTTATGGGGTGCAAATTTATGAAATTTGTATAGGACAAGTGCTGCTGGATGGGAATGACATAAAGTCACTGAAGTTGAGATGGTTGAGGCAGCAAATAGGACTTGTGAGTCAAGAGCCTGCACTTTTTGCTACCACCATTAAAGAGAACATATTGTTGGGTAGGCCTTATGTTAATCAAACTGAGATTGAAGAAACTGCCAGAGTTGCCAATGCTCGTTTATTCATTATCAAGGTCAGTTAATGATATCACATTTTAGCTTGAGATCATAATAATAAATTCACACTAAAACTTCTTACCTCATTTACCATTAAAAAAAAAAACCATACCATCAAGTAACATCAATTAGGTTAAAAGGTCTTGAGGGATTAAAATAATTATGGGGAAGAAAATGTATTGATGATCGGTGTTTATAAATTATGTTTACTCTGCACCCAAGGCTTCAAGTCAAAAGAATCAAAATTTTCATTTATTATTGTTATTTTTATTTAAGAGAGAGTAACAAACCTTACTGTCTAAACAATACATTTGAATTTGATAAGAAAGATCATATATAACCTTAAAGAAAAGAATAATATACTGATATGTAGTCAAATTGATTCTCTGTTTTTCTTTTATTTTCTTGTTTTCATTTTCCCACTTGCATTCAGCTGTTTTATAAGCTTTTTTGAAGATGAAATATAAAACTAATAATAGTTAGTACATCTTTCAATAGCACACAATTAGCTAAGCAGTTGAATAATGAATATTTATTTTTATATACATTTCTTAAATCTTCAATTGGCTGATGAATGCTACTATGTTACTAGTATTTTTCACCAAATAAGGTAAAGAAATGCCAGGGTTAGTTGCATTCATTAGATTTGTTTGTTTTGGATGGTATAAATACATTGAGTTGAGGTTCTTGGATGGTAGATATACTGACTAGTTTCCTTAACTTGTTTTTTATTTATCATTTTTATATTTTTCAATAGGTTCTACAGTTGGGATTGTGCAAGTATTGACCTAGTTTTTATCTAATACTAGTTTTGAGTGCTACATACCCCTCTATTTGATTTATCTAGCTATCTTCACCACCATGCATCTTGAGCATGAGCACTCTTTCGACTGTTCGCTGAATATTTTAAGAATTACTTCAAGAGGTAAAAGTAAAACTCACGGTTTGTTCGTTGTATGATTCTATTTTGGCTATAAATCATAACTTAAATTGCTTATATGTAGACAATATTACAAAACATTGATTCAAAATATGGTACAATTTCTCCAAATATTCATATCATTCAGTTTTTTAAGTTATTTTGGGCTCCATCCATTTTGTATGATGGGTGTTCTTTTTGTGCACTGGCAGTCTAATAAGGCAGTTTGCAAGCGGTGGGAGAATACAACACATAACAGCAGCTGAATTCATTACAAACACGAAGAGTGAAACCTTCGAAATTGATAGCTAGAATGGCAAAGAACACAAAAAAAAGAAAGGTCCTTTATGGAGAAAGGATTGACATTTGCTTTAATTGTATGTTGCTCACAATGGATTGTACATATAAAAATTTATGTATGTATTTTCTACACACTCAAAAAATGTCTAATATGGCTAAAAATTATGTATGCATTTACAGAAAATCTGTCCAAAATTATACCATCCAAAAATATTGGTTCAATTATATGTAATTGCTACATATTGATTACATCCAAAAATATTGGTACATATTGATTACAGCATCCAAACATATAATCTAAATATTGAATATAGTGTTATATGGAGTAAGGTCACTATGTGCAGTTTTCGTAACAAGTATGTGAAGATGTTCCAAAAATATTGATGAGATTCCTTGAAATATTGTGCATCGGCTTGTCAAACGAACAAATTCTCAACATAATTGAATTTATAGGCTCTCAAAATAACTTTAACGTTTTCTCCATTAATCTACTTTACCACTATCGGCTACTTTACATGGAAAGGAAGTTTATATTTTTGAGATGAAATAGCTCCTGGAGAGAAAGTTTGAGAAAAATTTGTTCCTGAAGAGCAAGTAAGACCATTGAATATGTTATTTTAATTATTAAACATGTAACAAAACCAATAATTTTGTGCTCATTCAATTGTGATGTTTCATCTTTTTGAATTATAACCATTATAAACATGAAATCAAGATCGAAATCGTGATCGAAATCGAAGCATTAAACATGATATTGAATAAAGTAATAGTTAGATATGACCAATAAAATGAAACTTGACACCATTGAGATGTAATTTCACAATTGAGATGCAACTTTCAACCATAAAATATGCAATAAATATTTTATGCTTCAAAATAAAAAATTAAATAATGATAATGAAACATGCATACATTTCTTCAAAGGTAATTAGCCATAATTACTGGAATCTTAATTGAAAAATATTATTTTTCCAAAGGTAATTAGCCATTTATTAAACGAATATATTTCTTCAAACTCATAACCATTAAAGATGAAATCGAGATTTTGTTTAATAAATGAATCGAAATAATAATTGTCCTAATGAATACAAATTGTAAGTGGAAACAAAAAGTATAAAACCCATCTACATGCTCATTAACATATGTAATTAACGAAAATTATAAGTAGATTTCAAGATTATTAACTTGTGCTCATTCAAAAAAATGCTCATCTTATGTAATTAATAAAAATTTATGAACAAAATATAAAAATTGTTCTTCATGCTCATTAACTTTAGTAGTTATCCAAAATGATCGGATATTCAACCGTTGATGTACCTAATTCTAAGTAAATAGCTTATGCGCTCTAACATAACATAAGATGTTTATTTAAAAGGCAACAAATAGAATTTAAAAAATGCTCATCTTATGTAATTAATAAAAAATGCTCATCTTATGTAATTATATAAGGAAACGAGACAAGTATGAATTTAAACTCTCACACCTTTAAGTCGATGATAATTATATTAAGCAGAGTGAATTGCAGTTTTCGTAAGAGGATTGTGAAGATGTTCCAAAAATATTGCTTTCACTATTAAAACCTGTAAATGTTTCCATGTTCATTCGGTGTGATAATCAGAAATTCTCAAAATCATTCAATTATTAATACCTGCAAATGCTTTCGAGGTCGATGGTGTGGATACGTAGACGACGTTAGACCATCACTTGCAAAACCTACAAATATTTACCTGCTAATTAATCTTTGTACAAATAATTTTTTTTTTGAATGAAATAATTTTTCTAGTTATTTCGGTCGGTTACGGATATCCGAGTTTTCGATTGGTTTATGATATGGATACATGTTATCCAAAATTTTAAACATGTAACAAAATCAATAAATTTGAAACTTAAGTTCATAGTAAATAAATGTGTGATTAACAAAAATATTAAGTAGTTATAAAAAAACTATAACATTAAGAGAATTATACTTCATGCTCATAACTTTAGTAATTATCCTAAGTAAAAAATTGATTAATTTTTCAAAATTATCATATTTCTTTTTCTTAATTTAATATGGAATCGATTTTTTCCAACTCATATGCATGCTCATTAACATATATAATTAATGAAAAATAAACCATAACACATGTAATTTATATATTTATTAAAAATACCTCGAATCGTAACTAAAACTTAATTGGTCAAAGAAAATAAAAAACGATTCAGTACGAATAAACGTATTCATGATGTTAAATTCGTATTCCATAACTGTAATAAACACTTTAAATCGAATCGACCAATGATTTAAACGAATATATTGTTTGAAACCCACATTCGGGTTAAAGCGAATTGAATCGAATAAATAAACGAAATCCTTACCAAAAATTGCCACCCCTAATGTTTATAATCATTAAACACGAAATCGAGATCGAATCGAAGTAATAAACATGATACTGAATAATTTATAATTGTTAGATATAACTAATACATGCAACTTCACAGCATCAATATGCAATTTCACCATTAAGATGCAACTTTCAACCTTAAAAGATGCAACAAATATTTTAAACTTGAAAAACAAAAAATTAAATAATTTTGTTGATGATGTTTTTAAGCACTATGTTATTTAAGCAGCACAGGATGGGTAAAAGGGTAAATTCCCTTGTTGATCGAGATCATTAATACCGACCCGACCACATGAGTTAGGGGTCGAGCGCTTATGATCGGTAACCGACCACTTAAGATCGGATGACCGGCCATTATCAGATCAACAACAGCATTCTCAGTTCAAAGGACTATTATGACCGACCTCATGAAGACCGACCAGATAGCGAGATATGCTCCAGAAGATGACACCCTATTCTTGCGGATAAGATAACAAGTTATCCTATTTTCATGGGGAAATTGGTGAGTCAGAGTCCTAGTAGGATAAAGAAAGTAAGGGTAGTTTTGATTAAGAATCCTTATGGGAAAAGGGAATAGTTTTGACTAGGAATCCTTATGGGAAAAGGAAATTGTTTCAACTAGGAAATTCTTGTACAAATAGGAATATGATTTCTACACTATTATAAATAGAAGGGTAGAGTGTGCAAAAGGGAGAGTTAAAAAAGTTGAGATCAAGATCATTAAGATCAAACTTGTAAGAAAAGAAGAAGCAGAGCTGAGAAGCGTGTTAAAGTAATAAAAGTATCATCATTTTTGTGCCCGTGGACGTAGGTCGGACCAAGATCCGCCGAACCACGTTAAATCTCTTTGTCGATTGGTGCGTTTATCTGTCTTTTGCTAAGTTTGTTTTTGGTCCCCCATAACCAAACAAATTCACTATTGAGGGAGGATTAGTCTCGGGAGTGATATTCCCATATTGCCCCGAGACGAAAATCAGCCGTCACACAGTTGGCGCCGTCTGTGGGGATCGAACAAAAAGCGGCTCGCGTAGTAAGACGATGGCAGAAGGTGGAAATCACCAATCGTCAGGGAATCCGGCTACAGATTGGATGAAGAAGATAGAAGAAAGCATAAGGAAGGACATGGAGGATAGTCAGACCCTCCTAAAAACCATGATGCACCGACTGGAGAAAATGGAAGGGGGGAACCGCGAGAAGCCTGAAACCAGAGCTAATCAAAGAAGAGGAGAGATAGCAGATGGAAAAAGGGTCGCCGATGTGAGTGATGACGATGAACCGATGAGGAAGGGTCCCTACGGGATGAGGTCCGTAGTGGTAGAAAAAGATTTACAAACGGAGGATACGTGGGAAGAAGAAGAGGGGAGACAATCACCATATTCTTCCTATGATATCCCCTGCGACACCAGAAGGGGAAATATGAAGCATGGTGAAACTGGACGGGAAGTCTCAAGTCATGAGGAACGCCGCACCCTTGGTGACAGACGCGAAGGAGGCCGTGGGAGGCGGCATAGTGACACAGATGGCAGTATAAAGTCTTGGTTAAAAAAAGAAATGGCCAAGTGGGGAGTAACCCCAAAATTGATACAGCAGATGCTCGGGACGGTGAAGTTGAATCTCCCTTCACAGAAGAAATAAGGTCGGCAAAATTCCCAAGACATTTCAACATGCCATCCATGACGCCCTACAAAGGCCATTCAGATCCAAAGTCCCATATTGAAAGTTTCGTCCTAATAATGGAGGTCCAAGGGGTAGTAGGGGATGCCATTTGCAAAGTATTCCCCCTGATCTTGGGCGGGTCTGCCATTCTGTGGTTCAGAAGTCTTGCCCCGGGAAGCATCAGTAGCTTCGCTCAACTCAGAAGGTCATTTGTTCAACACTTCAAAGGGGGCCTGCGTCCCCAAGAAAATGGTGGGAGAATTGAGACTGATGAAGCAGGGGATGATGAGCCCCTGAGGAATTTTATTGAAAGATACCACAATTTGGTGCTCGAGTCGGAGCGTACGAGTCATCGGAAGCGCTAGAAAGTCTCAATGGAGGTTTGAAGGTCGGGAAGTTGTGGACTCACCTGAGGATTCAAGACGTATCGGATTATGCCACTGCCCTGGAGTTGGCCAGGAAGTTTATCTTAATAGAGAAGGAGAAAAAGAATTCCCGGGGAGTAGACATCCGAAAGGCTAAGATACTCAGGTCAGACAATCAGTGGGATTCGATTAGAAATTTGAGGAGACCAATCCCGGAGCAGAAGAAACTCAGACCGATACCTCCGAGTAGTCATGTTCAAAAGATAAAGTCATATGTACAAGTCAACCGTGTCGCGGGGAGAACAATATACACCCCCCTGAACAAACCTATGGCCCAGATAGTTCGGGAAATCCAGGATAAAGGTCTGTTGGCCGAGCCTAATTTGAAAAGGTTCCCGATTGAGGAGGGAAATAGTAGGGCATACTGTATCTACCATAACGTAAGGGGACATGCCACGAATGGGTGCAGAGACCTGCGGGAGCAGGTGGAAGACTTGGTGAAAGAAGGCTATCTCAGTGTGTACATAGACCATTCGGTTTTTGAGGTCGACCAAGTTGATAACGGAAGTCATCTGGTCGGATGCGTGGAATGCTGAGATGCAGAGGGATGTATTAAGAAGAGCCTTACTTGTAGTGACCCTTGTAAAGTTGCAAGAAAGGCAACGGATCTCAAAAAGGTGAGTAAGACTTTTTCTGTCTTAGGTTGACATTTGATTATGCTTTTTTGTTATGGCTCACACAATGGTTTTGATATTTGTTTTACGGCTCGGGTCTGCTCTTGTACCGCCGAGTCCGTTTTGTTGATATATGTTTTACGGCTCGGGTCTGCTCTTGTACCGCCGAGACCGATGTCTCTTTCCGGCTAGGGTCTGCTCTTGTACCGCCGAGATCGATGTTTCTTTCCGGCTCGGGTCTGCTCTTGTACCGCCGAGACCGATGTCTCTTTCCGGCTCGGGTCTGCTCTTGTACCGCCGAGACCGATGTTTCCTTCCGGCTCGATTCTGCTCTTGTACCCCCGAGACCGATGTTTATTTCCGGCTCGGGTCTGCTCTTGTACCGCCGAGATCGATGTTTCTTTCCAGCTCGAGTCTGCTCTTGTACCGCCGAGACCGATGTTTCTTTCCGACTCGGGTCTGCTCTTATACCGCCGAGATCAATGTTTTTTTTCGACTCGGGTATGCTCTTGTACCGCCGAGACCGATATTTCTTTCCGACTCGGGTCTGCTCTTGTACCGCCGAGATCGATGTTTCTTTCCGACTCGGGTCTGCTTTTATTCCACCGAGACCGATGTTTATTTCCGGCTCGGGTCTGCTCTTGTACCGCCGAGATCGATGTTTCTTTCCGACTCGGGTCTGCTCTTGTACCGCCGAGACCGATGTTTCTTTCCGACTCGGGTCTGCTCTTGTACCGCCGAGATCGATGTTTCTTTCCGACTCGGGTCTGCTTTTCTTCCACCGAGACCGATGTTTTTATTCGGCTCGGGGCTGGATTTCGTTCCGCCGAGGCCACTTGTTTATTCGGCTCGGGCCTGGATTTCGTTCCGCCGAGGCCACTTGTTTATTCGGCTCGGGGCTGGATTTCGTTCCGCCGAGGCCACTTGTTTATTCGGCTCGGGGCTGGATTTCGTTCCGCCGAGGCCACTTGTTTATTCGGCTAGGGGTTGGACTTCGTTCCGCCGAGGCCACTTGTTTATTCGGCTCGGGGCTGGATTTCATTCCGCCGAGGCCGCTTGGTTATTCGGCTCGGGACTGGATTTCGTTCCGCCGATGCCACTTGTTTATTCGGCTAGGGGTTGGACTTCGTTTCGCCGAGGCCACTTGTTTATTCGGCTCGGGGCTGGATTTCATTCCGCCGAGCCCGCTTGGTTATTCGGCTCGGGGCTGGATTTTTTTCCATCGAGGCCTTATGGTTTATTCAACTCGGGGTCGGGTTACGTCCCACCGAATCGGCTTCTTTGGACTGGGGATGTAACATTCCCCCAGAGCCAAGTCTTTCTTTGAACTCGGGGTCGGGTTACGTCCCACCGAGTCGGCTTCTTTGGACTGGGGATGTAACATTCCCCCAGAGCCAAGTCTTTCTTTCAGCTCGGGGTCGGGTTACGTCCCACCGAGTCGGCTTCTTTGGACTGGGGATGTAACATTCCCCCAGAGCCAAGTCTTTCTTTCAGCTCGGGGTCGGGTTACGTCCCACCGAGTCGGCTTCTTTGGACTGGGGATGTAACATTCCCCCAGAGCCAAGTCTTTCTTTCAGCTCAGGGTCGGGTTACGTCCCACTGAGTCGATCGTCATCAGCATAAGGGCAAAGCATTTTCTCCACAGGTAGATATCGGGATCCTCGTTGACTGAGCACATGAAGGTAGCAGGAAGGACCAGATTTACAGCCAAGACATTTTTCTCTGCGGTTCCTGGAGTGACCACCGACGGATTCATCGGCACACCATCTTTTTTTATAGTTCCCGGCATCAACTTGCAAACTCGTTGTTACCGAGAACTAGGGGATAGATGTTGATGGTGTTTTTAAGCACTATGAAATTTAAGCAGCACGGGATGGGTAAAAGGGTAAATTCCCTTGTTGATCGAGATCATTAATACCGACCCGACCACATGAGTTAGGGGTCGAGCGCTTATGATCGGTAACCCGACCACTTAAGATCGGATGACCGGCCATTATCAGATCGACAACAGCATTCTCAGTTCAAAGGACTATTATGACCGACCTCATGAAGACCGACCAGATAGCGAGATATGCTCCAGAAGATGACACCCTATTCTTGCGGATAAGATAACAAGTTATCCTATTTTCATGGGGAAAACTGGTGAGTCAGAGTCCTAGTAGGATAAAGAAAGTAAGGGTAGTTTTGATTAAGAATCCTTATGGGAAAATGGAATAGTTTTGACTAGGAATCCTTATGGGAAAAGGAAATTGTTTCAACTAGGAAATTCTTGTACAAATAGGAATATGATTTATACACTATTATAAATAGAAGGGTAGAGTGTGCAAAAGGAGAGTTAAAAAAGTTGAGATCAAGATCATTAAGATCAAACTTGTAAGAAAAGAAGAAGCAGAGTTGAGAAGCGTGTTAAAGTAATAAAAGTATCATCCTTTTGTGCCCGTGGACTTAGGTCGGACCAAGATCCGCCGAACCACGTTAAATCTCTTGTCGATTGGTGCGTTTATCTGTCTTTTGCTAAGTTTGCTTTTGGTCCCCCATAACCAAACAAATTCACTATTGAGGGAGGATTAGTCTCGGGAGTGATATTCCCATATTGCCCCTGAGACGAAAATCAGCCGTCAACAAATTTTAAAGAAAAAATCACTCAATATTTGTGCTAGGGCGCATAAATATGACCATTGAATATGCAACCACTACCATTAAATTTGCAACTTTCACCAATAAATATGCAATATTTCGAAGATGAAATTTTTAGCAATAAACATGCAAAATGAAACCATTAGACTTGAAATTTTAGCAATAACATGCAATTGCATCTGCCTCGAAAATCGCACCTGCAACTATGACCGTTGAATATGCAATCTCTACCATTAAACATGCAACTTTCATCAATAAATATGCAATATTTCGAAGATGAAACTTTAGCAATAACATGTAAAATGAAACCATTGGACTTGAATTTTAGCAATAACATGCAATTGCATTTGCCTCGAAAATCGCATCTGCAACTTTGACCGTTGAATATGCAACCTCTACCATCAAACATGCAACTTTCACCAATAAATATGCAATATTTCGAAGATGAAATTTTTAGCAATAAACATGCAAAATGAAACCATTGGACTTGAAATTTTAGCAATAACATGTAATTGCAACTGCCTCGAAAATCGCACCTGCAACTATGACCGTTGAATATGCAATCTCTACCATCAAACATGTAACTTTCATCAATAAATATGCAATATTTCGAAGATGAATCATTTTGCAATAAACATGCAAAATGAAACCGTTGGACTTGAAACTTTAGCAATAACATGCAACTAAATCTGCCTCGAAAATCGCACCTGTAACTATGACCATTGAATATGCAATCTCTACCATCAACATGCAACTTTCACCAATAAATATGCAATATTTCGAAGATGAAACCTTTAGCAATAAACATGCAAAATGAAACCATTGGACTTGAAATTTTAGCAATAACATGCAATTGCATCTGCCTCGAAAATCGCACCTGCAACTATGACCGTTGAATATGCAACCTCTACATCAAACATGCAACTTTCACCAATAAATATGCAATATTTCGAAGATGAAACCTTTAGCAATAAACATGCAAAATGAAACCATTGGACTTAAAATTTTAGCAATAACATGCAATTACATCTGCCTCGAAAATCGCACCTGCAACTATGACCGTTGAATATGCAACCTCTACCATCAAACATGCAACTTTCACCAATAAATATGCAATATTTCGAAGATGAAATTTTTAGCAATAAACATGCAAAATGAAACCATTGGACTTGAAATTTTAGCAATAACATGCAATTGCATCTGCCTCGAAAATCGCACCTGCAACTATGACCGTTGAATATGCAATCTCTACCATCAAACATGCAACTTTCACCAATAAATATGCAATATTTCGAAGATGAAACCTTTAGCAATAAACATGCAAAATGAAATCGTTGGACTTGAAACTTTAGCAATAACTTGCAACTAAATCTGCCTCGAAAATCGCACCTGTAACTATGACCATTGAATATGCAACCTCGACCATCAAACTTGCAACTTTCACCAATAAATATGCAATATTTCGAAGATGAAAATTTTAGCAATAAACATGCGAAATGTAACCGTTGGACTTGAAACTTTGGCAATAACATGCAACTGCATCTGCCTCGAAAATCGCACATGTAACTATGACCATTGAATATGCAACCTCGACCATTAAATTTGCAACTTACACCAATAAATATGCAATAATTCGAAGATAAAACCTTTAGCAATAAACATGCAAAATGTAACCGTTGGACTTGAAACTTTAGCAATAACATGCAACTGCATTTGCCTCGAAAATCGCACATGTAACTATGACCATTGAATATGCAACCTCTAGCATTAAACGTGCAACTTTCACCAATAAATATGCAATATATTTTTATATTATTTTATTTTATCAGTATTATAAAAAAATAAATTTTTTATATTATTTTATTTTTTTCAGTATTTTTTAAAAATAAATTTTTAAAAACTTACAATAATTTTTTTTTATAATTTTTTTTTTATTAATATTTTATAATTTATATAATAAAAAATTATTTTTAATTTTTTTTTCAGTAACTGGTTGCAACCGGTTGTGGCAACCAGTTACTCTCAAATTTTTTTTTTAATGCTACCAACCCTTGGGTAAATGATACCCAATGGTATTGTAGCAATACCCTGAATTGATATAAAGCATTTGGATAAGTCTTAGCAAACAACAAACATTTGCCATAAGAAATAAAAAGAGAGGTTGCTATTGTCGTGAGCAATATCCGAGAGAGATTAAAACTTTAAGAAATTAAGGCTTAAATGGAAGTTTAATCAGGAACAATAAGTTTTTCATTATCAAGAAGTAGGGAGCAGAGAGTGATCTCCTAAGTGCAACTGTCAACAGATCTACCGAAATTTCCGCTGCATATATGGATTCTAAATCAGGTACGCTCTTAGAATCATCCGATTAATTCTTTTATTTGTATTCAAAGCTCTTGTGATAAATGTCACATTACAAATAAATTCGAACATGTGGTATCAGAGCTTCAGGAACATAATCTTAGAATCTATGGATTTTTCATAAAGTTAAGGAAAAATCTGATAAATTTTTCGGATGAATTTTTTATTAGATCCATATTATTTTGATCTGTTAATTATTGTTAATAATTGATCCAAATTTTAAGCAAATAAAATTTATTGGATTAATTATAAAACGAGATCTGTAAATTTTGGAATTTATTAAAACTGAAATATGGTATATACAGATCGTGAGCAACAAAATTAGTTTTGCATTATTGAAGTCATTATTTTCGGTAGCCAAAGAGGTGGTATATCATGTTTCGGGTGTATATGACATCTCTCTCACAACAGCTGGATCCCACACAGTTGTGAGACCCAACTATTGTGAGAGAAATGACATATACACCCGAAACATAATATAATTTTTCGTAGCGAACAAGTTTTTTAAAAGCAAAATTGTTTTATCTATTATTAAATGGCAAAGTTGTTGTTGGCGTTGAAAAAGTCAAGAAAGCATATTGCTTCTGTTGATTTGATTCAAAATAATGGAATTGCCTCTTAGAGAAGTTGGCTGGACCGACAGCTTCCTGAAGAAGCTATTTGGCGCGTGCGTGCGCATGAGCAGTATTAAGGGTGGGTAAAAAAATCGACCGAACCGAACCAAACCGCAAACCGAACCAAACCGGATCGAATTTACGGATTTTTTTCTAACGGTTCGGTTTAAGGTTCGGATTGGCCCACCCCAAACGGTTTACGGTTCGGTTCAGATGCTAAACCGAACCGCACCTGTTAAACCGAACCGAACCGTTATAATTAAAAATTATATATTTTTATAAAAAGATTTGCATTTTTCTTTTAATTTTACTTTATGTTTTCTTTTTATTAATATGTTAATACTTTTATTCTTAATTTTTTTGTTAATATATTTTTTTGTTAATACTTTTATTCTTAAATTTATTTGTTAATAATTTTATTCTTCAATTTTTCGTTTTATGGTTTATTCTTGAAAGTAAGCTGTTAGATTTGTCTCTTAATTAGAATGATGGTAGCATCATTATTCGAGGTAATTTTTTAAAAAAATATAAGAATTAATTGTGCTTCATTTTTCAATCCTCTATTGAGTGCATGTGTTCTCTGGAGTCACAGCTTACACCGTAGCACTTCATACTATTTGTTCGCTAAACTAGTTTTTTTTTTTTGTCTTCACTTAAGTGGATGAATTTTTGTTTAAGTAGAATAATCCGTAAACCGAACCGAACCAATCCGTAAACCGTTGATTTAAAAAATTTTCAATCCGAACCAAACCGTTATTTAATGGTTTAGTTTGAGAGGTAAAAAAACCGGACCGTAAAATATGGTTTGGTTCGGTTTTTAGCAAAAATCGAACCAAACCGAACCGCGCCCACCCCTAAGCAGTATCCTTTTGCCAGATTCCAGTCTGGTCCCTGGTTAATAGCATACAGGTCCTTACTATTATATTTGATCCTTAGATTTCATTTTGACTTCAGTTTTATCCTAAAATTTAAAAATAAAGTCATAATTAATTATTTGTGATAATTTAAGAGATAAATTATTATCTCATTAAGTTTATTTATACATGAGTATAAAAATTGTCATTAGTTAGAGAGAATTGATTGTCTCTCATTAAGAAAAATTTCAAATGCAATTAATTTATTTATGACACAGAGATAAATATAAAGAATCAATTTATCTCATAAAATTTTCACAATATTCAGGGATGTAATTTTATGGACAATTTAGCCCCTTGTCTATAAAGAATAAAATTACATTATAAATGTTATTTTTCAAGATAATATAAAGTGTATCCCGATATGAGAATTGGTTATGAAATTTAGTGAAACTGCAGTCACCAAAGTGACATTTTTTACTAAATCTTTTAAGTGATTTTGGCTCACATGTTTTCTATTTTTTGATGTTCAGTCTTCTGTCCAAAGATTTGGATTGTATGTTAAATTTTAGAAATGTTACATATGAGACATATAGTCGGGAATAGACTAGTCTGAATGTTACATATGAGACATATAGTCGGGAATAGACTAGTCTGAGTGGTTTATTCACCCAAATGTGATAAACCTACGAGGATTGGATAAGAATCTGAATCGTCTTATTTGAAGAATTTTTAATTACATATTGTATATTCTGCCAAAAGGTGTTTATACAGTGATGTGCTAAAATTCTTGGTATAATACTCTTTTATGACTTGGAGTATTATTTATTATCTTGTGTTGTGCTTAAACTAAAGAATTGCATTGTTATTTCCTTTTCAGTCACCTTTTCACTGTGACTATAGAGATGTTAACTGACTCCAATTTTAAAGTGTTGAAGAGAGATGTGCAGTTTGCTATGAAATTAGCAGATATAGATCTTGCTATGACTACTCCTAAGCCAGCTGATATTAATAATTCCAGTACTGATACAGATAAGCAGCTGCATACAATATGGCATAAGTCAGATCGCATGTGCTATTTGACTATAAAGAGATCCATTCCTGAGCATTTGTTAAGTGGTCTTCCAGAAATCTCTATAGCAAAAGATTTTCTGACAGCAGTATCTGAAAGATATAAAGTCTCAATCAATGTAGAAATTGGTACCCTTCTGAAGCAATTATACTCAATAAAGTATAATGGTAATAAAGGTGTTAGGGAGTACATCTTGATGATGGTCCATATTCAGAACAAGTTGAAAAATCTTAACATTGTTCTTCCAGATGCTTGCATTGTCCATCAAGCATTGAATACTCTGCCTACTGAGTTTGGTACAATTGTTGTAGGGGTTTTTAGGGGCTAAATCCGGTAACGCAGCGGAAGCGGTGGAAAATCAGATTTTCCGATTTCAAAACTTTTTCTCGGATTAATTAAATAAACATATTTATTTAATTATCCAATAATCAAATTATGAAATAAAATTCAATAAATCATATTTAGGTGAATTTACCGAATTGCCCTTACACTTGGTATTTTGTCCATTTTAGTCCGAAATTGATCAAATCAATTTTGAATGATTCTAAATCATTTCTAAGATGAACTTAACATGTTCAAAACATCAAAACAACAAAATCCCCAAAAATCCACTCCTTGGCCGAGAGCACCACAAGGGTGCCAAATTGTGCACTTTGTCATTTCATGCTTCAACACACATCAAGATGTAATCCAATCAACATGAAACTTTATATGCATCATATACACATCCTTATACACAACATAAATGAAAATCCCCAAATTTGGATGAGGTCTTAAACCCTAATTTTTCAAATTCTTCAAAATGAACAAATTAGACCAAATAGTTTAAATCAATTATTTTAATCATCATTCTTCCATCCAATCAAAGTCTCAACACAATGAAACAACTCAAGATAAAATTTAGGTCAACTTAGAGTGGATCAACAACTCTAGATTAGCAACAAGGTTTCCAAAACCATAAAAGAATACTTATAACTACAATAGTCACAAGCTTCCATCATCATACATGCTCAACAGTTTCAACAAAACTTCCATCATCAAAAACACAAAGAATAAAGAAAAGAATAACATAAGAACATCATAAGATGTAGCCTAGATCCTAAGGAACATTTTCCTTTCTAATAGTAAGTTGAAGAAACTTACTAAAATCCAAGCTTTCTTTGTTTTTAACTTTCTTCCTCACAAGCTTTCTTTGTTTCCTTTAATGGAGTTTCTTTGTAAAGTGCATTAGGTTACCAAATGTAAATGAAATGAAAACAATATATACTTATTGAAAAATAAGCCATTGGCCGAAAATCAATAAACATATACAACAAAATTAATTTCAATTTCATTTGACATTTCATTTGGTCAAGTTGATTAAATATCTAAAAACACCTTTAAAGATATTTAATAAAGTCAGCAAAGGCAACTTAATCATTTTAAACCAAATATCCAAATGTTAAGATATTTATATTTTAATTAATTTAATCATTTAACAATTAAATAATTAAATAATTAATTAAATACAAATATATTAAATATATGTATTATATTTACATTAAATATCAAATACATATATTCATTTAGGATATTAGTCAAATATCTCAATTTGACTATTAATTAATATGTATTTCAATTAATCAAGTATTAAATGTAAATACACAATAATTAAGCAAATGACTATCGGGTCCCTTTAGCATGTATCTTGCGTTTAACCTTTAAACGACTTTATAAATAATCAATATTATTTATAATGTTGCTCTAGTGCTCTACGAGTATGTTTTATTATTGAGACTCTCTAGATTCAGGTATATCCGTCATGAAATCAAATTTCGTGTCCATAATTTATCCACCCATAAATTATGACGATCACGGATAATCTCGCTGAATCATACATGTCGAGGTCATGGCAAATGTATAATTCCTCCGTCACAGGTATCCGGATAAATCCCAGAGATATAGATGTAAACGTCAAATCTCTACGGGGATTATCCAGTCGACTATTCTATTAGCAATCTCTAAAAGAATGTTTAGAACTAGCTTCTAAACTTTACCACGGGCCCATGGTTTTATCTGATTGCTAATCATATGGACTACCTATGCTCTGGTACACAGAACTGACGGATCCTATCTTGATACACATATGACACCCTAATGATCTATCTACACCCAACGAACAGGCGGAGGTCTGATCTAAATAGATCGGTGACGTGACTGCCATCTAAGTGTAGAAGATGTCTCATGTGCCCACAATGGCATCTCAAGTCTAAGAATCACAAGTGCTACTCAACCCGAGAAGATTCTTATTGACGTTGGTGTACCATCCATTAAGAATCTTCGGTGAGTCGTTCAGTGTTTATCCGCTATAAACACCCACACGTCTATACTAGTCTCCAAGACTAATGGTTCATTGAGAAACCATTGGAATCATATATTCCTGTATACGACATGTACCAGTCTCAACGGGTTTACTATACTGACCAAGTAGTGTAAACCTTGACCAGGAACTGTCTGAGAATGACAACGTCATGATACTACTCAATGTCAGTTGCGACGCTTTTGCAACAGTACCATGACTAATCATTCTAAGGTCATTACGTCTTTACCATATAATAAAAATACATTATATTATAGAAACTGCATATATTATTCATAATAATAATATTTTACAGAGGTATTCAAAAGAAATACAACCGGGAATTGGCCCTCTGAGCACCAACCCCAACAAAACCTCCCACTTGCTCTAGTGCCAATATCGATTGTATCTAATACCCATCGACTCCACGTGTTTATCAAACAGCTTCGGAGGGTATGGCCTTCATCAGCGGGTCTGCTACATTATCTTCACTCGGTACCTTGCACACGACAATATCCCCTCGCGACACGATCTCTCGAATGATGTGGTACTTGCATTCCACATGCTTCGACTTCTGATTCGCCCTCATTTCCTTTGCTTGCGCAATGGCTCCAGTATTATCACAGTATAACGGAATCGCATTCTCGATACTTGGGACAACTCTCAATTCTGTGATAAAGTTCTTTATCCACACAACCTCTTTTGCAGCTTCAAAAGCTGTAATATATTCCGCCTCAGTGGTGGAATCTGCTGTCGATCCCTGTTTGGAACTCTTCCAACAAACTGCACCTTCGTTAAGGGTAAAGACAAATCCAGATGTAGACTTTCTATCATTGGGATCCGATTGGAAATCGGAGTCTGTATACCCATTAACCTGCAATTCGTTTCCTCCATAAATTATTAACTTATCCTTGGTACCTTTAAGATACTTTAGGATATGTTTAATGGCCATCCAATGGTCATTACCTGGATTGGACTGATATCGACTAGTTACGCTAACAGCGAAACTGATATCAGGACTCGTACATAACATGGCATACATTATGCTACCCAAACACGAAGCATAAGGTTGGTTAGACATTCTAACCTTGTCATCTTCTGTTTGTGGACACATCTTCTTAGAAAGATGAATCTCATGTCTGAACGGTATGTTTGCTGTCTTACAGTTACCAAAACTATATCGTTCCAAGATCTTATCTATCTACGTTGATTGGGATAACCCAATCAGCCTCCTTTGTCTATCTCTATAGAGTATTATCCCTAAAACATATGAAGTTTCTCCCATGTCCTTCATGGAGAAATTCTTACAGAGGTATGCTTTGACGTTTTGTAACATACCTAAATCATTCCCAATGATTAGGATATCATCAATATATAGGACTAAAAATACGACCATGCTCCCACTGGCCTTCTGATACACACAGGATTCTTCCGAATTCTTGAGAAAACCAGACGATCTAATAATCTCGTCGAATCGAAGATTCCAACTTCGTGAAGCTTGTTTAAGTCCATAAATGGACTTCTTAAGCTTACATACCATGCCCGAGTTTTCGCTGGACGCAAAACCTTCCGGCTGTTCCATGTAGATTTCTTCATCAAGAAATCCATTTAGAAAAGCCGTTTTGACATCCATTTGCCAAATCTCGTAGTCATGATACGCAGCTATAGAAAGCAAAATCCGGATAGACTTAAACATTGCTACTGGTGAAGAAGTTTCATCGTAGTCGACGCCAGGTCGCTGCGTGTAACCTTTTGCTACCAGTCGGGCCTTGTAAGTTTCAACCTTACCATCAGGCCCGCGCTTCCTCTTGTAAACCCATTTACAACCGATAGGAACAATTCCTGTGGGAAGCGGAACCAAGTCCCAAACTTGATTCTCATGCATTGAGTCTATCTCGGATTTCATGGCACTTTGCCATTTCACGGAGTCGATGTCCAACATCGATTCTCTATAGGTGAAAAGATCTGTCTCTTCAACTAAAAGAATATCCAGACTCTTTTCTTGTATCAAATACAAGCGTTCAGGAGGTCTAGATACCCTTTCCGACCTACGGAGTGTGTGTGTTGAAGGTCCTTCATCTACTTGAACTTCAGGTTCCTCCGTTGGTTCGTTGTTTTCAGGTTGGACTTCATCAAGCTCAACATGTCTATGATTACCACCTTCTGACAAAAATTCTACTTCTAGAAATTTTATGAAGCGAGCTACGAACACATTTCGATGCTCGGTATCATAGAACAGATATCCCCTCATATTCGAAGGATATCCAACAAACCTAAACTTTTGCCCTCGAGGCGAAAACTTATCTTGCTGAGTCACCCTGATATAGGCAGGACAACCCCAAACCTTAATATAATTAAGCTTTGGTCTCCTACCGAACCATATCTGATACGGAGTCGTAGGAACAGCTTTCGAAGGAATCTTGTTCAAAATATGTGCGGCTGTTAAGAGAGAGTAGCCTCATAAGTAATAGGGCAAATCTGTGAAACTCAACATTGATCGGACCATATCCAATAAAGTCCGATTTCTCCTCTCAGACACTCCATTGTGCTGTGGAGTACCTGGAGGAGTATATTGAGCCAGAATCCCATTCTCCTTCATATAATCTATGAACTCACCACTCATATATTCGCCGCCTCGATCAGATCGAAGGCATTTAATATATTTACCAGTTTGTTTTTCTACTTCATTTCGGAACTTTTTGAACTTTTCAAAGGTTTCCGATTTATGTCGCATCAAATAGACATAACCATACCGTGACAGATCATCGGTAAAGGTAACGAAGTACGAATAACCACTGTGAGCAGTCTGACTTAGTGGACCACACACATCAGAATGTACGAGTTCCAGTAAGTTAGTGGCGCGGTGTCTGTAGACAACAGAACTTGACGACACTGTTCCAGGCTCGCGGCCTAGTTGGGAAGTACGAAATAACATGGAGTCGCCACCCGGTGTGAACCGGGACAAATATTTAAGGCCGCACTCACCCCTCGCAAGGGAAGACCTCAAACCGTTGGGTTCGGAATGGTCCCTTACTTATGTCACTTGTGATGATATAATTTGTGCAATAAACTAACTGAATCTATTCAACATTCATGCTCAAGGGTACTTAGATCTAACATGCTTTCATCCAAATAATTCCACGCAATGTAACACAACAAGCATATTGAACCATTAAATCAACATGTATAAATCATTACCCAAACGCATCATAAACTAAGAACATGCATAATGATCAACCTAAACATGCTTTAACAAATAAATAACAAACTAAATTAAACCATGCTTTAAATAATAAACAAATAACCTAAAGACTATAACATGCTCAAATACAAGTTGGGATGAGACGAGATACGTGTATCTTAAGTGGTACGTGGCATTGTATCCCGAGTGCAGACCATACTACCGTCCATTCGGAATCGGCTATGGAATTTACGTCCGAGTTTCCATCCGATATACCACAAAAGGGAACACATATCCCGCTCATCCAATAATCACATCATGCCTCAAACGACTCTCATCCAATAATATTTCAAAATAAATAAAATATAACGAAAGAAGATAAGTATAAGGTGCCCTCAGGTCTAACCTCTTTAGTCGTCTAAGAAAGGGCGTTACACGTCCGTTGGAAGGGAGATCGATCCGATGCTTTCCTGATTTGTTTGCTCACTGTTTTTCCTTGTTGTTTTGATGCTTGGGCTGCTGTTTTAAGTCCGTTTCACTGCCGTTTGGTCGCTGCGTTTTTGGTCACTGTTTTGGTGATTTTGTGGACTGTTTTTGGTGGCTTAGGGAGGTGCGTTTGTAAGGATTTTTTAGGGAAACTTTTTGGAGGTTTTTAGGATGGTTTCTAGATGATTTTAGGACTGTTTTGGGCGCTAAAGTCGCAACAAATACTGACCAGAACAGGGGACGAAACTGTGCAGTTCAAGGTGCAGTGAGGGGTGTTTCGGGACTGTTTTGGCGCTGAATTGGAGCTGTGAATGGGGGGTCTTTTGTGCGACTTTGGGGCTGTATTTGAGGCTTATTTTAAGGTGTTTTAGGGCTGTGAATGGTGGCTGGAACTCGGCAATGGAGGGTTGTGAAAAGGGCTTGGGCGTGAGTGGTGTTGGTGAAGAAGAGAAGATGCGGCAATTGGAGGGTTTGTTGGCTTGGTGTTGCGGCAATGGAGGCTATTGGAAGGGCTTGGGCGTGCAAAGGAGGCTTCACAAAGTGCTTGGACGTGCTTGAGAGAAGGATATGTGCTAGGTTTATGAGGGGTGGTGAAGGCATCTTTTTATAGGCAAAGAGAGAAGACTTTCCTAATTTGAATAGGAAGAATCTCCTAATTGGTGTCTAACAAGGAATGGATCTCCTAATTTGGATTTGTGATTGGATTTGATTTGGTAGGGATTTGATTTGATTTCTTTTAATTAGGTAAGGATTTTACAAGATTTAAACATGTGATAAATATGCATATACCTAAATAGAAGCACAATGGGCGTGAATTACATCCTATGGGCATGGGTTTGGTTTGACTTGGTTTGACTTGGGTATTTTGGGTTTGGTTTGGGTTTGGTTTGGGTTTTGGGCCTTAGGTAAGCTTTGAAACGGAAGTCCAACAAACAACCGGAGCCAAACAACGAGGTTAAATCCAACAAAAATTCCATTTTCCAACTTTACCCATCCAACGTCCGTTTCCCGCGACTTTCATGACTGAAGAGGTAGTTGCCTCCATACGAGACTCATCATTGGGCTAATGTGTAAAAATGCAATGCCTACAGTCGCCCCCACTTTGATGGGACTTGTGCAGTGTGTGACAATGACAATCCTATCAAAGTACATGCAATGCATTTCACTTACCTGGCTCGCCAGCTGCCACCTGGTATGCCTTCTGTGCTGAGTTGATAGTGCTAAACCCCATACCTAGGGTGTCGCTATAGTCCACAATGCCAAACTTGGCGTGCTAAACCCCATACCTAGGGTGTCGCGGTAGTCCACGATAGTCCACATAGTCCACATATTCCTCGGTAATCCACATACTCCACATACTCCACGGTAGTCCACATAGTCCACATACTCCACGGTAGTCCACATAGTCCACATATTCCTCGGTAGTCCTCTGTAGTCCACATAGTCCACATACTCCACGGTAGTCCACATAGTCCACATACTCCACGGTAGTCCACATAGTCCACATACTCCACGGTAGTCCACATAGTCCACATATTCCTCGGTAGTCCACGGTAGTCCACATACTCCACGGTAGTCCACATAGTCCACATACTCCACGGTAGTCCATATACTCCTCGGTAGTCCACGGTAGTCCACATACTCCACGGTAGTCCACGGTAGTCCACACAGTCCACATACTCCTAGGTAGTCCACGATAGTCCACATAGTCCACATACTCCCCGGTAGTCCACGGTAGTCCACATAGTCCACATACTCCTCGGTAGTCCACGGTAGTCCACATACTCCACGGTAGACTGTAGGACACAGAACTGGGCGACGCTGTTCTAGGCTCGCGGCCTAGTTGGGAGTACGAAATAACATGGAGTCGCCACCCGGTGTGAACCGGGACAAAGATTTAAGGCCGCACTCACCCCTCGCAAGGGAAGACCTCAAACCGTTGGGTTCGGAATGGTCCATTACTTATGTCACTTGTGATGATATGATTTGTGCAATAAACTAACCGAATCTATTCAACATTCATGCTCAAGGGTAATCTACGCCTAAGTCCGCATGCATAATAATAACAATGAGAACCTATGTCTAAGTTCGCATACTTCACAGTAAGTTATCATGATGGCAAACACGCAATAACATACAATCATCACACAAACATGCTCAATTATCTAATGCGGAAAATAAATAAGAATCTAAGCATAATATAAATTAAATCCCTAATGTAAAAACAACCTAATCATGCATAAAGAAATAACTTTCTATCGACTAAATCTTGCTTAAGACAAATAACATGCTAACAACCTAATCATGCTTTAATAACAAATAAATAACCTACGAACTACAACATGCTCAAACACAAGTTTGGATGAGACGAAATACGTGTCTCTTAAGTGGTACGTGGCGTTGTATCCCGAGTACAAACCGCACTACCGTCCATTCGGATTCGGCTACGGAATTTACGTCCGGGTTTCCATCCTATATACCAAAAAAGGGAACACATATTCCGCTCATCCAACAATCACATCATGCCTCAAACGACTCTCATGCGATAATATTTCTAAAATAAATAAAATAAACGAAAGATAATAAATAAAAGGGTGCCCTCAGGTCTAACCTTTTTTGTCGTCTCAAGAAAGGGCGTTACACGTCCGTTGGAAGGGTGAATGATCCGTAACTCTTTTGGTTCACTAATCCAACTTTTTCCTCGTTGTTTCGCTGTTTGGGGGCCGCTGTTTTCACTCCGTTTCGCTGCTGTTTTTGTTGTATTTTCGGGTCACTGTTTTTGGTAATTAGGGGACTGTTTTGAGGATTATTTGGACTGGTTTGGGGGCAGTTTTCAAAGGGTTTCGGGGGCAGTTTTCGTTACTATTTGTGGCAGGTTTTGGGGACTGATTTGGGCGTGCAGAGAGGGGTTTTATGCGGCAGTTTGTGAGGCAATTCAGGGACGATTTATGGTGTGGTATACGGCTGAACTGGGCTTGTTGGAGGGCAGTTTTGAAGGCTTGTTCGTGAGGTGTGTGATGCGCTGAATTGGTCAAAAGGCTGCTGTGTGGCTAGCGAAGTGGGGCAGATGCGAGGCTGAAGGAGGCTGGCTAGGCGAGGTAGTAGGGACGTGTGGCGTGTTGGCTGTGAGTGGAGCTGGCTAGGGACGTGTTTAGTGGCAGTGAGTGGAGCAGGCTAAGGACGTGTTTAATGGCAGTGAGTGGCGTGATGGTTTGCGTGGGTGATGAGGGCTTTGTGGTCAAGGGGTCTGTGATGAAGGCTTGTGGGCTGTGCTTTTAACGTGAAGGTGAGCTGGCAGTAATGTGAAGAAGGCAGGCTGGTTTCAGGCGTTTGTGAAGGTAGTGTGTGCGTGTGTTTGCAAGGTGGCTTTGTGTGAGAAGTTGAAGGTTGTGGCGTGTGGCTTAGGTGAAGGCTTATCAAGGGCGTGGCTTGGTTTAGTTCACGTGGTCAATTGTTTGAGTGTGTGAGTCAGTTTTGTGGGAGAGAACAAGTGGTCAGTTTGCGTGAAGGGTTGCTACGTGAATGAGGGTTTCTGCATGGGGGACTTTTGGCCGTTGTTTGTGATTTTTCGTGAGAGAGCCAGCCAGGGTTTGAATGTGTGGAGAGAGGTTATTTTTATAGGCAGGGGATGGATTTCACCTTGTTGGGGAAGGAATCAATTTGTGTATTAATTATGAGATATTTTAATTTAGTATGTGATAAGGAAATCTTTTAATTAGGAGAATTGATTTGATTTGTTCTTTTTAGTTAAGGATATGATTTATTTAATTTAGGAAGGTGATTTAATTTAATTTAGGAATGTGTTTTATTTAATTAGGAATTTAATTTAATTTAATTTCAAGTTCAATTTAATTGGTGCATGTGATTTAATTTAATTTAATTTGTTTTAATTTAATTTGTGACTGTATTTTAAATGTTTTAATTATTTAATTTGTGAGATGTGTTTTAAATGTTTTAATTATTTAATTTGTGAGATGTGATTTAATGGGTTTGGTGTATTTTAAAACAGAGGTCCAACAAGCGAACCCGAAGCGAAACAAGCGAGTTAACTCTGACAAAATGCTAATTTCCAACTTTACCCTTCCAACGTCCGTTTCCCGCGGTTTTCACAACTAAAGAGGTAGTGTCTCCATACGAGACTCATCATCGGGCTGATATGCAAAATGCAATGCCTACAGTGTCCAACACCTGAAAATGGGGCTTTGGTCATCTTACCCTGAATACATGATTCACAAGTTGGTTAGGATTCAAATGTAAGATCTGGTATCAAACCATTTCTAACCAATTGGGTAAGGCGTTTAACGCCAATGTGACCAAGCCTCATATGCTTAAGTTCAGTATTATTAATTACAGGTAAACTACGTTTATTAACTCCAGTATTTAATATATCTTTTGAAGTTTGCAATGTATAATGACCATGCTGGTTTGGACAACAAAGGATCTAAATATTATTACTATCATATAAATATAAAGAACTGTTCTTAATATTAATATAAAAGCCTTCTGTATCCAATATAAAAAGTGATATAATATTAGCTACACATCCAGGTACAAAATGACATTCATTTAACAAAAGTGTCTCATTCGGCAATCTCGCATACTCCCACTGCAACTGCATCTAAAGAGTCTCCACTCCCGAACCGCAACTGCATCTCCACGGGCTTCAGCCTCCTACTTTCCTTCAGCACCTGCAACGAATTGCAAATGTGAATGGGACAAGCAGAATCTAAAATCCAGTTGGATTTAACGGCTTCACAAGCCAAAGATAAATCAATAACTAGAAAAATAAATGTACCTGATAGAGATGCTCTATCTCTCCTCAGCTGGGCGATGTAATCAGGACAGTTCCTTTTCCAATGCCCGACTTTGCCGCAGTGGTGGCATGTGTCTTCAGAAGCCCTCTTGGGCTTAGCAATCTCCGCCTGTTGTTGAGGACCAAAAGCCTTCTTCTTCTTTCCTTTCTTCTTCTTTCCCTTGGACCATCCTTGGGAAGAAGCAGAAAGAGAAGTAGATCTAGGAGGGCGAGTCGGTACTCCCTTCTTAAGGTCCTTTTCTGCCGTGAGCAACATCCTATGTAGCTCCTGGTAGGTACAGACAGTCCCATTCATGTTAAAGTACATCACGAACTGGCGATATGAAGCTGGAAGCGAACAAAAAATGACACTCCTACCGAGAATGTCATTCAATATGAGATTATGTTGCCTCAATTGATGGATCAAATCGATCATCTGAAGAACATGTTGGCTAACATCTTGCCCCTCATCTAGACGCGCATGGAACAGTTCCATTGCGACTTTGTGAACAATCACTTGTTCTTGGTTCTCAAACGATTGTCTCAATCGCGTCATCATACTATAGGAATCTAGCATACCATAGTATTGTTTCTTGAGTTTCGGAGACAGTGAACTAAGGATGTATGATTTAACCCTTAAATCATCATCCTTCCAAGTTTCAAAAACTTGGCGTTCCTCCTCCGAAGCATCCGCACCCACAGCAAGGGGCAACGGACCCTCAAAAACATATCCCAGCTTTTCGGAATCGAGGACAATCCTCAAATCCAATTCCCAGTCAGCGAAGTTCTCAGCGCCTTTCAGTTTGTTCGCATCAAGCATATGCGCAAAATGATTTGTGGATTGTGCCGCCATCGCCAATCTATCATATAGATCACGAAAAACGGTTAGCAGAAATTAAGCAGTTTCATATAATATCAAAAGCATAAACTAGATCATGGATTTTTAATCTAAAAATGTCCCTCCCACTAAATCATGCAATACTGTAGTCCCCAAACAGAATACAAAGATTTAATATTTAAATTAAATACAAATAGTGAAAAGTGGATCCCGTGATTGTATTTCAGCTCACAGCAGAGGCACGGTCTCGCCTACGTATATTCATCAGGTAGACAACGCATTTGTCAATCACTCAATAGTGACTCCTGGGTTTCCGGTCCTGGTCGTTTCTTGTTGTCGCTGCGAAGGCAGGCCCACAAGGAGACGTACCAAGGTTAAGCTCGTCAATGATAAACTCAAGTTACTTACGTAATCCTGACAGCTAGGGCACGTTCAGAATTCCGCTTTCGCTTGAATTTATCTAGTATCTGATATACATCCGGTATAAATAAATCTCTATCGGCTACACCCTCACAGCAGAGGCACGGTATCGGGTGTAGTCACAGAGAAGTATTCATAAACCGTATTGACAAGACGGACCACATAACATGCATCAAATACATAATTACATTAAAACCTTATTAATCAGGGATTTTCCGCTAAGTGTCATACACCCTAAATCTAACCAAATTAGATTATAATAAGCATGTATAAAGTCAAGAAAACATGATTAAACATTGATTTAATTAAATCTAATCATTTTAGGGGGCCTAGAATCAAACTCGCTCTGATACCATTTTGTAGGGGTTTTTAGGGGCTAAATCCGGTAAAGCAGTGGAAGCGGTGGAAAATCAGATTTTCCGATTTCAAAACTTTTTCTCGGATTAATTAAATAAACATATTTATTTAATTATCCAATAATCAAATTATGAATAAAATTCAATAAATCATATTTAGGTGAATTTACCGAATTGCCCTTACACTTGGTATTTTGTCCATTTTAGTCCGAAATTGATCAAATCAATTTTGAATGATTCTAAATCATTTCTAAGATGAACTTAGCATGTTCAAAACATCAAAACACCAAAAGCAACAAAATCCCCAAAAATCCACTCCTTGGCCGAGAGCACCACAAGGGTGCCAAATTGTGCACTTTGTCATTTCATGCTTCAAAACACATCAAGATGTAATCCAATCAACATGAAACTTTATATGCATCATATACACATCCTTATACACAACATAAATGAAAAGCCCCAAATTTGGATGAGGTCTTAAACCCTAATTTTTCAAATTCTTCAAAATGAACAAATTAGACCAAATAGTTTAAATCAATTACTTTAATCATCATTCTTCCATCCAATCAAAGTCTCAACACAATGAAACAACTCAAGATAAAATTTAGGTCATCTTAGAGTGGATCAACAACTCTAGATTAGCAACAAGGTTTCCAAAACCATAAAAGAATACTTATAACTACAATAGTCACAAGCTTCTATCATCATACATGCTCAACAGTTTCAACAAAACTTCCATCATCAAAAACACAAAGAATAAAGAAAAGAATAACATAAGAACATCATAAGATGTAGCCTAGATCCTAAGGAACATTTTCCTTTCTAATAGTAAGTTGAAGAAACTTACTAAAATCCAAGCTTTCTTTGTTTTTAACTTTCTTCCTCACAAGCTTTCTTTGTTTCCTTTAATGGAGTTTCTTTGTAAAGTGTATTAGGTTACCAAATGTAAATGAAATGAAAACAATATATACTTATTGAAAAATAAGCCCTTGGCCGAAAATCAATAAACATATACAACAAAATTAATTTCCATTTCATTTGACATTTCATTTGGTCAAGTTGATTAAATATCTAAAAACACCTTTAAAGATATTTAATAAAGTCAACAAAGGCAACTTAATCATTTTAAACCAATATCCAAATGTTAAGATATTTATATTTTAATTAATTTAATCATTTAACAATTAAATAATTAATTAATTATTAAATACAAATATATTAAATATGTATTATATTTACATTAAATATCAAATACATATATTCATTTAGGATATTAGTCAAATATCTCAATTTGACTATTAATTAATGTGTATTTCAATTAATCAAGTATTAAATGTAATACACAATAATTAAGCAAATGACTATCGGGTCCCTTTAGCATGTATCTTGCATTTAACCTTTAAACGACTTTATAAATAATCAATATTATTTATAATGTTGCTCTAGTGCTCTACGAGTATGTTTCATTATTGAGACTCTCTATATTCAGGTATATCCGTCACGAAATCAAATTTCGTGTCCATAATTTATCCACCCATAAATTATGACGATCACGGATAATCTCGCTGAATCATTCAGGTCGAGGTCATAGAAAATGTATAATTCCTCCGTCACAGGTATCCGGATAAATCCCAGAGATATAGATGTAAACGTCAAATCTCTACGGGAATTATCCAGTCGACTATTCTATTAGCAATCTCTAAAAGAATGTTTAGAACTAGCTTCTAAACTTTACCACGGGCCCATGGTTTTATCTGATTGCTAATCATATGGACTACCTATGCTCTGGTACACAGAACTGACGGATCCTATCTTGATACACATAGGACACCCTGAGGATCTATCCACACCCAACGAACAGGCGGAGGTCTGATCTAAATAGATCGGTGACGTGACTGTCATCTAAGTGTAGAAGATGTCTCATGTGCCCACAATGACATCTCAAGTCTAAGAATCACAAGTGCTACTCAACCCGAGAAGATTCTTATTGACGTTGGTGTACCATCCATTAAGAATCTTCGGTGAGTCGTTCAGGGTTTATCCGCTATAAACACCTACATGTCTGTACAAGTCTCCAAGACTAATGGTTCATTGAGAAACCATTGGAATCATATATTCCAGTATACGACATGTACCAGTCTCAACGGGTTTACTATACTGACCAAGTAGTGTAAACATTGACCAGGAACTGTCTGAGAATGACAACGTCATGATACTACTCAATTTCAGTTGCGACGCTTTTGCAACAGTACCATGACTAATCATTCTAAGGTCATTACGTCTTTACCATATAATAAAGATACATTATATTATAGAAACTGCATATATTATTCATAATAATAATATTTTACAGAAGTATTCAAAATAAATATAACCGGGAATTGGCGCTCTGAGCACCAACCCCAATAATTGTAACTACTTACAATTCGAGGGAAGAACCGTGGAATGTTAATGATTTCATTACCATATGTATTGCTGAGGAAGAGAGACTTAAGGAATGGTATATGGATACAACTCTCATTGTCTCTAAGCCTCGCAAGAAATGTAAGAAATCTAAATTTTTAGCTTCTGGTATTGTTCAGAATTATAATAAAACTGGTCAGACAAGTGCTGTAGGTGGTACTAAAGGTGTATTCAAGAAAGAACTTAAACGTTTCTTTTGTAAAAAAAAAAATGGCGTAAGAAGTCAGAGTGTTCCAAGTATAAAGTTTGGTTAGAGAAACATGTGCATACAAGTAACTCTTTGGTTTTTGTTGTATGTGAATCCAATTATGTTAATGCTATTGGGGCAGTTGTGGAACCCCTAGGGTCGAATCGGTGCCCCGGGCAGCGGAAATGGGTCTAACCCATGGAAATAAAATATGGGTGTAATTTTAAATCATTTAATGAAATACTATATTCCATTACGAGTGTATAGGAAAAAACCAGGACTGAATCGGAGTCTGAAAGCTTCAGAACGAGTGAAAACAAAAATCTCCCGCAAAGCCCGTACGCTCGCCTATAGTGTGCGCCGCACTGTAGCGCGTACTGCGCTAATCATTATTTATTTATTTTTGTTTTCTTTTCTTTTCAAATCATTACCTTCAGCTCACATTCCAGTGGGCTGAAGAAATTAGGGTCTTTGACCCTAATTCTTTCCGATCTTTCCTAAACACTTCAAAAACACCCAAAACTAATTTTTAATTTCAAAACCAACATTAACAAATGTTATAGAATAATAATCAAGTTTTTCAAAATATCAAATATTTTTACAAAAATATAAATTTATTCTAAATACGCACTTGCGTAAATTTTGAATCCAATACACAAACCAAATGTCTCGTGAACAATTCTAGGTCACCCAAAGGTGGTCAAGGGATTCTAGAATGGTAGTCATAGCTCTAAGCTTTAATCTAGAGTTCCAAACTCTAATTAATTGTTCTATGTCCAACATGAACATCTTTGACCTAATTACAAACATGTTGTGTTTATATTTCTAAAGTATCCTAACACAATTGATTAGCCTTATTCAACATTAAGTTATGTGATCATGCATCTAATACACAAATAAACATAGTTTATGAGAAGATCAAACATTACCTAGTAAGCTTGATGCAAGATCCAATCTACTTCTCCTTTGTTGAAATTGTTGGAGAACTTCCAAGGTGTGCAAACTTGACTTCAAGATCCAATCTTGTTTCCAATGCTTCCAATCTTCACTTCAAGATTTAATCTTGATTTCTCCTAGATGAAATATTGTAGAGACCTCACAAGCTTCTCTAAACACTTCTCTAACTTAGGCTAATCTCTCAAGAATTTTCTTATATTTGAACTTGTAATTAAAACCTTCATAAAACTTTCTATTTATAGCAAAACTTAGGTAATTTTTAATTAATAAAAGTTGTAATCAACTTTTAAGTGGGCTTAATCTAATTTGTCCAAATATGTATAATTAGGTGTGACTAATCTCCATTGTCTCCCACTTTAATTTAATCCAATTAAATCAAGCCAAGGATTAGGAAATGGATTAGTTAAATGTTTGCCACCTTGATTTAATCCAATTAAATCAAGCCAAAACACTCTATTATTACATACTTACAATTACCATAATATCCTCAAATGGTAGAGATAATTATGATTTTACAATTAAGCCCTTATGTAATTATTGAATTAATCCAATTAATTCAATTAGGTCAAAGTAAATAATCAATGTTATCCAATAACACTTGATTATCTTAGTTGATAATTATAATATCGAATATTATCTTTTATAAAAAATAATCGGCTACCCAAGTGCTCAACGAGTACACTTCATATTGGGACTCTCTAAGTTCAGACACGTTCGTCATATAAGCCTAGTTAATATGTACGCAATTCGGCCACCTCCGAATTCGTGAAGAACACGAACGACCTTTTTAAACTATACAAGTCAAGGTCATCACATATGTTTAACAATCCCTCCATCGTAGGCTATCTAAGTTGTGCTTAGGAAACATAGAATACACCGTCAAGTTTCTGAGATGCACATCTCATGTCGACATGTCCACGATTCTTCATAACTGATGTGATCCACCCTAGGTGATCGATTTTGGCCAAAGATTTAAGAATCATGACTTTAATCACATGGATACCTAAACCCCTTATGGTACACATATGGGCCGACAGATCCTATCTTGCTTCGCACTTGATTACTGAGTGCATTGGTTCACACCCAACGAACATCTATAGGCCAGACCATGAAAGGTTTCTGACATACATGGAATCAAAGTGTGGAGGATCTCACACAAAATCAATGTTATCTTATAGTCAAAGGATTATATATGCTACTCGACTCGAGGAGATTCCTATTGACGATGGTGTGTACTTCCAACTATTAGGAATCACCTATAAGTCATTCAGTATTTACTTCAACGAATACCCACATGTCTGTACGAGTTTCCAAAAATCATGGTACATCGCGTTAAACCATTAGAACTCCAATTCCAATATACGACATGTGCTAGTCTTCTAGGTTATAAGAATTCGATCGTATTCCAAAACTACTAGGAATATTTACTTTAAGAATAATTTACACCCAGTGTTAAAACTATTCTAAGGTCGATGTCATTCTCAGCATATCTATACATCAATCTAATATGCATAATGACAGTAACATTAATAAAGTATGAAATGAAAAATGTAGTTATTTTATTAATAAATAATAAATGTACAATTCGGATTGGCACTCCAAGCACCAACTCCATCAAATGCCACATCCAGTTCTTGGTGGCTTGACAGTAGAGCAACTAATCACGTTGCTTTCACATTGCAAGGATTTATAAATAAGAGGAAACCAAATAAAGATGAGTTCAAGCTCATAATTTGCAATAATGAATTGGTGGATGTATATTATTTTGGAGATGTTTGTTTAAAACTGGACTCCAATTATGAACTTGTTTTGACAAGTTTTTTATATGTACCATCATTTAGACGAAACTTGATATCAGTATCTGTACTCGACAAACAAGGTTATGGTTTTGAGTTTAATATAGGTTCTGTATCTGTGTATTTCAACTTAAATAAAGTAGGCCATTGTGTTTTTTCATACGGTTTGTACAGTCTCTGTTTAGCATCAAGTGAAGTCTATTCCAATTCATATAATGTTGAGCAAGTTGTCAAAATATCATTAATAAAGGAAAAGTCATTCATGTTGTGGCATAAAAGACTTGGCCATATTTCTAGGGAAAGAGTAGAAAAGTTAATAAGGAATGATATCCTACCTACTCTTGACTTTAGTGACCTAGAAACATGTGTTGATTATTGTAAGGGTAAACTAACCAAAATAAACAAAAAGGAATCCATTCGTAGCTCCGATCTTTTACAAATCATTCATACAGACATAAGTGGACCTTAATCACCCATAATTTGTAATAATAAGTATTATATAACATCCATTGATGATTTTTCCCGATATGGATATCTGTACTTGATTAAGAAAAAGTCTGAAGCCCTTAATAAATTAAAGATCTTCAAGACTGAAGTTGATAAACGGCTAGGAAAAATTATCAAAATTGTTAGGTCTGACCAGGGTGGTGAGTATTATGGTAAACATTGGGTCAGTGGACAAATAAATGGACCGTTTGCCAGATACATAGAAGATTATGGAATAGTAAGTCAATTTACTATGCCAGGTAGTCCTGAACAGAATGGTGTGGCCGAAAGGTGGAATCACACATTTCAAGAGATGGTAAGGAGTATAATGTCTAGAACTAATCTTTCAGACTTCCTTTGGGGTGAGGCAATTAAAAACAGCCTTATACATCCTCAATAGAGTTCAGAGTAAGTCTGTTTGTAGAACTCCTTTTGAAATATGGACTGGTAGGAAACTTAACATGAGTCACCTCCGTGTTTGGGGATGTCCTTCAAAAGTACACCTTTATAATCCCATTGAAGGTAATTGCAATCCAGATCTACTCGTTGTTATTTTATAGGATACCCTAATCATTCTAAAGGTTACAGATTCTACTGTAGAGAATGGGGTTATAGGATTGCAGAATCACAAACAGCCAAGTTCTTGGAATTTGATGTGGCTGATAATGATATGTTGGAGTTGGTGCTCAGCGCATCAAATTTTGTTGTATTTATTGTAAATACGATGTACATTTATATTTTATTATGAATAAAATTGAGTAATTTTCATCAATATATTCTATTATATGGTAAAGGCGTAAAAGACCTTAGAATGAATAGTTGTGACATAATTGCAAAAGTGTCATAATTATTACTGAGAAATGTCACAAAACAATTCATTCTTAAAATTATTCCTAGTCAAGGTTTACATACATGGTCGGTTAGTAAACCTGTGATACCGGTATGTGTCGTATATTAGAATTGTTCTAATTGTTTGTCTCAGTAAACCATGAGTCTTGGTTGACTCATATAGACACGTAGGTATTTATTGGATAAATACTGAACGACTCCTTCGAAGATTCCTGATAGATGGTACACCAACGTCAATAGGAATCTTTAAAAGTCGAATAGCATATTAGCTTATTTGACTTGTGATACCACTATGGATATGTGAGATATTTTATTTACTTTGATGACAGTCACGTCAACGATCTTTTAAGATCAGACATCCGCATATTGGTCGGGTATGGACTGATACTCACAATATCTTGTGATGTATCTAAAGAGGATTTGTCAGTCCCGTGTATGGGATTCAGGTGTCCAATTTATGATTCTTTGAAATCCTTGGCCGAAGTATGATTCGGAAACAAGTTCCAAATATTTATTTAAGAATCATAATTATGTCGTGACACATGAATTGTTCATAGCGTAGATTTGACGTTTAATTTATATCTCCGAAATAATTCGGATAATCTATGATAGAGAGATTATATATATGCAATGACTTCAACTTGGATGGTTCAACTCGATTATCTATGGTCGTCATAATTTGTGAGTGGACAAATTACAAACATGGAAATGGTTTCTGTGACAGATAAACTTGAACCTAGAGAGTCTCACAATATAAAGTGTACTCGTTGACCACTTGGACAATTTGTTGGACAATTATGACCCATAGCGTCACTATTTGTACAGATCACGGTGTTGTTGTACAAATTAACTATGTGACAAAAGAGATTGCTCTCTTATCATTTGTGATTAGATCACCAAGATGTATAAATGATATGAGGTCCTTATGATTTGTTCCTGGATTGAGAATGATATGAGACAGTATCAATCCACGAAGGATAAATCATTAAATATCCATAGTCAGAGTATTATCGAGATTGGACATCGATAAATACGTAAAAGACTAGTATTACACTTGAGCGCATTGTGAGGGCACAACAACATAGTTCTCATATATTTGGGTATATGATACTCATGCAAGTGTAATAGGAGGTTGTGTTTTACCGATGGTACGGGAAACAGCTTCGCTCTAGATAGACCCCCTCCGAATTCCATTGGTAGTATGACTATGTGTCTATGGAAGTCCGAAATCAGGGTAGGTGTATTTGGTCTTAACCTGAGACTTGCACCGCTAATACTTGCGACAATCAATATACTTTGGTTTTAGTCGTCCAGGGCTTTAACCGGTTTCTATGTACGCTTCTTCTGGGTATATCGAGAATCGTAGTGTGTTGGGTGTGATGTCAAGACGAAAGTGTCACTCCAGTCATATGGAGATGATGATCGCGTAAGGATACAGAACTGGTTCTCTAAAAAGGTTGTAACCATCGGGATAATATGACTTGTTCATGATTATCCGATAATAAATAGACTAGTTGCTTGTAATCCGATATATGCTTCGTACGGGGCAGACATTGTACCAGCCCATGCCTTGCATGTGATCATCCGATACTGTATCGAAATACGCAATACTATGTATACTACGCCTGATATAGATCATTTATTCCTGTAAGGATATTTCTGGAGAATTGGGTAGGCATGACGCTTTGCTAGAAGCCAACCTTGTCTTGTAAATCAGTATAAACGTAGTACTAGGTACTTACGTGTTCGGATAGTTCGACGACCGAATTTACTGCCTACATATCCGGGGATCTCATGGGTCGCTTCCCGAAGATTCACCGATGACGTATGACTCGCACTTTTAATTAATCTGGGATTAATTAGTTGAGAGAAAAAATTAATCTGGGATTAATTGAGGAGATATTTTATCTGGGATAAAATATCAATTAAAGAGAGATAACGATTAATTTGGAATTAATCGATTAATTAATATATTCGATATATTAAACGAAATTGGATTTCGACGCGGAATTGAAATTGGATTTTAATTCGGACGAACGAGTTAATTTAGAATTAATTCGTTAGCGATGTGAATAGTGATTTCGCTAGGCATAATCATTTAATTGTGTCGCAACGGAAAAATTCGTTAATTTGGAATTAGCGAACCCGAGCCCGGGATTGTTTGCGAGCGCATTCGCATTTCGAATTCGAGTGCGGCACGTAAGTCAAATCAAGCGTCAAATCGCTAATCGCATCAAGCGTCAAATCAAATGTCACTTTGAGTGATGTGATAAGTTGTCACTTTATTGAGTGATGTGAGTTGTTGGAGTGGTTAGAGGCTTTGATTGTTTGACTTTTGAAAGCCAAAATTGTGTATATGTTTTGGAAAATCATTTACCAATTTTGAATATAACATAACTCTCCTCTCTCTCTTTCTTTCTTTCTCATTCACGCCCATGGAGGGCTGATTTTCTTTCTGGTTTTGGCAGCCACTGCCGAGAGCCAAAAAGAAAATTGGGAAGCAAAAGTCATGATTTTGTGGCAAAATCGGGAGTGCTAGCACACTACGTAGTCATGCGAAGGTGATAGGGAAGTCCACCCATGAGCTTGGAATCGTTTGACGAAGCTTGGAGCTTGATTCTTGAAGCTTGAAGCCGAATCCATGGAGGCAAAAAACAGCCACTGCCGTGAGCAGTCCAGTGAGCAGAAAAGATTTTTGTTGCCTCGTGTGTCGCTCAACCGATCGATGTGAGTATTCCGCAACTCCCTCGTTGAATTCGCACTTATTTTCAATGCTTGAAATGATCTTGGGATGCTTAGTATTTTCCAACTCAATTAATTATAGATAATTCGGATTATTTATAATTTACACATGCGTATTAAATAATGTGTATTTGTATACGATACATAATTTAGATTAGATACATATTATTAACCAATTCGATTTTGACACTTGTTTTATTATTATTATTAATTAATTAATAATAATAATAATAATAATATTATTATTATTATTATTATTATTATTATTAATATTAATAAAATTGAAAATTATTCTTGGAATATTTTTCCAAGTATGTATTTTATCTTTTTATTAATTAGATAAATAAATTAATTAAAAATGAATTGATTTATTTATTTTAAGATCAGAACATCTTGGAATATTCTTATATTCGGTAAATTTTGATTTGCTAAACCATGTGTTTTTAACACATGGAATTAATTAACAAAAATAAAAATAAAAATTAATTTTGGATAAGATCAAAAGTGTGTCAAAATCTTGGCTATGAAAAATTATTTTTTGGCTAAAAAATTGGGTATTTTCGGGGTTTTGGCTATATAAATGAAACTTGTTTCATTTTACAAGCTTTAACCACTTTCTCATGTGTTGAGAACCAAAAAGAAAAATGGGTTAGGTTTTAAACAAGTTTTCCAATACCAAAGGAAGAAGAAATAGAGAAATTGGAAAATATATTAAGGTAATATTAAGTTCCAAATTTCTATTTCTTTATTTTGTTTTCTTAAGCATGTGAAATATGTATGGGATATGTATATTGTATTTTTTAAATAAATATATATTTTGGATATATATTTGAAGCAAAATTTGGTGTTGGTTGCTTGGTTTAACCTTAATAGTTTTTTTAAAGCATGTGTATTAGGATTCATTAATGAATTAATCATAAAATTTTAATTGTCATTCTATAGTGATATTGCCACTCAAATATTGCCTAAAATTGTTCTTGAGGCTTTATATTGTGGTGATTAAATTTTGATGTAAAATTAATTGGAATAATTTGTGAATAAATTGAATTTTGGCATAAAAATGAAGAAAATAAATCCTGGAATCATATATGATTTGGTCCCTTAAAATAAAATATTTTTCATGGAAAAGTATGTTATTTGGATGATTTTGGATGTGTATTGGGTGGTGGATAAATTCCAGAAATTATTTCGGGGTGAAAACGCTAGAAAATTACGAAATTCGCGTCGAAACGGGCTCGTCTTGTTACAGATGTGAATATATTATGTTATCAATTATTAATAAATAATATATTTAAACTACTTTGAGTGAATTAATAATACTTGATATTAATTAATTCGCTTGAAAAATTTTAAATGTTTAAAAATCATTCTCGCATTCCACTGCGCCTTTCGATGCGCTTACCCTAACAGAATGGTATCAGAGCGTCTGATCCCACATCCAAAATAATTTTTCATTCCTTAAATATTTGATATTTAATTCAATTTATTTTACACATGCTTGAGAATTAATTGATTGGATCAATTAATTTAACTATTTGACAGTATTTTAAAAATCTCTATAATAAGGCTTTGTGTTTTGTGAGTATATTGTACACTAATGGGTATGTCTCTTCAATACATATATAAATATTTTTCTTGATACCGTGGTTGTGTCTGCCAAAGCAGTGCAACTATGGTTAATGGAAATTTATTTATACCGGTAAAACTTATTTGATAAAAAATAAATTCGAGCGAAAGTGCATACCAATAGATGCCAAAGCAGTGAGGTAATGCATAAGTACCTTGGATGTGTTCATTGACGAGTAATACCTTGAATATGCCCCATCCAATAGATGCCAAAACAGTGAGGATCGGAAACGGTTCTGGACTATTTTAAAGAGACACATTGGATGTGATTGATAATTGTTATCTACTTTCAAATATATTTGGGCACAAGTGCCAAAACTGTGTGTTCATATATATTTGTGAGGTCTACTTCCTGCTATAGAATTTAATTTAATTATTAAATTCTCGTATTTTGTTTGGGGATATCAATTTATGTAAAATAGTGGGAGGGCATCCTTATATTAAAATTTCATGATATGTTGGATGTTTTTGATATTGATGAAATTACTTTTGTCTACTAATTCTTGTTTCTTTTGTTAAGTTTGTGATGACAGCTACTACTTCTAATCCTTTTGCACGTGTCTTGGACGTGAATAAATTGACTAGTCATGAGAACTTTAGTAAATGGGAATTGGATCTTAAGATTATCTTGAGGTCCGAGAAGTTGGGTTATGTGCTGGATAATCCAGTACCGTTGGATATTGCTCTGGAGTCTACACCTGAAGAGAGGGAGACATTTCAGAAATGGAAGGATGATGATCTGAGAGTCAGATCACTCATTCTTTGTGCTATGTCTCCTGATCTGAAGAGGCAGTATGTTGATATGTCTGACTCTTATAGCATTATAACTCATCTTCGAGAGCTATTTCCGAACCAGGAGCAGACCCTGGTGTATAGAATTTCCGTGGAATTGTTCCACGCTCATTTGGCTGATGGTAAGCCAGTGAGTCCACATTTCCTGCACATGATGGATCTCATCGAGCAACTTCGAAAGTTTGACTTTCAGCTGAATGAGACTCTGGGTCGGAATTTGATTCTTAGCTCACTCACACCGTCATATTCCCAATTCATTATGAACTTCAACATGCATGGCATTCGCTATTCCTACAGTCAATTGCATATGATGCTTCATACTGCTGAGAAAGACATCAAGAAGGGTGTGACGACACTCATTTCAAAGTCCTCTTTGCCTAGTTCTTCTTCTTCTTCTCAATCTACGATATCTAACAAGAAGAAGAAGAAAAAGGCAAAAAAGACTGGCTCTGGTATTCCTCCCAAAGGAAAGGTTGTGAAGCCCGGCAAGTCGAAGAAGAAAGCTGCTGAGGACAAGTGCCACCACTGTGGCAAAATTGGACATTGGAGACGCAATTGTCCAGACTATATAGCTTCCGTCAGACGGGAGAGAGCTGCCGCATCAGATATATTTATTTTCCCTATCATTGATATCTCTTTGGCTTGTAAAGCCATTGGTTCTGGATGAGTTTTAGATTTTGCTAGTCCTACTCACATCTGTAATTCGTTGCAGTGGCTGGAGGTCAGTAGAATGTTGAATCCAGGCGAGATGTAGCTGCATTTTGGGAATGAAGATTCTTTATCTGTAGCAGCTATTGGCGAATACGAGATTCGTCTATCCAAAGACAACATCATTTTGACAGATTATGTTTTTGTATCTGGCTGTATAGCTAATATTATCTCATTGTTTGTATTAGAAACAAAATGATATCATGTACATATTAAGAATTTTTCTATGTATATATATGATATGAATGATGTTTTGTTACACAAATATTCAAATTCGCAAGGTCATTATATTTTACATGCCATTAGAGATGTTTATGAAATTGAGGATAATAAACGTAAAAGATCTGAAATAACTGATACTGAATTATGGCATATGTGATTAGGTTATATAGGTGTACAACGCCTGACCCAATTGGTTAAGAATAGTTTGATTGAGAATCTAACCATACAATCTTTTCCAACTTGTGAATCTTGTATTCAGGGTAAAATGACCAAAGCCCTATTTATTGGTGTTAGACATCGGGACACTGACTTATTGGAGCTCATACATAATGATGTATGTGGTCCTATAAGTCACACTGCTCATAGTGGTTTTTCTTACTTCGTAAAATTTATCGATGATTTGTCACGGTATGGTTATGTTTATTTGATGAAACATAAATCGAAAACCTTTGAAAAGTTCAAAGAATTTCGAAACGAAGTAGAAAAGAAAACTGGTAAATTCATCAAATGCCTTCAATCAGATCGAGGCAGTGAATATATGAGTAGTGAATTTACCGAGTATCTTAAAGAGAATGAGATTCTCGCTTAATATACTCCTTCGGGTACTTCACATCACAATGAAGTATCTGAAATGAGAAATCAGACTTTATTGGATATGGTCTGATCCATGTTGAGTTTTACAAATCTACCTTACTTTTTGTGGGGGTATGCTCTTCTTACTGCTACACATCTGCTGAATAGGATTCCTTCTAAAGTTGTTCCTACTACTCCATATGAGATATGGGTTGGTAGGAAAACGAACCTTAATTATGTTAGGGTTTGGGGTTGTCCTGCATACGTCAAGGTGACGCATCATGATAAATTTTTACCTCAAGGGCGAAAAGTTAGGTTTGTTGAATATCCTTCGAATTCCAAAAGATATCAATTCTATGAACCCGAGCATCGAAATGTGTTCGTAGCTCGTTTTGCCAAATTTCTTGAAAAAGAATTTTTAGCAGAAGGTGGTACTCATACAAGGGTTGAGCTTGATGAAGTCCAACCTATAGATGACAAACCAATAGAGGAATCACAGGTTTAGACGGAAGTATAACCTTCTAGTTCCACTATTCATAGGTCTACTAGGATATCGAGACCTCCCAGGTGCTTGTGTTTGATACAAGACAAGAGTCTCGATGTGCTCCTTGTTGAGGAGACTGATACGTATACCTACAGAGAAGCAATGTTAGACATTGATTTCGCTAAATGGCAGGAAGCCATGAATTCCGGAATAGACTCTATGCATCAGAATAAAGTATGGGACTTGGTTCCGCTTCCTGAGGGAATTGTTCCCGTAGATTGTAAATGGGTTTACAAAAGGAAGCGCGAGCCTGATGGGAAGGTTGAAACCTTCAAAGCCAGACTGGTTGCTAAAGGTTATATTCAAAGGCCAGGTGTGGACTATGATAAGACCTTTTCACCAGTAGCAATGCTAAAGTCTATTAGGATTTTATTGGCTATCGCTGCTTACCATGATTATGATATTTAGCAAATAGATGTCAAAACGACTTTTCTTAATGGATTTCTTGATGAAGAAATCTATATGGAATAGTCGGAGGGTTTTGTCTCCAATCAAAATTTTGGCATCATATGTAAGCTTAAGAAGTCCATTTATGGGCTTAAACAAGCTTCGCGGAGTTGGAATCTTCGTTTTGATGAGGTAATCAGATTATCTGGTTTTCTCAAAAATGAAGAATAACCTTGTGTTTATGAGAAGATTAGTGGGAGTATGATAATTTTCTGGTCAGTCTTATGCATCATACTTAGGAAACATCATGTATGTCATGGTATGTACGAGACCTGATATTAGTCATGCAATAAGCGTTACTAGCAGATATCAGTCAAATCTAGGTAACGACCATTGGATGGCCGTTAAACATATCCTAAAGTATCTAAAAGGTACTAAGGATAAGTTTCTAATTTATGGAAAATGTGATCTACAGATAAGAGGATATACAGATTCTGAATTTCAGTCAGATCCTGATGATAGAAAGTCTACCTCAGGTTTTGTATTTACTCTTAATAATATTACAGTCAGTTAGAAGTGTTCCAAACAAGGATCAACAACTGATTTCACCACTGAGGCCGAATATATTGCGGCATTAGATGCTGCAAATGAAGTTGTATGGATTAGAAAATTTATCACTGAATTGGGAGTTGTCCCAAGCATCGAGGATTCGATCCTGTTGTTCTGTAATAATACTGGTGTCGTTGCACATGTAAAAGAACCGAGAGCGCATCAGAAATCGAAACATGTGGAACGAAAGTACCACGTTATTCATGAGATCATCGCTCGAGGAGATATTGCCATATGTAAGATATATGGAGAGGACAACATAGCAGAACTGCTTACAAAAGCCTTGACTCCGAGACTATATGATAGATATGTAGAGGAAATGGGTATTAGATACCATCAAATTTGGCACTAGAGTAAGTGGGAGAAAATGTTGGAGTTGGTGCTCGGTGCGTCAAATTTTATTGTATTTATTGTAAATACGATGTATATTTATATTTTATTATGAATAAAATTGAGTAATTTTCATCAATATATTCTATTATATGGTAAAGGCGTAAAAGACCTTGTAATGAATAGTTGTGACATAATTGCAAAAGCACTGCAATTGTTACTGAGAAATGTCATAATACAATTCATTCTTAAAATTGTTCTTAGTCAAGGTTTACATATCTGGTCGGTTAGTAAACCCGTGAGACCGATGAGTGTCGTATATTAGAATTGTTCTAATGGTTTGTCTCAGTAAACTGTGAGTCTTGGGAGACTCATATAGACACGTAGATATTTATTGGATAAATACTGAACGACTAATTCGAAGATTCCTGATAGATGGTACACAAACGTCAATAGGATTCTTTACGAGTTTTAACATATTAGCTCATTTGACTTGTGATACCACTGTGGATATGTAAGATATCATCTATACTTTGATGACAGTCACGTCAACGATCTTTTAAGATCAGACCTCCGTCTATTTTTCGGGTATGGACTGATACTCACGATATCATGTGATGTATCCAAAGAGGATCTGTCAGTCCCGTGTACGGGATTTAGATGTCCAATTTGTGATTCTTTGAAATCCTTGGCCGAGGTATGATTCGGAAACGAGTTCCGAATATTTATTTAAGAATCATAATTATGTCGCAATACATGAATTGTTCATTGCGGAGATTTGACGTTTAATCTATATCTCTACAACAATTTGGATAATCTATGACAGATGGATTATATATATGCAATGACTTCGACTTGGATGGTTCAACTCGATTATCTGTGGTCGTCGTAATTTATGAGTGGACAAATTATGGACATGGAAATGTTTCCGTGGCAAATAAACTTGAACCTAGAAAGTCTCACAATATAAAGTGTACTCGTTGAGCACTTGGGCAATTAATTATGGATAATTCAGATTATTCATAATTTACACATGCGTATAAAATAATGTGTATTTATATACGATACATAATTTAGATTATATACACAGTATTAATCAATTGGATTTTGACACTTATTTTATTATTATTAATTAATTAATTGTTAATTAATTATTAATAATAATAAAATGGAAGAATATTCTTGGAAAATTTTTCATGTATGTATTTTGTCTTTTTGTTAATTAGATAAATAAATAAATTAAAAGTTAATTGATTTATTTATTTTAAGATAAGAATATCTTGGAATATTCTTATATTTGGTAAATTTTGATTTGCTAAACCATGTGTTTTGAACACATGGAATTAATTAACAAAAAATAAAAATAATAATTAATTTTGGATAAGATCAAAAGTGTGTCAAAATCTTGGCCATGAAAAATTATTTTCTGGCAAAAAAAAATTGGGTATTTTCGGCCAAGGAGGGTTTTGGCTATATAAATGAAACTTGTTTCATTTTACAAGCTTTAACCACTTTCTTATGTGTTGAGAACCACAAAGAAAAAGAGGTTAGGGTTTAAACAAGTTTTCAAGAAGAAATTGAGAAATTAGAAAATATATTAAGGTAATATTAAGTTCCAAATTTCTATTTATTTGCTTTGTTTTCTTAAGCATGTGAAGTATGTATGGGATATGTATATTGCCTGTTTTAATTAAATATATATTTTGGATATGTATTTGTAGCAAAATTTGGTGTTGGTTGCTTGGTTTAACCTTAATAGTTTCTTTATTAAGCATGTGTATTAGGATTCATTAATGAATTAATCACAAAATTTTAATTGCCATTCTAGAGTGATATTTCTACTCAAATATTGAATAGAATTGTTCTTGAGGCTTTATATTGTGGTGATTAAATTTTGGTGTAAAATTAATTGGATTAATTTGTGAATAAATTGAATTTTGGCATAAAAATGGAGAAAATAAATTCTGGAATCAGATCTGATTTGGTCCCTTAAAACAGAATATTTTTCATGGAAAAGTATGTTATTTGGATGATTTTGGATGTGTATTGGGTAGTGGATAAATTTCGGAAATTATTCCGGGACGAAAACGAGAGAAAACTGTGAAATTCACGTCGAAATGGGCTCGATGTGTCACGACTGTGAAACCAGCGACTGGGCACTGTTTGGGCAGCCCAAGGGCTGACCGAACACTGCCCAAGTGACCGGGTTGGCCCGGCTCGACGGTTGGTCAACCGGTTTGACCGTTTACCCGTTACGCGTAGTATTTGTCGAAAAATATTTTCGTAAAATAATTCGTCATGTAACGAAATATATTATGTTATTAATTATTAATAAATAATATATTTAAACTACTTTGAGTGAATTAATAATATTTGATATTAATTAATTAGCTCGAAAATTTTTAAAATGTTTAAAAATCATTCTCGCCTTCCGTCGCGCCTTCCGCTAAGCTTACCCTAACATGATAATCATACAAAAATCTCAAATCAAGGACAACATACTAGAATTTTTCATATACCTATACCCATACAGTCCGAGACCTTGGAACCAACACCTGCGACTAATCTAGTTATGAAGGAGGAACCCATACAGGTAAACGAGGTTCCACCATTATAGGATATAGCTGCAGAGGTTCCATTAAGAAGGTCAAACAGGGAAAGGCGGTCTGTTGTTCCCTCTGATTATGAAGTTTATTTAAATGAGATTGATTATGACATAAGCCACTGTGTTGATCCAACAACTTTTTAAGAAGTTGTTTCTAGTTCTCAATCTGATCTATGGGGGAATACAATGAGAGATGAAATACAATCTATGGGATATAATGGTGTGCGGGAATATTGAGAGGTTTAAGGCCAGATTAGTTGCCAATGGGTTTACTCAGAGAGGAGGAATTGATTATACTGAAACTTTTTCTCATGTATCTTCTAAAGATACATTTAGAGTAAGCATCGCACTAGTAGCTCATTATGATTTAGAGCTAAATCAGATGGATGTTAAAACTGCATTCCTAAATGGAGAATTAAGTGAAGAGGTCTGTATGGTACAACCTGAAGGATTTCGGAAAGATGGTGAAGACCATATTATTTGTAGACTTAAAAAATCTATTTATGGTTTGAAACAAGCCTCACGTCAGTGGTATCTAAAGTTTGATGATGTAATCTCCTCTTTAGGCTTTGTGGAAAGTAAAGTTGATAGATGCATATACATAAAGATCAGTGGGAGCAAGTTTATCTTTCTCATACTTTATGTAGATGATATTTTGCTTGCATGTAATGATATAAGAATGCTTCATGAGGTAAAGCAGTCATTGTCTAGACATTTTGATATGAAAGATCTTGAAGAAGCATCTTTTGTTCTGGGTATTGAAATCCACAGAGATAGAACTCGAAAGGTATTAGGTCTCTCTCAGAAGGCATACATTGATTGGATACTGAAGTGATTCAGTATGCATGATTGTAAATCTTGGGATGTGCTAATTGCTAAAAGTGATGAATTGAGCCTGGCACAGTCACATGAGAATGAGTTTGAGAGAGAGTCCATGAAGGCAGTGCTGTATGCTAGTGTAGTAGGAAGCCTGAAATAAGCACAGGTATGCATTAGACCTGACATTAGCAGTTGGTGTATTGGGAAGATTTTTATCTAATACTGGAAGGGAACATTGGACTGCTACCAAGAGAGTTTTTAGATATCTTAAGGGGACTAAAGATTACATGTTGACATACAGAAAGGTTGAGAATTTTGAACTAGTATGGTATACGGATTCTGACTTTGCTGGTTGTTCAGATGATAGTAAATCTACCTCATGATATGTGTTTATGCCAGCAGGTGGAACTATATCTTGGAAAAGTGTCAAGCATACATTATTAACTTCTTCCACAATGCAGGCTGAGTTTGTAACATGTTTTGGTGCAGCGTCACAGGCTGTTTGGCTACGAAATCTCATTAAAGAAATGTCAGTTGTTGACTCCATTTTTAGACCTATAAGGTTATATTGTGATAATCTTTCAGTTGTATTATTTACGAAAAATAATAAAAATATCATTGGGTCAAAGCATATGGAGGTCAAATACTTGACAATTAAGGAGCTAGTTAAGAAATGTGACATTATAGTAGAGCATATCGGTACAGATGATATGATTGTTGATCATTTGACCAAAGGTCTTCGACCCATTATTTATGTAAAACATGTTGCTTGTATGGGTTTGGTAAAGTCTTTTGATACCCCAGGTTAGTGGGAGGCATCATTGCTCTATGTTATTTTGTTTGTATATTTGTACATGTATTTTGTATATTTTACAATGATTATCTATAAAGATACATCTTCATTGGAAGATATTAAAGTTTATTGTTTGATATATCATTGTGTAAAGTCTTATGATGAGTGTCAATCATAAGCATTGGCTTGAGACATAAAGTTACAAAGCCTTGTTGATATGTCTTGTGACACGTAAAGTTTATCTCGAGATAATAAAGTAATAAAAGACATACATGCTTATTATTTAAGCCTTGATTTCTCATGCGTGCCTATGCTGCATAAAGTAGAGAAATTGGTGACCGATAAGAGAAAATAGCACATGAATTTTAGATCATAAAGTGAGTGATATTATATCTTACTACTCTATCACATCTTGTTCATGTCGATAAGGTTGTTTGATATACGTGACCATGAAATGAACTACGTTGCATTATAATGTAGGTACCCCCATGATTCTATATCTATGATCTTACTGGACGGAATGGTATAGTAGAGTTGTTTCTGAACCAATATTGGATCCATAAAATATTCTCAGCATTAAAACATCCACAATTGATATCGCCCAAGTGGGAGAATGTTAGAATATTTTATTCCAATATTAATTATGGGCTTTTATTAATTGTGATATAGGTTTTAATAAAGCACTAAGATAATTGATTTTGTAATAGAAACTGTGAAGCCCAATTGTCTGATCTAATAAAGTGGGTTGTATTCTATATTATTTGATGTGTGGACATTAGAGCGGGTTTCAGAATTGTTATGGGCTGGGTGAGCCCATTACACTCCATAAATTAGTGAGCTAAGGTCTCACCCTCACTCCGCTATGATAGCTTACTCAATAAGTTTTCTTTAATTATTAAGCTTTATGTCTATCTCATTAGTAATAATTATGATAAGCATAAAGATAAGCTTATGCATAATTATCTCTCTTGTTTAATTAATCCTTAATTTGATGTAAAGCATTAGGATAACCTTACATCAAATCCAAGCAATTGCATTATAAAAGAAGCATGAATGCTTCTCATAAAATATAGCAAACAGCAAACATTTGCCATAAGAAATAAAAAGAGAGGTTGCTATTGCCGTTAGCAATATCCAGGAGAGAGAGATTAAAACTTTAAGAAATTAAGGCTTAAAAGGAAATTTAATCAGGGAGAGTAAGTTTTTCACCATCAAAAAGTAGGGAGTAGAGGGTGATCTCTTAAGTGCAACTGCCAATAGATCTACAGAAATTTCCGCTGCATATATGGATTCTAGATTAGATACGCTATGAGAATCATCCGATTAATTCTTTTATTTGTATTCTAAGCTCTTGTGATAAAGGTCTGTAAATAAATTCAAACAGTAACAACTTCGTCCTTCCAAGTCAGATGTTTAGCTTCACCAACATCAGAGGTTTTTACTATTTTTTCTTCATTAAAATTAAAACAAGTCAAAACTTGATTGATCCACAACCATGAGAACAGACAAACTCGGTCACATTAGAAACAAGCTCTTGAACTCGAACCCTATCGTCAGCTTCGGCACACCACCAACATCATGTACACCCACCGTGCCCCTCTCAAGATCTCGTTGTAGTCAATGAGTGAGATTTTAAGAGCTGAAGCGATAGCGTTGGCTAGAGTGGACTTAATTGTTTCTGAAAGCCCTTTCATGGCTATAATCGGTATTGGTGTACATGATTGATCATTTTTCTTATTTTCCTTTCACATGGTGAATAATATGATTTAGCATCATGCTATATTATCCAATGACATAACATACAACTCAATCTTAACTATTTATTTATTTAAGTATGCCAAACATTACACATATCACTAGATGATAACACTAAGAGAAACAATGAGATGGAAAAAAAATAAGAAGATTCTTATCTGAATGTTATAAAGATGAATGTCAATAGTAATTTACAAAAGTTACTTGCCGCTATAGCAAGTACAGTTTAATTATCTATAGTTTTTACTAATATCAATTTGTTATATCCATCTCCCCATTTCGATTTTTGCATAATAAAATTTTTGCAAAAAGATCAAAGCCTTGCATTGTAGTAGAGTAGAGATCATGTCCATAGTACCAAAATATACATCACTACTCAGTGGAGCTATATATCTAGCATTAAGGCTGCTGCAGTCCTATTTGATCTTCCTGTCTACAACATACAATAAATACTGTCGAATTACCATAATTATTTAGAACCATTCCCACGTGGCCGCTTAAACGATTCTCCCCTAGGGCCCGGTGGTATATGCATACCTGAACCAGACCCGACTATGGGGGAGCCACGAAATGGCGGTCGCTGAGTCATGTGGCATGATGACTTGTGTGCAGGTGTCCTACTTCTGTGATCACACGATGGCAAGTTTTGCCAGGCATTGGGACTCATCAGCGATCTAAGGAAGTTACTTGGATTCTGACCCGTACCTCTATTTCTCACTGGCTGCGACTTATCAATCTCAGTTGCTTGTATCATCGAAGTCAATGATTCCACAGATTCTGCTGGCAATAAGATCCCAGAGAGCCCATCATAAGATAGAATGCAGGCTATGGCGCACATAGAGGCCTCAAGAACTGGAGGAAGAGCTTTCCGGGGATGTGTAACCTGTAAAATATTAACCAATCAATCATACTTGGGAAAAGTTTCACGGTATAGATAAGCAAAGCTAGCACATTGAGCATGCATTCCTATGCTTCCGCACAGAAGAACAATGCAAGTACTTACTTTAAATAAGATTGCGGCAGATAATCTCTCTCTCAAACAGTAGATTTGGGCAACATCAAGAGCTGTCGATCCAAAATAAAGCCAACGGTCCACCACAACTTTAACCGAATTATCAGGAGATGACATAACATTCTCCCCATGTTGTCCACTTGTCTTGTTATTTATCTCCATGCAATCCTCATCGCTTTCATCTTCCTCAGCATCATCATCACTCGTATCATCTTCTTCTTCTTCTTCTTCATTAACAGGAGCAGGAGCAACAGCAATCTCCGTCGCAAGCAGTAACAATGGGAGTGGCCCAACAACACTACAATTCCTTACATGCATACCCCCATCCCCACGGGTTATCTCATCATACATCATTAGTGGACAATCATCAGTTTTTCTAAATGATAATTTGAAATTAAGAGAATGAGGGTGCAATCTAACTTTAGCACCACTTGCAGTCTCTACAAATCGTCTTCCATTTTTATGAGGTGGACGCAATCTTGCCACCATTGGATATAAACCAGCCACAAGGACTGCATGAATTATACCCGGTGTATGTGCATTCTGACTATAACTTGAGAAATCTTCTGGAATAAACCCATTCCTAATTAGTTCTGTCTGGAGTTGCTTACGCATACCAAGCAGCATATTCATGACCCCTGAGGAGACGAAGTACTGAGAACAAAACCGTGTTTCTTGACCCCTCTGCTTTGCATTCTTCCAGCACTCAAAAGCTGCTATGACTGCTAGCTGATCACTCTGCCCACCATACAATGAAGCAAGCTCAAATTTAGCAGCGGTAGCTCTCTTCTTTTCACTTGGTGATATAGGAAGGGTGAATGGATCCCTATAGTCGGAAGCACATGCAAGTGTCAAAGCTGGGTCTAGACAGTTCATCATTATGGCGAAGAAAAGCATCTTGCTCATCAATGGATGAACAGAAAGACAACCTAGCTTCTCCCCAAGTTCGGTAACTTTTTCATCAAGCGATAAAGCCCCAATATCCTGAAGGACAAAAATTGCATTTCGTATAGTTTCAGAAACTGGAGGGTCTAATGTCTTCTGCAAGAAATCTCCAATTTTGCAATTCGGATCAAGCAACTTCACCTGGTCAATGAGAGTAAAATGAACAGAAGATTACATCACAAACATCTCAGTATCTTCGAACAGGTAGAATATACCATTTTCTGTCCAAAAATCCCCCCATTTTCAAAGCCAGAAATAGAGAGAAAAAGTTATATACGTATAGGAAGACGGAAAGAGAGAGTTACCTGTAAACAGAGTTCCTCAATTGGAATTCTCTTAATTTCAGGGACCTGGAAATCAGGCAAAGAAGTGGCTCGAAGTTTTGAATAAAGATGGTAACAGACTCCTGGCTGACAGCGGCCTGCGCGTCCCTCTCTCTGTTTTGCACTTGCTTTTGAAACCCAAGAAGATTGAAGAGTTGATACATTGTTGTAAGGATCATAACTTTTTTCTTTCATTCGACCACTGTCTATAACATAGACAACATCATCAATGGTGATGGCAGTTTCCGCAATATTGGTTGAAAGAACAATTTTCCGACAACCCAGCGGCGGGCGTTTAAACACCTTCTTTTGCTCCACAGAGGGAACCATAGAATGAAGAGGTATTATAATAAACTTGAAAGTATCTCTAAAAAATGGGTTACCAAGCAATCTCTCCCGAGTTTTATTTATATCTTCCCATCCTGGAAGAAAAACAAGGATAGCTCCACCTTCCGACTCCAAGCATATCTTTCTTAGCAACTGCTCTATAAGAACAATGTCAATAAGTTCAGGATTAACTGTCGCTAGATATTTATCAAGTAATAGTTGTTTCATGGAGTCAGATAGCACATTTTCCGTGTGTTTTTTAATTATTTGAGCAACTTCTGGCTGGTTTTCTTGTTCAGCCAACTGTAATGCTGTTGTTCCATCTTTGGCCTTTAGCTGGCAGTCTGCACCAAGAGAGAGCAGCATGCAAACATCACCTACTCGACCCTTTCCAGCAAGCACCATTAATGGCGTTAATCCAGTCGAAGTATGCTGGTAGTTGTAAACATTTGGGGATCCTTCTGAAGAAACCAGTTCTAGGAGCATATCAAACTCATTGTTTGACCAAGCCAAATTAATAGCTTCATCTAAAGTACTCTTATCTTCCTCTGTTAATTCAAGGTCCTCATTTGGGGTACTTAAGCTAGCAGAATCAAGGTGATTACTCTCTGCAGGTTTCAGGATGGAAAGTACATCCTCCAAGTAGAAAGATTTGACCTGAGTTAAGAATAGGCAGGAGCATTACAATGTAAACCAACTGCAGAAACAAAAAATAATTTAATCGACCACACCAATAAAAAGTAACAATATTTGAGTTTTACAGGATAAGTGAACCCGGGGACTTGAATGACTGGGCAGCCACCAAAATATTGAGAAAATCTATCAGCATCCAAAGTAGCACTCATTAATATCTGTGCAATTACAAATTATAGTTTATAAGAAACACAATCAACTGGTAATTAAGATTGTAAGATGAAATCACAAATAATGTCCTAAAAACTTAATTTTATTATGCAGAGACAAAATAAAGCATAAGTCTTTGAACTAACCAGCCGAAGATGAGGATACGAAGGGAGCATGTCTCTGCAAGTAACTCAGAATAATCAGGAAAAAAATCATCCAAGAAATGTCAAATATATGAGGAACATTAATGCACTCGGATGTGCCCACCAGCATTTTTTTTGTTAACTGATACCACACAAACTATAAAGAAACTAACACACGTGTTAAAAAATTAATAACGAAAACCTTGAATCATGGATCGGCTTACTATTAGCACGCCCCAACTTTAATTTTCACAAATACAAAAATAATCAGTATTGATATCTACTCAAAGAAAGTAACAATTTAACCTCTGAAATCATATGTGAAGTACCTGATAATAGCCAACATAAAATCAGAGTAGCGATCCCTTTCATGAATTTCATCCTACAAGATAATTGCAAGTGCAAACCAAGAGAATCAAAACAGTAGTAGAGAAGCACTTCATATATGGGTTCATGAATTTAGATACTATAAAGTAGGATTATATTCGTAAATTTGAGGAAAGGGATTTGAATATTAAGTCTAAATTTTTCCAGTAAAGTTCAAAAGGAATAAATATTTTTTTTTTCAATAAATCCTAGTATACTAACTAGGATGCAAGCTTGGCCATTATGTGTAACTTTAGAAAAATGAATGCAAAATGAAACATGTTATTCTATAAGATAATGGAACTAAGAGAGAAATGATCCTAAGCAAGACTTCAGAAATGAATTTGCTAAATATGCACACAAGAATGGGTACCACAATAATGTGAGTTAGTGCAGAAACATCATCCTTTGCTTGCTTATTAGATGCTTCCTTCAACCTACTAACACCTTGGGAGACCAGCAATCTCAAAAGAACCCCATTTGTGCAGAACACAATTGACGAGTGCTTCCCACCTTTACTTTCCAGCCGAATCTGATATAAAATTTATAATAAACATCAGTAAATATCACTAGTTTACAGCAGATCATATACCACATGTTTGCATTGCTTCTGAATGTAAAATTTTTATATTTCTTTGTTGTGGGAAATTCTGCAGAATCGACAATTCAATAGCTAAGATTTTCTGATTTTGTTTTTTGAAGTTCCAGTTTTAGTTTCATTCATGTCATGCAAACAAAATACTTTAGGTTATAACCACCCATTTGTCATTAATAATTCAAACAAACATTTGAATGAATATTAAGAAAATATGGAAGTTCATATCATAACACCCAAAATTTAGGAAATAGTACCTTGTACCCAATATTGTCTCCGACATTTTCTCCTCTTTCAACAGATATTCTCTCAGCAACTAAACAAAAATCAGTTGTGTACAGCTTAGACTTAGGTGATGAACAAAAAAATAAATGGAATTAATCAGAAAACTTCACAATGAGCTGCACGCACCTGAAGTCGCAGAGATACGTCTAGGTTGAGTACACACTATTTTACATGCCTCCCCCTTACCCCACATGTGGTCCAAAAGAAATTGTGGGACCTAGATCACACGAAATATGAAGATGTGTCACATAATACAAAGACAAATATAACAATAATCAAATCAAATTATTGAGTCCTGTTGAACACTAAAACTTAAACTTGTTAGACTCGTGAAAACTAATAGTAACTTAGTTAATACTGCCCAATCACAGTATTGTATGAATAATACTAATCTTAGTAGTTCCTAGAACATCCAGGTGAACACATCAAGTGAATTCCAAAAATACAAGCTCAACAAACTAAGGACCAGATGGTATTAGGATTTTTGAACCACAAAATTGAGTTGAGAAATCAGAACTCACAATTTATTGATGTACCTACTTTTGAACTTTGTATTATTCTTGTCATATAGTTAATCTTTCTTACATTGGTAGTCCAGATAATTTGAGAGAATTGCATAATAGGGATTGAATTGAAAAATGCTAAATAAATTAGCCAAAGTCTCAGAGCCCAATTACAGTTGAGCAAGAAACCAAGGTTCTAATGTTCTATAAAAGTACATATCGGCCAGCATTCCTACTAATGCAGAACCCAGTAGGTCAAATAACTTGAAAAGATCATGGACCATTTAACCTCTTATATTTTAACAAAAACGAATGGCTCATTCTATGGATGGTGTTAACTGTTAATTTGTAGATAGAAAACCATATATAAGCTTTGTTATCAGCTTTCTTAGTTCTTCCGTATTAGCATATTAACAATTCGAACAGAAAAATTACAAGTAGGGCAACAAAATGTTTAATTCTTGACATTTGATATACATGTATAATTCTCGCTGTGGACAAATCAGAAAAATGGCAAAATAAAAAAGAACTGCTTGTGAAATAGGTTCTTTTATATAAGTCATGTTAACAAGGCCATAAAAAAATAAAGCAAAGAATTGTTAACCTGTGTTGTCTTTCCACAACCGGTCTCACCAGAAATGAGGACCACCTGCGTTAAAGTGTGTCAAGAACAGCAATTATCAAAAAAGAATACAAGAAATCTAATCATCTAAACTACAGGTGGTTGCATCTGTTAAGAACTTAAGATATACGATACAGGAACCAGATAATAAAGTAACAATGCAGTGTAATCTACATCTACAGTGGTATCAAGCAAATAAATTTTGAAACAATAGGACATTGAAATAACCTGGTTAGATTCAATTGTGGAAGTAATGACATCCTTGAAGGATGTGATTGGAAGTTTTGACCTCCCTTCAATAATCTGTAAGAATAATGTCAAAGATATACTCCGGTCAGCGAAGTCACTAAAAAGTATGATCTTTCCATTGTTGAATGCAAAAACTCTAACTTACTATCAAAAAAATTTGGTAGCAGAAGAATAATTAAGGAACAGCATCCAACCACAGAAATCCATAAATTTCTAATTTGGTCTGGGAAGTCAAAACAACCTGTCTCAAGTTTATATCCTTCTCTATCTTAGATGTAAGTGATTCCATCTTCTTTGCAATTTCTGCCTTGTTCATGGAAGGCTTGCAGAAAATATCATCTCTTTTTCCTCGCATTTTATCAGTCTTTCCACTTTGCTTTGCATCTAATTTCTCACCAGGCTCTCCATCATCAGGTGGGTAGAGTGTAAACAAGTCCTGCAAAACCAGTTTTGACCCTTCTGAAAAAGTCAATGACGGGAGATTTTCCTTCCCTTTATTCGTCTCCACCTTTTTTTTAGCTTTGTAAACAGAAACACGTCGTTGCTTCCCACGCCTATATAAAGTTCAGGCTCATAAGCTAAGCTATAGAGAACAAGGTAAATTGCTCAAATTAAACTAAAAATTAGGAAACATCCAAAGGTCCTGTAAGGAATAAATGAATTCGGCATATATTTTACCAGAAGCTGGCATCATCATCAAAATATTTTCTTTTTCAGACCAATAGTCTCTAAGATTAATTTTATGGCTTTTGCATACTTGAACACTTACCCAGAACTTTTAGAAGTCATGCCCAATTTCCTGCAAACTTCATGCACCACAGCCCGCTCATGATTCGATAGGTTGGCATCAAAAGTATACACTGCATTCAGCGTCCAATGTTTCAAAAATTAATTTAAATATATACCAAACAACAACTTCACCTACAGATTTAGCATAACAATATCAAATAACAATTCCCACATGCACATGATACAAATAGCACCTTTACTTCAACATTATAGTTGTATCAATGAGAAAAAAAAATAGCAGCTCATTCGTTGCACCACGCAAACACAAGTTACAAAATTAGCAGAAATTTAATTTATTTTCACATTCAAATAAGCCAACCAACACTAGGGTTCGCCGGACTTTGATAAGTCCATCCCTAAATTCAAGTATTATTTGTTAATATTTTCAAGGTATTGGAAAAAACCCACTTTGAATTGATGCTCTTAATATTTTTTTCAGATCTGAACTTAAATAAAAAAAAAATACTTAAAATATGATTGATTTGCCAACCTTAACCAACACGGTCAGTCCAAAAAAAGAAAAAATAAAAATAAAGCACCAATATAATATGCAATATGATTTTTTTTTTTTTTAAGGAAAAATAGTAATAAAAAAAGCATTTGGATTAAAAGCTTACCATCGTCTTTGGATGCACGAAATTGATCGAGTACTTGTGATATTCGAATCCTTGTAGCTTCAGCAACAGTAGGGTTTTGCTGTTCTCCTTTCCTCTGTCTCTTCTTTACCATTTCTGCCACTCTGTTTCCGATTTATTTTTGCTAGCCTTGTAATGTAAAGACTGATCTTTTTCGTACGGTTGGGGGAGGAGGCGCTACACTTTTCCTCCTGCTGCAATTCTTTTGTTTTGGGTTTGGAATCGACCCTTCTCAATCTCATGTGTTAGTTTTTCGATGTTAATTTCCCGTTTTGTCCTTAGAATATAAGGGTTGGTAATTTTCCCCGAGATCCCGTTTGAGACATGCTTTGGGATATTTTTTTCTTCTTTATTTAAAAATAGGACGCTACAAAACAAAATATTTCAAAATTTTTAATGATACAGGACACAAAGCGGGATGAGGGATGAAATGGGATTTATTGGAATCTGCCGATATGTTTTTTTTTTTCGAATTGTATAAATGGCATCGGATTGATATTGACAAATTGTATTCCAATTAATGTCATATAACATGGGAATAAACTGATTAAATCAGAAAATTTCAATCAAACTATCATAAACCCTAAAACATGAAAACTGTAGAAAACCTGGAACATGTAATGACGAATTCAAGTCGAGATCTCTGTGTCCTTAAGAACTTATTAACCTCCGTCACTGGTGCTTTACGGATTCGAAATGACCAATGTTCTCCCAGGATTCTTTGGATGCTTCTTGTCCAAGAAGCACTCATTGACAAGTATTTGAACTAGGAAATTGGTGGAACTCTCTCTCAAAACAAAGGAAAATTGTGACTCTCAAACTCAGATTTCTTGTATATCTCTTGTGTTTGGATATGATGCCTCTTTTATAAGGCATGGAAGGGTGCCAATAAGGTCTGCAACCCTTCAAAGGGTTGTACCCTTCCTATGCACCCCTGGAGTCCAAAAGGCATATACATCCTTAAAATATAAGAAGAATTTCCAACAATCCCCCACAATTCTTCAAATATTCATGTAGACGCTTGAGAGAGTTACCATGAACTAAAGCTGCATCGAAATAGTTAGCTTTCGCCTTGAACATTTCCTAGTGAATGACAATCAGATTTACTAGGCAAACCAATGACCCATAGTCTTGAACTGTTCTGCCGTTGGTGTAAACCAAGACAATTGCCAACACACAGCTTTAATTCGACCATTTCCCGTTCTACGGTTGTGTTCATTTTGGCCCTGAACAACGGTCATGGATTCATCAAGTACTTTATGGTAACCCGCCTTTAAAAGTTCTCATGGAAGCGGCATCACTTCTTACTTGAAATAGGTGATCTACTATCAAGAGGTAATATGTCTTTACCCCATTAGGACTCATCTCCTAATATAGTGATCATTAAAAGCCTTAACTTATCATAACCAATGACAGACAACACTCAGCGTCATTATCGGAATGGGAAAGAGTTCAAAACTCCTCAGTGCTTGTTTTGAATTGCACAAAGTTTCAGTTGTCCATTTTGAACCTAGATCTTGGGATCTCCAGTCAGCTAGGTTGGGTTTCCACAGTGACAATTCTTAATTTATAGGCTTCAAGCCCATTCCCCTCGATGACTTCTCAACTTGCTCTCGAGGTAAATCTTTAGTTAGTGGATCCACTAGGTTTTCCTTCGACTTAACATAATCGATCGTTATTATGCCACTTGAGAGTAGTTGACGTATGGTATTATGTCTCCGACGTATGTGTCGAGACTTACCATTATACATTGTATTTTGGGCTCTCCCAATAGCCGATTGGCTATCACAATGTATGCTAATCGCTGGCACCGGTTTGGGATAACTAGGAATATCCTCCAGGAAGTTTCTAAGTCATTCTGCTTCTTTCGCTGTTTTGTCTAATGCTATGAACTCTGATTCCATAGTAGACCAGACAATACATGTTTGCCTCGAGGATTTCCATGACACGGCTGCATTACCAAGTGTGAAAACAAATCCACTCATAGATTTGGAATCCACCGTATCAGATATCTAGTTAGCATCGCTGTATCTCTCTAGTACAGCAGGATATCTCTCGTAATATAGCTCATATTTTAAAGTTTCTCTCAGATACCTCAAAACTCTTACTATGGCTCTCCAGTGTTTATGTCCTGGATTACTCGTATATCTGCTAAGCCTGTTCACAGTTTGAGCGATATCAGGTCGTGTGCAATTCGTGAGATACATCAGACTTCCGATGATTCTCGAATACTCTAATTGTGATACGCTTGAGCCAGTATTCTTTGATAGATGAAGAGTTAGGTCTACATGAGTTCTAGCCACATTTAGATCCCTTTTAATATATTTATCAAGTATCTTCTCAATATAATGAGTCTGAGATAATATATATATGTCTGATGTCCTAGAAATATTAATTCCTAGGATCACATCAGCTACTCCTAAATCTTTCATATCAAATCTGCTGGATAACACGTTTTTGGTAGACTGAATCATTTCATGATTACTACCAATTATCAACATATCGTCAACATAGAGACACACAATGACATATCCTTTTTGAGTTGATTTGGTGTACACACACTTATCACACTCATTGGTTTTGAACCCACTTGACAACATCTCTTTGTCAAATTTCTCATGCCATTGTTTAGGTGTTTGTTTTAATCCGTACAAGGATTTTACAAGTTTGCACACCTTCTGTTATTGTCCAGGAACACTAAATCATTTTGGTTGTTCCATGTAAATCTCTTCATCCAATTCACCATTCAAGAATGTCGTCTTTACATCCATTTGATGTATTTCAAGACCAAATATAGCTGTTATGGCTATGAGCATTCTTATCGATGTGATATGAGTCACTGGTGAATAGGTGTCAAAGTAATCAAGGTCTTCCTTTTGTCTATAACCTTTTATGACAAGTCTTGCCTTGTACTTATCTATTGATCCATCCGTTTTCATCTTCCTTTTGAATATCCATTTGTAGTCCAGTGGCTTACAACCTGAAGGAAGATCAACCAACTCCCACGTATGGTTATGTAGGATTGAATCAATCTCACTATTAATAGCCTCTTTCCATAGAGGTGCCTCCAGAGAAGACATTGCTTTTTTATAGCTTTGAGGCTCATTTTCTAATAAATATCAGAAAATCGGGACCAAACAACTTAGACGTTCTAGCTCTCTTGCTACGTCTAGGTTCGATTGTCTCAACGTTTGCACGTTGATCTAATTCTTGGTCAACCTGATCACTGTCTTTGACAGCATCAATCGTTCTTTTGAGAGACTATGTTCTTTGTCTTTCTTTACAAGGAAACGTCTCTTCAAAAAATATCGCATTCATTGACTCAATTATCATACTCGGATTGATGTCAGGAATCTCAGACTTGTGTACCAAGAATCGATACGCACTACTATTGCGAGCATATCCAATGAATATACAATCAACAGTTTTGGGTCCTATTCTAACCTTCTTAGGTTTATGAACCATTACTTTGGCAAGACACCCCCACACTTTTAGGTATTTGTAGGAAGGTATGAAACCTTTCCATAACTCACATGGTGTATTGTCCAATCTTCTGTGAGGAAGTTTGTTTAGAACGTAGTTCGCGGAAAGCAAGGCTTCCCCCACAAGTTTCGGGGTAAACCAGAACTTGTCAACATGGCTTTCATCATTTCCTTCAACGTTCGGTTCTTGCGCTCAGCAATCCCATTTTGTTGAGGAGAATAAGGAGCAGTGGTTTCGTGAATAATTTCGTGCACAGAACAATATTCACCGAATGGTGAAACATATTCACCACCTCTATCACTCCTGATTCTTTTGATTTTCTTGCCAAGTTGATTTTCAACTTCGTTCTTATAGTGTATGAAGCTCTCAATAGCTTCAGCTTTGCTCCTCAGCAAATACACATAACAAAATCTTGTGCTATCATCGATAAAAGTGACAAAATACTTTTTACCGCCTCTTGTTTGAACAATATTCATGTCACACACGTCAGTGTGTACAAGTTCTAAAGGTTCAAAACTGCGTTCTATAGAATGAAATGATGTTCTATGCATTTTTTCTTCAACGCATGCCTCACACTTATGTTGGCTATCAATTGCAAATTTAGGTATAAGGTCCATGTTAATTAATTTACGCATGGTATCATAATAAACATGACCTAACCTCACATGCCATACATTTTGTGACTCAATAATATAAGCAGAAGTACTAGCTTTATTAAAAGCATGATTGACAGTCATTACATTTAGCTTGAAAAGGCCCTCAGTTAGGTATCATTTTCCTACATACATATCATTCTTAGTCGTTACAAACTTATCAGAAACAAACACCAGCTTAAAACCAGCCTTACTAAGGAGACCAAGTTCTTCCGTATCTGGAACATGCAGTACATTCTTCAATGTTAGGTCTTTTCCGGATGTCATCTTCAGAACCACTGTGTCTTGTCCAACCACCTGAGAGGTAGACAAGTTTTCCATTGTCAGATGATCGCCGTCATCAACCTTCTAATACAAGGAAAACATCTTGCTATCTGCACAGATATGACGAGTAGCCCCAGTGTCTACCCACCATTCTCTCGGATTCCTAACTATGTTGGCTTCGGTTACCACTGCTGATAGTTCCATCTCTAAGATCTCATCAGTCAGCTGCTCACCTTCAGTGACATGGGCTTCATTTTTCTTTTTCTTGCCCTTGTCCTGAGACTTCTTGTTTCTGCAGTCCTTTGACATATGACCGCTCTTTCCACAGTTGTAGCATTTCCCCTTGAACTTCTTGTTCGCTTGGGAAGAATCAGCTCCACTGTTCTTTCTTTTCTTGCTACCCTTTACACCCTCAACGATGTTGGCCTTAGACTCCATAGTCTTGTAGCTGGCCTTTTCGAACATCCTGTTGTCCTCCTCGATTCTCAATCGAACACTAAAGTCTTCAAGGCTCATCTGCTTCTTTTTGTGTTTCAGATAGCTCCTGAAGTCCTTCCATGATGGAGGCAATTTTTCAATTATGGTGGCAACTTGAAACGTATCACAGAGTTTCATACCCTCATCCAGTATTTTACGAATGATCAACTGCAGTTCACCCAACTGAGACATCACCGTCCTTGAATCTACCATCTTGTAGTCCAGGAACCTACCCACGACAAATTTCTTTTGTCCGACATCCTCGGTTTTGTATTTCTTCTCGAGAGATTCCCAGAGAATCTTCGCAGAAGTCATGCCTTGGTACACAATGTGCAAGGTATTGTCAAGACCACCCAAAAGGTTGTTCTTGCATAGGAAGTCTCCAGACATCTATGTCTGTTCTCGCTCTTCCTTGACTATTTCCGATTCACCCTCTATAGGACCCGGAGGATGTTTGAGAAATTTAGCCAACTGGAGAGTTGTCAGGTAGAACATCATTTTACTCTGCCACTATTTGAAATTTACCCCACCAAACTTCTCCGGCTTTTCTCCATGAGAGACCGGTACTGTGATGTTTCCGCTAGCCATTTGTAACTGGAAAAACCAACAGGGGTCAATTAGTCTACAAAAGACAAATTGCACAACGATCAACAAATGATCTTGTTCAAAGTGATATACTAGGTAACCACTTGTTGTTCTATTGGACAGTGGTTCCAATAAACACAAGTCCTTGAATTTCAACTAAAGATTCTTTAGAAAAATGAATAAACGAATATTCCTAGAGGACGAGGGGGGTCCGGAGTGACCACTTAAATCCCTGACCACTTAGGCACTTATCGCCTTTTTGACAGAATATTCTTTAAACACTTTTTCAATATGATCTCTTAGCAATTAAAACTCATAATTACACTTATTCAATAACACAAATGATATGTGTAGATATATGTGTATGTGTCAATCAAGATTGGATGGAATTACTTATGTATAATTACACTTTAAATTCTCACCCAAGTATGCAACACACAATCAATTTCAAATTTATCACTATGTGTATGCTTATGATAATTGAACAACCTAATAATAACTTAAATCTATACTACCAAGATTAATGTGTTTCAGTATATGATTTACTAAGTTAATATTAATATAAGTCTTTGCAGTTTATAACAATTCCATGACTATTTCGTTAGTGTCACGTTCGTATCTACGTTCGAACGAGACTGTCCAGTGTGTGTACGTTCGTGTTGCGTTTGATAACGCGTTCGAACGAAGTGTTCTAGAGAGTTCACATTCGTGTAGCGTTTGAGAACGCGTTCGAACGGAATGATTCCAGAGAGTTTGCATTCGAGTTGCGTTTAGGACGCGTTTGAACGAACTAAGTCAGAAGGTCTACATTCGAGTTGCGTTTGAATACGCGTTCGAACGTTCTTAGGCAGAAGGCTTGTGTTCGAGTTGCGTTTGAATACGCGTTCGAACGTTCTTATGAAATTTCAGATTTAAGCCTTTGCGTTCGTCGGGCATTCGAACGCCCTACGGGTTTTTCATGCACATACTATATTTTTTCCAGAAAGTTTCTTAACTACGCATGCGATTTACTATCTAACAACACATGTAATAAGTTCTTAAGATTGTATTCCAAATTAGTGTCATTAAACAAGAAATAACATGCGAACAAACTGATCAAACCAGAAAATTCCAATCAAACTATCATAAACCCTGAAACATGAAAAACTGTAGAAAACCAGAAAAATGTAATGACGAATCCAAGTCGAGATCTCTCTGTCCTTAAGAACTTATTAGCCTCCGTCACTGGTGCTTTACGGATTCGAAATGACCAATGTTCTCCCAGGATTCCTTGGATGCTTCTTGTCCAAGGAGCACTCCTTGACAAGTATTTGAACTAGGAAATTGGTGGAACTTTCTCTCAAAACAAAGGAAAATTGTGACTCTAAAACTCGGATTTCTTGTATATCTCTTGTGTTTGGATATGTTGCCTCTTTTATAAGGCATGGAAGAGTGCCAATAGGGCACCCCTTGGGGTGGGGTGCAACCCTTCAAAGGGTTGTACCCTTCCCATGAACCCCTGGAGTCCAAAAGGCATATACATCCTTAAAATATAAGAAGAATTTCCAACACAAATCTCATCTTTCCCGTTCTATTATCAATTCTATTAGAATATACTTATTTGTCTTTATGGATGATAAAGTTCTCCGCAAGGATTGGAGCTAGCGTGACCCAGTATGTTGGGGGTGGATAAAGAGATAATTTCCTATACTCGTTGGTTGGATAGGTCGGGTATGAGTATAAACATACCCGTCCCAGTGTGAAGTGGACCTGAATGGGGACTCGTTGAGGCCCAATACGTTAGGGGTATATAAGGAGATAATTTTCATATCTGTTAATTGAATGGAACGAGTATGAATATTGACATTCTCATACTTTATCCTATCTGTTGTCATCCTTATTTGGGATACCTTTAAAATTGAAATGTCTTTTTTAACGATATGTATTCGCACTTAAAAATTACGTTGACACGTATATTGTGTTAAATGAATTATTTTTAAAATAATCATTACATAAATTACTATTAAAATGTGAGTATATAATTGGACTATCCAATTATATTAAATCTGCTATAGTATATTGAGCTAGCACGGGGACCAAATGGACTTGCGGTTCCAAGCTCCAATAATCTCGAAATATTAATTAAGCTCTTAATTAAATATTCTAAATTATTAACTCCGGGTTATTCCACTAAAACACCGAAGCTGCACTCTCGTTGCCGCAGATGATATTAAGCTGAACCAAGTCGGTGTCCATCGATATAGTCATTACATACGAATTGACCCTTCACGAGTATCTCGTAATTAGAGTCGGATCATAATGTCTGTTTTACCCCTCTATTATATTTTACCTTAAGTACCATTGATTCTCTAATGAACGATTTATTCATAACCATTATGAATTTTAATCTTTCTATTCGTAGTAGAAAGACTTGAGCGCTCAAATCGTTCAATTACTGAATCAACCCTTAAGAAAGATACTCATCTACTTCTCGCAAGAAGGAGTGAACTCCATATCTATGTAAAACGTTCCCAGCTACATAACAGATCATGCCCCCAAAGTACGTAGCTATTGGTTGGGACTGCTACACCAACCTCACCTTTGTAAATCAAAGGATATAGCCTGCCATGCAGAAGTTCGTAGTACACTCAGGATTAAGATCAATCCATATATGACCATCTATTAGATCGAAATGACTTTCTTTGTTCAACGGATATTAAAAGAATGTCATTTCCATCTGAGTCCAGTCTTATATGATGACATCATACAAGGTCCCTCAATTCTCATGTCTTTATATGGACGATCCCGGATCAAGGTCGCCATGCAAATATAGAATGGACCGCAGCTATAGATAAACTGTAAATAAAGTACCCGTTTGTTTGCTCTCTATGGACTATTTAAGATTACTAACTTCAGACTTAAATCCTCTTATGTATGACGTTCATACACTAAGTATGAAGACACATAAGTAATCTAGGGTATTCAAGATGATTTATAATATGCGAAAATTAAACAAAATTTTTATAAATGAATAATTTATCATTTTATTTCAAAATAAATAAAACTGTTTACATCACATGTAGCTCTAGGGCATACATTCCAACAATCTCCCACTTACACTAAAGCAAATGAGACATGTCACGTAATCCTAGACCATATAGGTGACCTTCAAACACTTTAGCCGACAAGGTCTTTGTAAACGGATCATTCAGGTTCTATTCTGATGCAATCTTTGTGATGGTGATGTCTCATCTCTACACTATCTCCCTGATGAGAGATGATATTTCCTCTCTATATGCTTTCCCCCTTGTGGCTTCTTGGTTCTTTGGAATTTTCCACTGCACCACTATTATCGTAATAGAGTGTGTGGTCTATCCATATCTGGAACAACTTCCAGATCTCCCAAGAATTTACAGAGCCAGACTGCTTCCTTAGCTGCTTCACAAACTGCTACATATTCAGCCTCCATGGTGGAGTCAGCAATGTAAGATTTCTTTATACTCCGTCATACTATATCCCCACCACCTAGGGTGAACATTGATCCCGATGTTGATTTCCTAGAATCAATATCTGTCTGAAAATCAGAATCTGTATATTCCCTTAGGATCATATCCTTACCGGAATACACAAGCATATAATCTCTCGTTCTTTTAAGATACTTGAGAATATGTTTCACAGCCACCCAGTGATCCAATCTTGGGTTCGATTGAAACCTACTGACTACTCCCACTACAAAACAGATGTCTGATCTCGTTCATAACATAGCATACATGAGATTGCCAACTGCTGAGGCATATGAGATATGTCTCATTTCCTCAATATCTTGAGGTGTCTTAGGAGACTGTTACTTTGACAAATGAATTCCATGCCGATAAGGCAGATTTCCTTTCTTGGAATTCTGCATCCCAAATCGCACAAGGATCTTGTCGATATAGGATGCATGAGACATAGCTAATAGTCGTTTCTTACGATCCCGAAGTATTTGAATCCCAAGAACATAATTGGCCTCTCCCAAATCTTTCATTTGGAATTGGTTATCTAGCCAGGTTTTCACGTCCGATAATATTTACATCATTCCCAATGAGTAAAATATCATCGACGTATAAAATAAGAAAAATCATATTCCCGTCAATGACGCACTTGTATACACAAGGCTCGTCAACATTCTGTTCAAAATCATAAGACTTGATCATGGTATCAAATCTTATATTCCAAGATCAAGATGCCTGCTTAAGTCCATAAATGGACCTTGCAGCTTGCAAACCTTTTGCTTTTGACCCTGGGCTATGAACCCCTCTGGTGTATCATATAGATACTCTCATCAATATTTCCATTCAAGAATACAGTATTGACATCCATTTGCCATATTTCATAGTCATAATATACGGCAATGGATAAAAGAGTGCAGATATATTTGAGCATGGCTACTGTCGAGAAAGTTTCCTCATAGTCAACTCCCTCTTTCTAGGTAACCCTTTGGCCACTAGCCTAGCCTTGAAGGTCTGTACCTTCCCCTGCTCCCCTCTTCCTCTTGTAGATCCACTTGAACCTATGGGTTTCACCCCCATCAGATTGGTCTACAAGTTCCCAGACTGAGTTGGAGTACATGGACTCCATCTCTAGGTTCATGGCTTTGATCCATTCCTCTTTGTCAGAATCTACATTGCACTATGATAGGTCAATGGATCATCTATACCATCGCTGGATGTGACAACTTGTGCCTCTCCAACCCCAAGTTAGCGATCAGGTTGTCGTACAACCCTCCCACTGTGTCTAGGTGGTAGATCATTCTGACAAACTTACATCTGACTTTCAGATGTCGAATGTGCTATGTATTTGTCAACTGTCGTTGACGATGGTGTGCTGGTCGAACCAGCAAGTAACTCATTGAGTAACACCTTACTCTGTGGTTTGAACTCCTTCATATAGTCCTCCTCTATAAACGTAGCATTTGTCGATACAAATACTTTGTTATCATCAGGACTATAGAAGAATCCACCCCTAGTCTCCTTAGGATAGCCTACAAATAGGCACACATGAGAACGTGGCTCCAACTTTGTAGCCTTATTCTTCAGCACATGTGTTGGACACCCATATATGCGGAAATATCGTAAACTAGTTTTACGACTATTCCATAACTCTAAGGGAGTCTTAGGAACAGACTTAGTTGGAACTACATTAAAGATATGCATTGCAGTTTGCAGTGCATATCCCCAGAATGAACTAGGTAGTGAGGTATAACTAAACATAGATCTCATCATGTCTAGTAGGGTCTGATTTCTCCTCTCTGCAACACTATTTTACTGTAGTGTTCCAGGTGCTGTGAGCTGGGATACTATCCCATGCTCAACTAAGAATTCCTCGAAATCTCTGTCAAGGTATTCTCCTCCACGATCTGATCGTAGAGTTTTGATTATCTTACCTAATTGGTTCTCAACCTCAGCACGATACTCTTTGCACTTTTCAAAAGTATCTGATTTGTGATGCATTAGGTAGACATACCCATAACTGGAATAATCGTCAATAAATGTGACGAAGTATTCATAACCACCTTGGGCTCTTACATTCATTGGTCCGCAAACGTCCGAATGTATTAGCTCAAGTGGTTAGCTGGCTCTTATACCTTTTCCAGTAAAATGCCTCTTAGTCATTTTTCATTCTAAACAGGATTCACAAACTGGTAAAGTCCCGAGCTTTAACTGGTTTAAGGCTCCGTTCTTTATCAATATATCTATCCGGTCAAGGTTGAAATGACCAAGTCTAAGATGACATAGATATGTGTCATCGTGAGAAATCTTTGGCCATTTAGTTTTAGGTTTCTCAACCTTAAACATTTCAGCGTTAAGCAATGACCTATGTGTTAACGGTCTTAACACATACAAGTTATTTTCTAAGTTTCTTGTGCATATAGTTAATCCATTTCTGCCAATAATAACCAAATTGCTATTAAAATAAACTGAATAACCATCATCCAAAAGTTTAGAAACAGAAATCAAATTCCTACGAAAATCAGGAATGAATAACACATTGTTCAAATTTAAATAACTATTATTCATGAAATTTAAACTAGAAACTCCCACTGCTCTTGCTGAAACGGCATCCCCTGTCCTGACCCTCATGGTGTAGTCACCTTCAGTAAGGTCCCTCCATGAATCAAGTAGCTGCAAAGAATAACAAACATGGTTAGTGGCTCCAGAATCAATAATCCAAGCTGATTTATCATCCTCCACTAATAGAGATTCAACAACGAGTAAATCATATTTACATGTTTCCTTTTTCTCCTTCAGCTCAGCAAGGTATTTAGGACAATTCCTTTTCCAATGCCCATTCTTGTTGCAGTGGAAACATTTTCCTTTGGGCTTGGCATCCTTGGAGCCTTTCTTGTTCTTCTTCTTCATTGGCTTTCCTTTAGCCTTCCCAGTGCTTTTCTTCTTTATCTTTGCAGATTTAGAAGACTCGGCAACATTTGCCTCGGCACCGGACTTACGAGGATCCACAAGTATGGACTCGTAATGGATGAGCTCATTAAGCAGTTCGGTCAAAGTAAAAGTCAACTTGTTCATAACATAGTTGCTTTTAAACTGCAGGAAACTCTTCGGAAGAGTTTCCATAATCATGTTCACCTGGCTACGCTCGTCAATACGAGCTCCATGGGTTTTAGCAGTGTTGAGATAGGTCATCATCCTCAAGACGTGCTCTCGGACTGATGTCTCATCCTTCATCCTAGCAGTCATCCCTGAGACCATGGCCTCATGGCATTGATGCTCCGAAGGCTGCCCAAACATGCCCTGCAATGACTCCATCATCTGAGATGCTAGAGCCATAGGTTCATGCTTTGCAGCATGAACCTCAGACATCCCTGCTAGCAAGTAGCAGCGGGCTTTCTCATTTGCTGCGACCCATTTCTGGTAGGTATCGCGCACAGCTTGGCCAGTATTTCTGGCTGGCTCGGAAGGACTCTCCTCCATCAGGACAAACTTTAGGTCTTCACAGGCCAGGATAGCGTTCATGTTACTTTTCCACTTAACATAGTTTTCTCCCGTTAATTTAACGTTTGAGAGTATGGAAATAATTGGAGAAACCATGGCTGAAAAATAAAATAAACATGCATTTAACATTCATTCATCGCATATTAAAATCATCAAATAATAATGACATAAAATTAAACATGATGCATGAACCATGAATAATGAATTAGAAATATAAGAGAATTACTATGCCACAGAAATCTATCATCCCACAAGTAAGTGTCGTCGTACGGTAGGTCAAGTACTCACATGATAGATCGAGACAATCTCAGTCAATTTAATATATGCGGGAATAACTCTTATTCCTATATTAAACAACTACCGTTATATTTGATCAAGGAATTTTATTAACAGTTAATTATTCCTTTGTGAGTGTAACCCGCTGTTTCGGGATTCTTGGACTTAACGAGTGAAGTGCCGCCGTAGGGTAGGTCAGTTCACAAGATACATCTAGAATCTCTATCCTCTCGGAACCCAAACCTGATATTGACCCAAAATGGACACCATACGTAGGGGGACGAAAGAAAAGCCGTCTCGAGACGCCTTTTAAATCTCACGTTTTTGGACTAACAACGGAGATCCCGGGATATACTATAGTATATCCCTCTCCCACTCACTATTTTAAAAAAAGTTTTCTATCTATAAAATATCTAATATTTTATTTTAATTACTAGTGTGAATAAACTTATGGCGGCTAAATCATAATTGTTATTAACACTAGTTCAACATTAGTGACCTATCCAATTTTAACTCTTAAAATTTATATCACTAATTCTGCATTAGTCTCTACTAATTGTATTACTCAATTAAATAAATTTAATTAGAGTGGTATTAGTGACCTATTTTATTTTAACTCTTAAAATACTAGAACACTAACAAGTTTAAAATTTTAGAATCCTAAAATGGTCAAGATTTATATTAAACTATTTAATTAATCTTAGTGCGTTATAAAATCCAATGGTACGTGGAATTGTATCCCGAGTGCAGACCATATTACCGTCCATTCGGATCCGGCTACGGAATTTATATCCGGGTTCCCATGTTATATACCAATGGAATTTATTATGCACTAATTAAGCCCAATATATTAGAATTCAAATTTTAAACCATAAATCCAATTAATCTAATTAATTGATTTCCATGCATATCATATTCCAATTTAAACACTTTAAATAACATAAAATCATATTTTTATGTCTATAATGATAATGCATCTAAAACATGTTACGGCATGTAAAATGCAAGAGTGTGCACCCTAAGCTATATGACATGTTATTCAAACAATTTGAAATAAACATACATATAACATAAAAATTATTTTGCATTGACCGAGCTCTTATTTTTCCTATACTAATCTAATTAGTACATAAGATTCACCAAGGCATCTCTTGGTCTTCAAATCCCGCTTCAAAGTGGTGGTCTCCTTTTGCGACTTTGGTGCTCCAAATTACAAAAATTAAAATTTTACATTGAAAAATAAAATTACAACAAATGTAAACAATGGTCTTATGGCCTTACAACCCAAAAACAAAACCGACTACAAAAATAAAAGCCGGAAAAATTTGCGACCAATGCAAAATCCATTAATCAAATGCAAAATCAATTCATCACATAACAAAAATATTTATCATATGAATATTATATTGTGCCCACTCATCTAAACATGCATATCATATTTATAACTCATTTAAATATATTAAAAATAGAAACTTTAAATGAAAAGGAGAAGAGTTAAGAACACTTTTCAACCTCTCTCTAGATGCCAATTGTAGGAAATGATTTCCTCGCGCAGCGGGAAACGTCTTAGGCACACGGATCGGACTTGAAAAATTTTTCTGCCCTTCCCCTCTTGTTGCCGAATGGAACCAGCAACTCTACTAAAATTTTTCTTCTGTTTCGGACAAAATTTCATCCCCGGAACGCTCCCGAACAGCCCCCGAACTGCAGTGAAATAATAAACTGTTTTGGACCCGTTATACACTCGAACCACAACCAAATCAATCCCCAATTTGCGTGACCTCTAATGATGTTTCAGGTCTGATTTTTCTTTCAAAATCCATCCACAAAACAGCCCTAAAATATCCCAAGGTGTTTCCCAAAATTCCGAATTAAAAACAAAACAAACGAAACCCCGAAACCCCTTATAGCAAGATGCGGCAGTGAGGAAAATTACCCTCACTGTCGTGAAACAAAGATGATTGGAGGAGATGAAGATTTGTTCGTTCGACACCAAAAGATCTTCCGTACTATGTCTCACAACCAACGAAAAGTAGTGTGGGCTACACTCACAAAATAAATCCCTAAACGATTTAGAGATTTTATCACACTTAATATTTTATTTTTCTTCTTTTGTTCTTCAATGGAGTTTCTCAACTTTTGAGAGAATGGTGAAGAAGAAGAAGGTGGCTAGGGTTTGCAAGAGTGAGAGTGACCAAAAGAAAATCAAATTTTCTTTATATACTTAGGTCAAATTGTTTCCAAAACAAATCAACCACTCCCCTCCACTTTAATGCAAGAATCGGCCAAGGCTAAAATTTTCCCTTTAAATTTTGTAACATATATCATGCATTGATTGTTATCATGATGAAAAAATAAATTACAAAATTAAAGATTCATTTGCCTATTCAAATTTTGATAACTTCCAAAGCCATCAAAACTTCCCTTTTCTCTTATGCCAAAAACGGCAATGGCATATGTCATTAAAAAAAATTTGTAACATGATTATTTATTTTCCATAAAGAAAAAATGAGTTACAAAAATAAAAGGTTAATATCTATTAAATGTGTAACTTCCAAATTTATTCCAAAGGGTTTCCAAAACCCAAATTTGGAATTTACAAAATTAACCTTTACTTAATTATATCATATATAATTAAATGACATGTATTTAATTATCAAATAATTATGAAAACCATATATTAAATTTTAATATATAGTTTAAAGTGTGACATTATAATATTATTAATCATATTAATAATATTTATACATATGTGAGTATATAATTGGACTATCCAATTATACTAAATCCGCTATAGTATATTGAGCTAGCACGGAGACCAAATGGACCTGCGGTTCCGAGCTCCAATAATCTCGAAATATTAATTAAGCTTTTAATTAAATATTCCGAATTATTAACTCCGGGTTATTCCACTAAAAACCCGAAGATGCACTCTTGTTGCCGCAGATGATATATTAAGCCGAACCAAGTCGGTGTCCATCGATATAGTCATTACATACGAATTGACCCTTCACGAGTATCTCGTAATTAGAGTCGAGTCATAATGTCTGTTACACCCCTTTTAATTATTTTTACCTTAAGTACCATTGATTCTCTAATGAACGATTTATTCATAACCATTATGAATTTTAATCTTTCTATTCGTAATAGAAAGACTTGAGCGCTCAAATCGTTCAAGCACCAAATCAACCCTTAAGAAAGATACTCATCTACGTCTCGCAAGAAAGAGTGAACTTCATATCTATGTAAAACGTTCCCAGCTACATAACAGACCATGCCCCCAAAGTACGTAGCTATTGGTCGAGACTGCTACACCAACCTCACCTTTGTAAATCAAAGGACATAGCCTGCCATGCATGAGTTTGTAGTACACTCAAGATTAAGATCAATCCATATATGACCATCTATTAGATCAAAATAACTTTCTTTGTTCAACGGATATTAAAAGAATGTCATTTCCATCTGAGTCCAGTCTTATATGATCACATCATACAAGGTGCATCCATTCTCATGTCTCTACATGGACGATCCCGGATCAAGGTCGCCATACAAATATAGAATGGACCGCAGCTATAGATAAACCGCAAATAAAGTACCTGCTTTGTTTGCTCTCTATGGACTATTTAAGATTACTAACTTCAGACTTAAATCCTCTTATGTATGACATTCATACACTAAGTCTGAAGGCACATAAGTAATCTAGGGTATTCAAGATGATTTATAATATGCGAAAATTAAACAAACATTTTTATAAATGAATAATGCATCATTTTATTTCAAAATAAATAAAACCGTTTACATCACATGTAGCTCTAGGGCATACATTCCAACATGTACTTCCAACTATTTTGAATCAACTGAGTCATTCATTATTCGCTATAACAAATATTCATATGTCTATACAAGTTTCCCTTACTCATGGTCCATTGGAACTCCAATTTCAATATATGACATGTGCTAGTCATCTAGGTTATAGGAATTCAATTGTATTCCAAAACTAACGACTAGGAATATTTACCTTAAAATTAGTTTATAATAGTAATATTATCCCAATGTCGTACCACCCAATGTCCAGTATTACTACATGACTATTCTAAGGTCGAAGTCATTCCTAGCATATTTATATATCAAACTAATATGCATTATGACATAATAATTATCATTAAAAAAGTTGAAATGAAAATGTATTTATTTTATTAATAAATAAATAAATATAATGTATAATACATTATTCGAATTGGCGCACCAAGCTCCAACTCCAACAGCATGACATGTTATTAATCATATAATCATGTTATTCGGATTAGGTAGCTTCCAGCCTTGATAAAACAAGACATTGGTACAAAAACTGTAGGGAAAGAAAATAATTAAGTTGGGATGTAACACCTTGGAGTCACAACATGTTCAGTAAAATAATTCATCATGCATGAAAAGTTAATATTAATATAATCATGTATAAATAGGTTTCGTACATTATAAAATCGACTAGAGACTCGGGATAAATCGTACATTATAAAATCGACTAGAGACTCTGGATAAATTTTCAATTTCAACACTTTCTTTTAGTTTAACAGTTTCAGGTAATATTCCGTTCTTTGGCCATAACATTTTGATACGATATCCAATTTTTTTTTATCTTTATACCGTTGAAAAAATTAGACCGAGATTTATAACTTTCATGTTTACCATTTTCTCAAATATGGACTAGAAACTAGTCAAAAATTATATTTTTCTCATATGAACAGTGAAATTCGAGACTTTTTTTTTTAAATTTGAACATATGGCACAATCTAAGCCACTCATTGCCAACTAAAATCAGCCCTTTTGTTGTAAATAGCAACTACCATTCATCATCTCCCAAAAATAAAGAAACTAACGAAATTTAGAGAGTCCACATGCCATTTGATTTGCTTCTTGATTTGTTTCCATTTTCTCTAGCCAATTTGATGGTTTCTAGTCTACTTCTAAGCATGGTAAGCTTATATTTCTCTTTCCCTCTCATTTTTTTCTTTTCAGATTTAAGCATGATTTTCTAGCCCCTAATTCGCACCTCCAAGAACCCTGGAATTTAATTTTTGTATTTTAAATTTGATAGAGTTGTTAGCATGCATTATCGTGCATTTCTAGATGTATTAAGTATGGATTAGGTATTAGGTGATGAAATACCCAATTTTCCCCAAAAAGGAGGCCATGGCCGAATCTTTATATATGTATGAGGGTTGAGTTTTTGTATTATTTAAGAAATTAAACTTATTTGGGTTTATTTGTCATGAACAAAAGAAGTAGGATGGAGTTTGATGCTTTAGATGATAATATTTTATGAATAGAATATTACATCCAATATTTCGTGGCTTTAGAATGTGATTTAGGGAAAGTATAAGACATGAAAGTTGTAGTTTTATATCTTACCAAGACCCCTA
>SKCR01034003.1:0-191538 GCA_019454045.1 Zanthoxylum bungeanum
GTGGAATGATATGATCTTTTTCTTTTTCATTTGCTTCTTTTTCCTCCATATGTGAAACTGCATCTTTTGGAACTTCTTCAATTGTTACCTTGATTCCAACATCTTTGTTGATTTCAGTATCGTTTTTCAAGGTGATGGCTTGACATTGCTCCTTCCCTCTGTTCCTTGGATTTGGTTCTGTGTTGCTGGGAAGATTACCTGGCGGTTTGTAACTCTGAGCATTGGTCAGTTGTCCAATTTGGTTCTCCAGTGCTTTGATGGAAGCAGATTGGCTCTGAAACATAGCATCGTACTTTTTTAACTGAGCCAACACTTTTGCTATTCCTGGTTCATTTGCCTACTCATGGCCTTTGTTCTGTTGCTGGAATCCAGGTGGTGGATAGTTCTTTTTCCCTGAATTGTTGCTCCATGAGAAATTCGGATGATTCCTCCACACCGGGTTGTAGGTGTTGGAATATGGATTGTTCCCATGTTTGTTGAAATTGTTGACATAATTCACCGTCTCTTCAAGTTGGTTTGGTTCTGGTGCTCCTTCATATGGTGAACTTGTGGATCCAGTGCTGAGAGTCTCCATGAATTTGCATATCTGATCCAGCTTGGCATTGACTGCTGTATTGGCTCCAACTTCATAAATTCCTGCAATTCTTTGGATCATGCTCCTTTCTGTTGGCCACAAGGAATTATTATTGGACATTTCTTCGATTAGGTCCCAGGCTTGATCTTCTCCTTTTGCCATCAAAGCTCCTCCAGCAGCAGCATCAATTGTGGTTCTCATTAGTCCAGAAAGTCCATTATAGAAAGTTTGGACTTGAAGCCATTTTGGAATCTCATGGTGAGGACATTTCCCGAGCAAGAGTTTCCGAGTCTTGTTGTACAAAGGATGTGATGTCTTTCCTCAGCTTTCCAGTTCTGGTTGGTGGAAAGTGCTTTGCAAGAAATTTGGTGGCCAAAGATTTCAAGTTGTGATGGAACCTGCTGGTAGTGAATGTAGCCAAGCTTTAGCTCTGTCTTTCAAGGAGTATGGAAAAACCCGCAGTCTCATTGCTTCTTCAGCTTCTCGGTTGTAATTGAAAGTGCCGCAAACTTCCAGGAAGTTGCTGATGTGGGTATTAGGATATTCACTTGCTTTCCCCTCAAACTGCACTGACTGCTGAATCATCTGAATGCATGTTTTGATGTCACACGCATTTGCTGGTAAAAGAGGAAGTACAATACAAGAAATGAAGTCGTCGACCACCGGAATGGTTCTGTCTCGAATGGGTATTGGTGGTGCAACTTTCAAAGTTTCAGGTTCCATGTTGACTAAAGCTTCTCGCCTTTCCATTCTCAACTGTCTGATGGTTCTTTCAATTTCTGGGTCAAGCGGTCGGAGTTCAAAGCTTCTGGTTCGTCTCATGTAGTGTCTGAGAACCTGAAACACAAGAAAATAAAATAATAAGCAAAAATAAATTAGATACAAGTAAAGATATCTAACCTCAAAACTAATAGTGAAAGATAAATAAGTCCCCGACAACGGCGCCAAAAACTTGACCGGTGCTTTCACACGCGTATAACGCAAGCGCACATGTCGTTCAAGTAGTATAAAAAGTATCGATCCCACGAGGACTTAAAACCTAAGCTATTAATTTTTATGAGGCCAAATGATTACTAGTATCTAAAAGATTGATTGATTGATTTGAAATGGTGATGATTTTAAATTTAAAAATAAGTGAATAAAATTACGCAAAAGTAGGTTGAGGAAAATTCAATATTAAGAAACTATCCAGGGTTGTGATTTCTTCCAATATCTTTTTAAAGATGAAGTGGTTATTTCATGTTTGTGTAATATATCGGTTTACTAACCTGGAACACGAAATTATGCAAAAGCCTCTGTCGATGGTCAGATGCAAATACCCAGTTTAACCCAATTGAACCATATGTCTATGTCAACCAAATTACCTGGATTCATTAAGTTTAAGTTCCAATTATGGCTACCCCGCCCGACATGTATATGTCTATCCTGTAAGGAAATCTATTAAAGGGTTATCTATCCTCAAGGAAGATCGTGGGCTACTAAGTCTAAGGCTGAAACCTAAAATTCCTTTGTCAATTTTATTTTAGATTTACCAGATCAATCTTCTTAGTGGCCAGTTAACAAGACGCATTAAGCTTAAGACTTAATAAGTAAACCTTTAAATTACCAAACTATAAAATAACCCCTTATAAACCGGTGATATTAAAATTCATCACAACCCCAATAACTAACTTAGTTCCGACACATATCTAAGGCTAGTAAAAACTTAAAAATAAAAGACATAAAGTACAATACTGAAAAAGTAAATGCGGTAAAGTAAATTCTGAAAAGTAAAATTAAAATAAAATAAAATAAAATGCTAGGGTTAAAGGATCTACTCTTACCACTACTAATTTAGATATCTCCTTTAATATAATATATTAACTTGTGATAACATTACCAACCAGCTATATAGGCGGTAACCTGATTAAGTCAAATTAAGTCTGACATGCCATAAAGGCGGTATCAATATTTTTCCATAAACCAGCCATATAGGCGGTAAATTACCAACCGACCAACCAAGCGGTATCATTGCTTAGTCAAATTAAAACCAGTTTATAATTGATTACCAACCGACCAATATAGCGGTATCCTTGTTAAGTCAAATTTTAAGTAGTGAATATATTATAATTAAGGGAGATTAATCTAAATAGCAGTAATAAAAGTTTTACCTTTCACCATAGCAGGGGGAAGTTACCTCCTCATGTTGAATAGTAAAAACTGAAAAAGTAAAGAAAGTAAATTATTATTACAGAAAGTAACTAAAAATTAATTACAAAACTGAAATTTAAAGAAAACTAGATACAAACTCCTTATTTACATCAGAGAATTCAGAGAGGAAGGTACATCTAAAACTGAAATCTCGAGCTGAATTTATAGGCCTCGGTGGGCTGTGCGCGTCGCGATGTGACAATATTTCCGCATCGCGACGCGACACGTGTCATGCTCTGGTTGGTCCACCGAGATTCTTATCCGATGACGTGGCGATGTGGATGATTAACTCAATAATTGAGTTGACGTGGCAGTGACGTGGCTATGATGTGGCGATAGTGATTGTCGGCACCGTATGATTGTGACACGTGGCACGTTGTGATTGGTTGATTATGACGTGGCGCTAACTTGGCAATGTTGACTTTGTCTTCTGCTGACGTGGTGATGACATGAAGTGACACATGGAAACACGTGGGGATGGCGATTGTCTGCACTGTAGGATGATGACACGTGGCATGGCGCACGTTAGCATGATCGGTTGTGATGTTGACATGTGGCACGTCGCATATTAGCAAAGTCGGTGTACGTTAGCAAAGGCAAACTTCTGAGATTCTGACACGTGTCTCCGGCGTATGTTAGCATGGAGCGGCGCACGTTAGGCGTCGCGACGCCCCAAAAGATGATTTTGCCATTTTGTCTGTTTTTCACTGTTTTCCCCCAAATCATCTCCAGAATGTCCTGAACCTTTATTTATCTAAAAAATAACACAAAACACATCAAAATATTCACAAAACTCAAGAAACTATACAAAATATTAGGTAAAATGAGTGGAAAATAGTGATACATTTACCACTGATCACGGTGCCCCACACAACGAAAATGGATCTAAACTGTGGATATCAAGCATGAGTGTAATTTTAAAATATTTAATGAAATACTATATTCCATTACGAGTGTTTAGGAAAAAACCGGGGCTGAATCGGAGTCCGGAAACTCCAAAACGGGAAGAAACAAAATTGAGTGCGCGTAACGCGTGACGCGCGAGCACAACAGAGGCCAATTTTTTTTTTTAATTATTTCAAATGATCATCCTTCCAGCTCTTTGGAAACAGAGAGTTGAAGGCAATATGGTTTTCAACCCTAATTGCTTCTAACCTTCCCTAAATATTTTCAAAATACCCAAAAATAATGTTAACATTAAAACCAACATCAACGCATGTTATAGAATAAAAATCAAGTTTTTTAAAATATCACATATTTTTACAAAAATGTAAATTTATTCTAAATACGCACTTGCGTAAATTTTGAATATAAAACACAAACCAAATTAGAATCTCATAATGAAGTGACTTGTGAATAATTCTAGGTCACCCAAAGGTGGTCAAATGATTCTAGAATGGTAGCCTTAACTTTAAGCTATTATCTAGAGTTCCAAACTCTAATTTTATGTCTATGTCTAACATAAATATTTTGACCCAATTACAAGCATATTGTGTTTATACTTCTAAAGCATCCTAATACAATTAATTAGCCTAATTTCAATATTATGTATCTAATACATAATTCAACACTATATGTCTCACTAATGAAAAATATAGCTTTTGGAGAAGATCAAACTTACCTAGTAAGGTTGATTCAAATATCCAATCTACTTTTCCTTATTGAAATGTTTGGAGAACTTTCATCCTTATTGAAATGTTTGGAGAACTTTCAAGGATTAACAAGCTTGACTCTAAGATCCAAGCTTGATTCCAATGTTAGCAAGCTTCACCCCAAGATCCAATCTTGATTTCTCTTAGATGAAATGTTGTAGAGTCCTCACAAAACTTCTTTAAACATTTCTCTAACTTAGACTAATTTCTCTAATACTTGTTTGTATTTAGCTTTCTCAAGCTTTTGCTTAAATAAAACCTTCCTAAAACTTGCTATTTATAACAAAATTTAGGCAATTTTTAATTAATAAAAGTTGTAATCAACTTTTATGTGGGCTTAATCTTATTTATCCAAATATGTATAATTAAGTGTGACTAATCTCCATTGTCTCCCACTTTGATTTAATCCAATTAAATCAAGCCAAAACCACCTATTATTACATACTTACAATTACCGTAATATCGTTAAATAGTAGAGATAATTATGATTTTACAATTAAGCCATTGTGTAATTATTGAATTAATCCAATTAATCCAAAGTAAATAATCAATGTTATCCAATAACACTTGATTATCTTGGTTAATAATAATATCGAATATTATCTTTTATCAAAATAAATCGGCTATCCAAGTGCTCAACGAGAATACTTCATATTGAGACTCTCTAAGTTCAGATACGTTCGTCATATAAGCCTAGCTAATATGTACGCAATTCGGCCACCTCCGAATTTGCGAAGAACACGAATGACATTTCTGAAATATACAAGTCGAGGTAATCACATATGTTTAACAATCTCGCCGTCGTAGGCTATCCGAGTTGTGCTTAGGAAACATAAAATTCACCGTCAAGTTTCCGAGATGCACATCTAATGTCCACATGTCCACGCTTCTTCATAACTGATGTGATCCACCCTAGGTGATCGACTTTGGCCAAAGCTTTAAGAATCATGACTTTACTCACATGGATACCTAAACCCCTTATGGTATACATACGGGTCGATGGATCATATCTTGCTACACACTTGATTACTGAGTGCATCAGTCGACACACAACGAACATCTAGAGACCAGACCATGAAATGTTTCTGACATACATGGCATCAAAGTATGGATGATCTCACACAAAATCAGTGCTATCATATAGTCAAAAGATTACATATGCTACTCAACTCAAGGAGATTCCTATTGACGGTGGTGTGTACTTCCAACTATTAGGAATCACTTGTGAATCAGTCAGTATTCGGTCCAACCAATACCCACACGTCTAAACGAGTTTCCAAAACTCATGGAACATTGGGTTAAACCATTGGAACTCTAATTCCAATATACGACATGTGCTAGTCTTCTAGGTTATAGGAATTCGACCGTATTCCAAAACCAACAACTATGAATATATACTTTAAGAATAGTTTACAATAGTAATATTTATCTCAATGTCGGACCACCTAGTATCCAGTATTGCTAAAAGACTATTATAAGGTCGATGTCATTCTTAGCATATCTATACATCAATCTAATACGCATAATGACAAAATCATTAATAAGGTATGAAATGAAAATGTAGTTATTTTATTAATAAATAATAAAATATACAATTCGGATTGGCACTTCAAGCACCAAATTCAACAATAATGAGTAAAAAATGAAAAATAAACGACTTAAAATAACACTTTAAGCAAGTACAATGACACATAGTTAGTACTCGACTGTGTATGACATGAAATAATATGCACTACTTTTGATAATGCTAAATAATACATGCATGCATATGACATAAACACCAAATCATAGCAAGCACTTGCGTGAAAAATAAGTGCACAACGAGTCAAGGCTTAAGACTTTATTTTATGAGCGAGACACAATAAAAAAACCCATCTCATGACACACAAAGTCCACAAAATCGGTGTTCAAACCTAGCACCACTAGAACTTGAAAATAAGCAACATTTTTTGCATGCTATAATATTCTCCCTCTAAATATGATGTGCTCATAAATAAAAATTCTTTCGAGTGAAAGGTTTTTCCCTTATCTTTTGAATTTGACCCATTGGCTCTTTTGCACTAGAGATTCATTTAAGCTTTTTTTCTTTTATTTTTAACAAGGGGAAATCATAAGGTCTTCTAGTCAAAAGTCACACTATTTTGTGATCTAAGTATGACAGAGATTGGACTGCCAGTCCAAAAACTCATACATGCGACTAAGCATCGACAATAAAAAAAAAACGTATATGTGAAATGCAAGTACAAGATATACTAAAAGTTTCCATCACACATACTCATGCATATAGAGCATCAAGAAAATTAAAAGCATATTTCACATGTATAAACATATTACCTACATTCCAGGATCATATAAAACAAGCTTTTCTTGCTTTTTCAAGCCACAAAATATTTTCGATCTTTTTCATTTGATATTTTTTTTTCTTTTATCACAAAACAATAAAAGACATAACATGACTTGTCATTATCCAATGGTACATGAAGTTGTATTCCCGAGTGCAGATCATACTACTGTCTATTCGGAATTGGTTATGAAATTTATGTCCAGATTTCCATCATATATACCAAAGGGACATATAGCAAAAATAAAACACACACCCCCATATGCAGTGAAAATAAAGACATGCAGTCATGCAAAAACATAAAACACACACACATGCAATTGGAACATCTAAGAAGAGTTACACCAAAAGTGCACTCTCATCATGCCTGCCAGGGTCAAGGCATTCAGAAGTTGATGGGAAGTCATCTCGCTTCCTCACCTAAACTTTCTTATGAGTCTCCTTTACTTGGAACTCCTAGTTAACAATGCATCGTACTTAACAGAAACTTGACTGACTAGATTTAAAGACTCAAAATCTAGACTAAACACGCTTAAGCCTTTTCTTTTATTTGTGCAACATGAAGCACTTAGGCATAATATATCATGTCTTGCCACAATGATGGAAAATATGCACAAACCTCGAATGAGAACGAGGTTTACCCACCACACCTCTAGATTGAGGTTGAATCATAAGACGAGGAACAACATGAGGAATCACATGACTACAATCAACATATTTCTTACCTAAGTCACATTTATGAGGGATGGGTACAACTCTAGAGGATGACGCCTTATCATAATTTGACTCAACGTTAATCCCTAATATGCGGCCTAGTTTCTCAGCTCCACTAGAAAATGCAAACAACTGTGTTCTAGCATCAAGTTCCGCCTCTAAGAATTTGACTTTATCGATTAATCTTTTATTCCTCTCCTCAAGGTCATCAATAACCAAAAGTCTTTGTTCAAACTTAGCTTGAGCTTCATTATTGTCTAGCTCAGTTTCCTTTAGCCTCTTACTGACCTCAATGTTTGTCTTCTTGATAGGTAGGCTCTTATTAAATAATTTAATATATGTGACCTGAAGACTATCCCCATTTGAAGAGTCATCATGAGAGAAACCAGTCACACTAGCAGTAAAAGCTATAAAGTTGCTCTTATCCTTAGTAGTCTCATCAGAAGTATAGCAACCTTCTAAATCACTAAGTGAGTCTGCCATAACTTTTTTGCCCTTAGACTTTAGGTATGCGGGACATTCAGACCTAATATGCTCATACTCTTCACTTTCATGGCATTGGATAGCACGAGGTTTGCTATCATTATCATCTCTAAACTCTCTCTTACTACGCCCACTCTCTATACGTTTTTCCTCCCCACCTCTATTAGTGCTACGGCCACTCTTCTTCATCTTAAGAAATTTTTTAAAACTTTTTGCAAACATGGCCAAATTCGTAGCCATGAAAGTATTATCATTATCATCACTTGACAGATAATGTTCAACTTTTTTTGCAATCTTCATCGTTATGGTCTTGAGATTTCTATATTCATGAAGTTTTTTCTCACACACTTGCAGTTTTCCTATGAGGTCCTCTAATTTAAGGTGATCTAGGTCATTACTCTCCTCAATGGTCGTGATCTTTGGCAAAAACTGGTCATGTATAGATCTAAGAATTTTCCAAACTATCATATTCGTAGGAATAGTCTCACCTAAGTTAAAGCTTGAGTTAACTATATCGTTAATCTCAGCGTAAAATTCATCGAAGGTCTCATTATCTTTCATCCTAGGGACCTCAAAACTAGTGGCAAGTTCTTGGAATCTATTATTTTAACTGACAGTGTGCCATCATGCACAGTCTGAAGGATGTCTCATGCATACTTGGCTATCACGCACATTGAGATTCTCATAAACTCAACGGAGCAAACAACAGCATGAATGACATCAATTGCCTTGTTGTTTCTATTGCTAACATCAAACTTCTCTTTAGTCCATGTCAGTTTTGTTGGAGTTGGTGCTTGAAGCGCCAATCTGAATAATGTATTGTATATTTTATTATTTATTAATAAAATAACTAAATTTTCATTTCATACCTTGTTAATGGTTTTGTCATTATGCATATTAGATTGATGTATAAATATGCTAAGAATGACATCGACCTTAGAATAGTCTTGTAGTAATACTGGACACTAGGTGATCCTACATTGTGATAAATATTACTATTGTAAACTATTCTTAAAGTAAATATTCCTAGTAGTTGGTTTTGGAGTACGGTCGAATTCCTATAACCTAAAAGACTAGCACATATCGTATATTGGAATTGGAGTTCCAACGATTTAACCCGATGTACCACGAGCTTTGAAAGCTCGTATAGACGTATGGGTATTAGTTGGACCGAATACTGAATGACTCACAAGTGATTTCTAATAGTTGGAAGTACACATCACCGTAAATAGGAATCTCCTCGAGTCGAGTAGCATATGTAATCCTTTGACTATAGAATATTATTGATTTTGTATGAGATCCTCCACACTTTGATGCTATGTATGTCAGAAACCTTTCATGGTTTGGCCTCTAGATATTTGTTGGGTGTGGACCGATGCACTCGTTAATCAAGTACGAAGTAAAATATGATATGTCGGCCCGTATGTGTACCATAAGGGGTTTAGGTATCCATGTAAGTAAAGTCAAGATAGTATCCTCGCTAATCTTCATTGAGGAAATTAATTTCTATTAATTTCTTTATTGAAATTATTGACAATAAAGAAATACTATCAAAAGATAATGACTGAAGGGATTCTCACATACTCACGAGTATGCTTCATAACTTCCTCTACAGTCACCACACAGACGCACGCCTAGATCCCCCACTACGCATGTCAAGCTCTCTCATCACATGCACGCTTGTCATAACTCATCACTCCATTAGCAATAGCCTCACCATAGCTCCCCACGCACATCCATTAAAAATATCACAACTAAAACAGTTCTCACGCTATCACAAAAAATGAGAAGTTTTAAATGTTAAATTTTGTGCATTTTCAATTTAATAATAATATGAATTTTTTATATATATTATAATTATTATTAAATTGAAAATTATAATTATTATTTTAATTTTAATTTTTTAGATATCATCTTTGCACCACCAAAGAATTGTTATAATGTCAATGCATCTCCTAACTTTTTGATTTTGTATCAATGAGCCACTACAATATAGTGAATTGATAAAAATACCTTTATGATGTCATCATTTTCACTTAACACCATTAACAGAAAAGTTACTGATAGATACAAAATACAAATCAGATGTGGTACAATGTTATTGTTGTTGGTGGATAAGTGTCATTAAACAAAAATAAACATGCAACCAAACAGATCAAAACCAGAAAATCCAACCAATCTACGCAAAACCCTAAAACTTGAAACAAGAAGAAAAACCTGATTAAATGACAAAATATGCAATCCAAGTCGAGATATATCTCTGTCCTTAAGAACTTATTATCCCTGTCTCGGTGCTCTACGGGTTTTGTGGCAATGTTCTCCCAGGATAACTCGGATTCTTCTTCTTCAAGGGGCACTCCTTAAGAAGATCTTGAACTTGAAAATGGAGGAACTACTCTCTCTTTACTAAAAAAAAAATGAAATGATGACACTCAAGATTTGTTTCAAAAACTGGATATTTAGAATGAACTACAAACTCTCCTTAAATAAACATGGAAATGTGCCTTAAGGGCACCCTTTGGTTTATGGTGTAACCCTCATAAGAGTTATATCTCTACCATGCACCATTTGGAGTTTTCTTCTAAATTGGAGGACATGTCCCCTTGGGGTACCATCCAAGGGACATGTCTCTCCACCAACCAAACACTATAATTAGAGAATTTTTAACAATCCCCCACAATTCTCTAAATATTCATGTAGACACTTGAGAGAGTTTCCATGAACTGAAGTTATATCGAAATAGGTAGCTTTCGCCTTGAATCTTTCCTAGTTAATGACAATCGGATTTACTTGGCAAACCAGTGACCCATAGTCTTGAAATGTTCCGTCGTTGGTGTAAACCAAGACAATTGCCAACACACAGCTTTGCTTCGACCATTTTTCGTTCTACGGTTGTGTTCATTTCGGCCCTGAACAACGGTCATGGATTCATTAAGCACTTTAGGGATATCAGTCTGTAAAATCTCATGGAAGCGGCCTCACTTTTTACTTGAAATAGATGATCTACTATGAAGATGTAATCTGCCTTTACCCCCATTAGGACTCATCTCCTAATATAGTGATCATTAAAAGCCTTAGCTTATCCTAACCTTGACAGACATCACTCTGTGTCATTATCGGAATGGGAAAGAGTACAAAACTCTTCAGTGCTTGTTTTGAATTTCACAAAGTTTCAGTTGTCCATTTTGAACTTAGATCTTGGGATCTCCAGTCAGCTAGGTTGGGTTTCCACAGTGACAATTCTTAATTTATAGGCTTCAAGCCCATTCCCCTCGATGACTTCTCAACTTGCTATCTAGGTATACCTTTAGTAAGTGGATCCGCTAGGTTTTCCTTCGAATTAACATAATCGATCGATATTATGCCACTTGAGAGCAGTTGACGTATGGTATTATGTCTCCGACGTATGTGTCGAGACTTACCATTATACATTGTATTTTGGGCTCTCCCAATAGTCGATTGGTTATCACAATGTATGCTTATCGCTGGCACCGGTTTGGGCCAACTAGGAATATCCTCTAGGAAATTTCGAAGTCATTCTGCTTCTTCCGCTGTTTTGTCTAATGCTATGAACTTTGATTCCATAGTAAACCGAGCAATGCATGTTTGCCTCGAGGATTTCCATGACACGGCTGCACTACCAAGTGTGAAAACAAATCCACTCGTAGATTTGGAATCCACTGTATCAGATATCCAGTTAGCATCGATGTATCCCTCTAGAATAGTAGGATATCTCTCATAATGTAGCCCATATTTTGAAGTTTCTCTCAGATACCTCAAAACTCTTACTATGGCTTTCCAATGGTTATGTCCTGGATTACTCGTATATCTACTAAGCATGTTCACAACTTGAACGATATCAGATCGTGTGTAATTCGTGAGATACATCAGACTTCCGATGATTCTCGAATACTCTAATTGCGATACGCTTGAGCCAGTATTCTTTGATAAATGAAGAGTTTGGTCTACATGAGTTTTAGCCACATTTAGATCCCATTTGTTATATTTCTCAAGTATCTTCTCAATATAATGAGTCTGAGATAATATATATCCGTCTGATGTCCTAGAAATCTTAATTCATAGGATCACATCAGCTACTCCTAAATCTTTCATATCAAATCTGCTGGATAACACTCTCTTGGTAGACTGAATCATTTCATGATTACTACCAATTATCAGCATATCGTCTACATAGAGACACACAATGACATATCTTTTTTGAGTTGATTTGGTGTACACAAACTTATCACACTCATTGGTTTTGAACCCACTTGACAACATCTCTTTGTCAAATTTCTCATGCCATTGCTTAGGCGCTTGTTTTAATCCGTACAAGGATTTTACAAGTTTGCCCACTTTCTGTTCTTGTCCAGGAACATTAAAACCTTCTGGTTGTTCCATGTAAATCTTCTCATCCAATTCACCATTCAAGAATGCCGTCTTTACATCCATTTGATGTATTTCAAGACCCAATATAGCTGCTATGGCTATGAACATTCTTATCGATGTGATACGAGTCACTGGTGAATATGTGTCAAAGTAATCAAGACATTATTTTTATCTATAACCTTTTATGACAAGCCTCGCCTTGTACTTATCTATTGATCCATCCGGTTTCATCTTCCGTTTGAATATCTATTTGTAGCCCAATGGCTTACAACCTGGAGGAAGATCAACCAACTCTCAAGTATGATTTTGTAGGATGGAATCAATCTCATTGTTGATAGCCTCTTTCCACAAAGGTACATCCGGGGAAGACATTGCTTCTTTATAGCGTTGAGGCTCATTTTCTAACAGATATGTCAGAGAATCGGGACCAAACAACTTAGATGTTCTAGCTCTTTTGCTACGTCTAGGTTCCATTGTCTCAATGTTTGCACATTGATCTGACTCTTAGTCAACCTGATCACTGTCTTTGACAGTATCAATAGTTCTTTTGAGAGACTCTGTTCTTTGTCTTTCCTTACAAGGAAATGTCTCTTCAAAATATATCGCATTCCTTGACTCAATTATCATATTCGGATTAATGTCAGGAATCTCAGACTTGTGCACCAAGAATCGATATGCACTACTGTTGCCAGCATATCCAATGAATATACAATCAACAGTTTTGAGTCATATTCTAACATTTTTAGGTTTATGAACCATTAATTTGGCAAGACACTCCCACACTTTTAGGTATTTGTAGGAAGGTACGTGACCTTTCCATAACTCATATGGTGTCTTGTCCAATCTTCTGTGAGAAAGCTTGTTCATAACGTAGTTCCCGGAAAGCAAGGATTCCCCCACAAGTTCTGGGGAAAACCAGAACTTGTCAACATGGCGTTCATCGTTTCCTTCAATGTTCAGTTTTTACGCTCATCAATCCCGTTTTGTTGAGGCGAATAAGAAGCAGTAGTCTCATGAATAATTCCATGATTGGAACAATATTCACCAAATGGTGACACATATTCACCACCTCTATCGCTCCTGATTCTCTAGATTTTCTTGGCAAGTTGATTTTCAACTTTGTTCTTATAGTGTACAAAGCTCTTAATAGCTTCATCTTTGCTGCTCAGCAAATACACATAACAGAATCTTGTGCTATCTTCGATAAAAGTGACAAAGTACTTTTTACCGCCTCTTGTTTGCATAATATTCATATCACACACATCAGTGTGTACAAGTTCCAAGGGTTCAGAACTTCGTTCTATGGAATGAAATAATGCTCTATGTATTTTTGCTTCAACACATGCCTTTCACTTATGTTGGCTATCAACTGAAAATTTTTGCTCTATGGAATGAAATAATGCTCTATGTATTTTTGCTTCAACACATGCCTTTCACTTATGTTGGCTATCAACTGAAAATTTAGGTATAAGGTCCATGTTAATTAATTTACTCATTGTATCTTAATTAACATGTCCTAACCTCCCATGCCATACAATTTGTGACTCAATAATATAAGCGGAAGTTGTAGCTTTATTAATAGCAATGTGTCGATCGACATTCATCACATTGAATTTGAAAAGGCCCTCAGTGAGGTATCATTTTCCTACATACACATCATTTTTGGTTTATACAAATTTATCAGAAATAAATACAAGATTAAAACCAGCCTTGCTAAGGAGAGAGCCCGAGACTAAGTTCTTCAGAATATCAAGAACATGCAAAACATTTTTCAATGTAAGCTTCTTTCCAGATGTCATCTTCAGAACCACTGTGCCTTGTCCAACCACTCTTAAGGTAGACGAGTTTCCCATTGTCAGATGATCACCGCCATCGACCTTCTGATACGAGGAAAACATCTGGTTATCTGCACAGATATGATGAGTAGCCCCAGTGTCTACCCATCATTCTCTCGGATTCCCAACCAAGTTGGCTTCAGTTATCACTGCTGATAGGTTCATCTCTGAGATCTATTCAGTCAGCTGCTCATCTTCAGTAAAATGGGCCTCATTTTTCTTTTTCTTGCCCTTGTCATGAGAGTTATTATTTCTACTGTCCTTTGCCATATGACTATTCTTTCCACAGTTGTAGCACTTCCTCTTGAACTTCTTGTTAGCTTGGGAAGAATCAGCTCCACTGTTCTTTCTCTTCTTGCTACCATTTACACCCTCGACGATGTCAGCCTTAGACTCCATAGTCTTGTAGCTGGCCTTCTCGGACTTCTTGTTGTCCTCTTCGATCCTCAATCGAACTCCAAGGTCTTCAAGACTCATCTGCTTCTTTTTTGTGTTTCAGATAGCTCCTGAAGTCGTTCCATGATGGAGGCAACTTTTCAATGATAATAGAACCTTGAAACGTCTCACAGAGTTTCATCAATTCATCCAATATTTCATGAATGATCAATTGCAGTTCACCCAACTGAGACATTATTGTTCTTGAATCTACCATCTTGTAGTCCAAAAACCTACCCATGATAAATTTCTTTTGCCCGACATCCTCGGTTTTGTATTTCTTCTCGAGAGATTCCCAGAGAATCTTCACAGAAGTAATGCATTGGTACACATTGTACAGGGTATTGTCAAGTCCACCCAAAAGGGAGTTCTTGCACAAGAAGTCGCCAGACGACCATGTCTCTTCTCGCAGTTGCTTGGCTGTTGCCGATTCACCCTCCACAGGATCCGGAGGATCTTTGAGGTATTTAGTCAACTGGAGAGTTGTCAGGTAGAATAATATTTTGCTCTGCCATTGTTTAAAGTTTGCCCCACCAAACTTTTCCGGCTTTTCTCCATGAGAGACCGGTACTGTGATGTTTCCGCCAGCTATGTGTAATTGGAAAAACCAATAGAGATCAATAAGTCTACAAAAGACAAATTGCACAACGATCAACAAATGATCTTGTTCAAGTGATATACCAAGTATCCACTCGTTGTTCTATTGGACGATAATACCAATAAACACAAGTCTTTGAATTTCGACTAAGGTTTCTTATGAAAAGTAAATAAAGGAATATTACCAGAGGACGAGGGGGCTCGGAGTAACCATTTAAATCCCTGAATACTTAGGCTCTTATCGCCTTTTTGACAGAATATCCTTTAAACACTTCATCAATAGAATCTCTTAGCAATTCAAAACTTAGTATTACACTTTGAATTTTCACAATACAATATTTGATATATGTAGATATATTTGTATGTTTCAATCAAGGTTGGATGGAATTACTTGTGTATGATACACTTTAAATTCTCAACCAAGTATGCAACACACAATTAATTTTTCAACTTTATCACTGTGTATGCTTGTGATAATTGAATACCCTAATATTAGCTTAAATCTATACTACCAAAATTATTGTGATACAATATATTATTTACTAAGTTATTATGATTATCTAAGTCTTTTCAATTAAAAACAATTCCATGACTAATTTCGTTAGTGTCGCGTTCGTATCTACGTTCGAACGAGACTGTCCAGTGTGTGTGGGTTCGTGTAACGTTCGTAAACACGTTCGAACGAAATGTTCCCGAGAGTTCACGTTCGTGTAGCGTTCGAGAACGCGTTCGAACGGAATATTTCAGAGAGTTCACGTTCGTGTATCGTTCGAGAACGCGTTCGAACGGAATATTCCAAAGAGTTTACGTTCGTTTTACGTTTAGGACGTGTTCAAACGTTCTAAGTCAGAAGGCTTGAGTTTGAGTTGCGTTTGAATACGCGTTCGAATGTTCTTACAAAAATTAAGATTTTAGCCTTTGCGTTCGTCGGGCGTTCGAACGCTGACCGGCGTAAACACACATGTATAACACAAGCGTACGTATCGTTCAAGTAGTATAAAAAGTATCGATCCCACGAGGACTTAAAACCTTATCTTATTAATTTTTATGAGCTTAACTGTTTACTGGTATCTAACAAATTGTTTGATTGATTTGAAATGGCGACGATTTAAAGACAAGTAAGTAAAATTGTTCAAAAGTAGATTTTAAGGAAATTCAATATTAAAAACTATCCAGGGTTGTGATTTATTTCAATATTATTTAAAAGATGAAGTAGTTATCTTATAGTTGGGTAATATATCAATTTATTAACCTGGAACACTAACTTATGTAAAAGCCTCTTCCGATGGTCAATTACAAATACCTAGTATAACCCAATTGAACCATATGTCTATGTCAACCAAATTACCTAGATTCATTAAGTTCAAGTTCCAATTATGGCTACCCCCGCCCGATAGGTATATTCCTATCTTGTAAGGAAATCTATTAAAGGGTTATCTATCCTCAAGGAAGATCGTGGGCTATTGAGTCTAAGGTCTTAAACTTAAAATCCCTATGTCTAGTTCATTTTAAGTTTACCTAATCAATTTTATTAATGGCCAGTTAATAAAAAGGCTTTAAGGTTAAGACTCAATAAATAAATCTTTAAATTACCCAAACTATAATCTAACCCTTATAAACCGATTTAATTGAAATTCATCACAACCCTAGATAACTAACTTAGCTACGACAAATAACTAGGGCTAAAAACTTAAAAGATTTAAAATAAAATTGCATAAGGTAAATGCGGTAAAATAAATGCTGAAAGTGAATTAAAATAAAATTGCTAAGGTAAAAGGAATACTTCTACTATATACTAATTAGATTTCTCCCATAATATAATATAAGCTTTGCAAAACATTACCAACCAGCCATATAGGCGGTATTTTGATTTAATCAGTTTAAAAACAACCAGCCATAAAGGCGGAATCATTTTAATATAAACCAGCCATAAAGGCGGAACCAAAATAACCAGCCATAAAGGCGGAACCAAAATAACCAGCCATAAAGGCGGAATATGAATTTTATTACCCACCGACCAATCTGGCGGTATCCTGATTAAGTCAATTTAAAACTTTGAATATATTATAATTATGGGAGAATAATCTAAGAAGCAATAGTAAAAGAATTACTTTTTTCCCTAGTAGAGGGAAGTTATCTCCTCATAATGAGTAGTAAAAACTGTAAAATAAAGAAAGTAAATTATTATTATTACAGAACTTAATTAAAAATTACAAAACTTTATTAAAAGAAACTTAGAGAGAGAAGAACTCCCTAACTACATCAAAGAAGTGAGAGGAAATGGTACAACAAAAACGGAAATCTCGAGCGCTATTTATAGGCGCGGATGGGGTCTGGGCGTCGTGATGCTGGTTCCGCGTCGCGACGCGCGCTACAGTGACACGTGTCACTTGCTGATTCACCGGCTCAGATCTTATCCGATGACGTGGCACTGTTCATAGGTTATGAGTTGGTCTATTAGATCCGGAGCAAGTCTGGCAGTGAAGAAGAGTTCTTTCATAGGTTTTGACACGAACCCATTTCTCCGAGCATCATCAAGAAACACACAAAGAAAATCATAAAATCCATCAACGTTAAGCAGTCCAAGCGGTTTCTGGTGTATGTTCAGGTTCGCCCAAGATAGAACTATAAAAATTTCCTCCAATGTACCTAAGCCACCTGGCAAAGCAATAAAAGCATCAGCACGGTTAATCATTTCTACCAAACGTTCAGACATACCTGATACGATCAGTTCCTCTCCGTTTGATGATCCAATAAGATTTGCCTCTGCCAAGGGTTTTGGGATGATTCCCAAAACATGACTGCCTCCTTCCTGTACAGCCTTTGAAACGATCTCCATAAGTCCGAGATTTCCTCCGCCATATATTAAGTGCATATTCCTTGCAGCTAAAACTCGACCCAATTCCTGTGCTGCTTCTATGTATTGTGGTTTAGTACCAACAGTACTACCGCAAAACACATAGATGTTTTCAACTCGTCTTCTTGAAGTGGCTTCCATTTTTTATGTTTTTCTTTCTCAACTCTGGATGACTTCAAAGGTGCAAGGATAAGCTGAATTTATAGTACCTGAAAAGGGTGAGTAAAAATAGCACAAGTATCTTCCAAAGGACGATTAGTAGCAAAATAGTAAAATAGATTATGATAGTCAACAAGATCTGGATCCTGTCGGAGAAAACAAAAGAAAACAACAAAACAAATCAATATTATTAGGAAAAGACAAAGATATATAATATGTACAAAAATTTACAGCTTGATTAACGTCTATGCGTCAGGGACAAGCTTCCCATCCAATTTTCTTATAAATTGGCAAACAGGGTCTTTTTGAGTCAGATTCCCAAGACTTAACTGTTGTCTTTCTTTTTGAAATTGTGTATGTAATCTGCGAAAGTCTATGTGAACATATCCACTGGGATGCGTCTCAAGAGTCGAAGATATATCATCTAAAGACTCCTTACTCAAGCCATCCCTAATGAATTTAATTTTGTCTTCGCGATTAACAGACACCATTCCTAAAGAACGACAACGAGTGTTGCAATTCCAACGTGCACATTTGTAACAAACACCCATTTGCTTAGCTCTTCGTTTCTTTGCATAGGTGCTTCTTCCAAAACCAGACAGATGTGAAATAAAAGAATCAGAAGACTCACCTGCCAATCGGACTCGTGCTTCAATTACCCAACGAATGTCATTGGGAACACCATAGATTGTCAGTAACCTCATCCGTTCCAAGCGAACTTTATAGATTTTCATCAGAGATTTTTGAGGGAGAGAAGGAAATTGCTTGTGAAGATTTGAGAGAGCTTCTTCCATCTTGAAATGACTTAATCTGCAAAAACTAAACACACAAAATTAAATCACACCAAATCACAATATATACAAAAATTGCATGGGTTGCCTCCCTGCGAGCGCTAAGTTTAAAGTCGTCAGCTAGACGTGACTTCTTGAATGTTTATGCTGGATCTGAAAGTGTGACACTTTCTTTTTGTCGCTCAAATGATTCTCCCCAGTAGTGCTTGACACGCTGACTGTTAACTTTGAATGTGTTGTTGGTATTGGGATCCAGTAACTCAACAGCTCCATATGGTAAAACCTGAGTGATCACAAATGGTCCGGACCACCTAGATTTCAACTTTCCAAGGAAAAGTTTCAATCTCGAGTTGTACAACAACACCTGCTGTCTTGGTTCCAACTGTCTGTGCACTATTTTTCGGTCATGCCATTTTTTGGTCTTTTCTTTGTATAATTTGGCATTGTCATAAGCCTGTAGGCGAAATTCCTCCAATTCATTGAGTTGGTGAAGTCTTTTCTCTCCTGCAGCTTGTGAGTCAAGATTCAACTTCTTCAGTGCCCAATACGCCTTAAGTTCAAGCTCAACTGGCAGATGGCATGTTTTCCCAAACACCAATCGATATGGAGACATACCAATGGGTGTCTTGTAAGCTGTTCGGTAGGCCCATAATGCATCATCTAATTTTGTAGACCAGTCCCTCCTTGTTGATCCAACGGTCCTTTCTAGGATTCTCTTGATCTCCCTGTTTGAAACCTCAACCTGTCCATTTGACTGTGGATGGTAAGCTGTGGCAACTTTGTGAGTAACTCCGTATTTGGATAGGAGTGCATCGAAATATTTGTTGCAGAAATGAGAGCCACCATCACTGATGATTGCTCGAGGTGTTCCAAACTGAGTGAAAATGTTCTTTTTCAGAAATTTGATCACCACTTTGGAATCATTGGATGGCAGTGCAATTGCCTCAACCCATTTGGAGACGTAGTCTACAGCAACCAGGATGTACAGGTTTCCAAATGATGGAACAAAGGGTCCCATGAAATCAATACCCCATACATCGAATATTTCCACTTCCAGAATGTTTTGCAACGGTCCTTCATTTCTTCTTGAAATATTCCCCGTTCTCTGGCACCTGTCACATTGAAAAGCAAAAAGATAAGCATCTTTAAAAAGTGTGGGCCAGAACAAACCTGATTGAAGGACTTTGGCTGCAGTTTTGTTTCCACTAAAGTGTCCGCCGTATGGTGATGAATGACAGTGTTGCAAAACACTGTTGACCTCCTCCTGTGGAACACACCGTCTCAGTAATTGATCAGCACAGCGTTTAAACAGGTACGGTTCATCCCAGACATAGTGCTTGACTTCTTTGAAGAACTTCTTCCGTTGCTGAGTTGTCCATTCCAACGGCCATTTTCCTGATACAATATAATTAACATAGTCAGCATACCAAGGGACTTTATGTTGTTTTATGGAAAACAGTTGTTCATCTGGAAAAGTTTCTTTGATTGTCAGTCCTTTGTCAGCTGTTTCTCCATTCTCGAGCCTCGATAAGTGATCTGCCACCTGGTTTTCTGTTCCTTTCCTCTCTCGAATCTCCACGTCGAATTCTTGCAAAAGAAGTATCCAACGGATCAATCTGGGTTGGCATCTTTCTTTGTGATCAGATATTTGATTGCTGAATGATCTGTGTAGACCACCACTTTGGGACCCAGCAGATATGAGCGGAATTTGTCAAAAGTGTACACAACTGCTAGCAACTCCTTTTCAGTGGTTGTGTAGTTGAGTTGAGCTTCATTCAAAGTTCTCTGCTGTAGTAAATGGTGTGGAAAATCTTTGTTTTGCGTTGTCCCAAAAATGCACCTACAGCAAAATCACTAGCATCACACATTACCTCGAATGGAAGGGTCCAATCTGGTGCTACAATGATGGGGGCAGAAATCAGCTTCTGTTTTAAGATCTCGAAAGCTTCCTGGCATTCTTTGGTAAATTTGAAGGCATCATTTTCCCAGAAGATTGCAAAGAGGTTTGGCAATCTTGGAAAAGTCTTTGATAAATCTCCTGTAAAAACCTGCATGTCCAAGAAAACTTCGAATCCCTTTGACAGATGTTGGTGGAGGTAGTTTCTCAATTGTCTCGATCTTTGCTTTGTCTACTTCAATTCCTTTTTGTGAGATCCGGTGTCCAAGAACAATGCCTTCTTGTACCATGAAATGGCATTTCTCCCAATTGAGTACCAGGTTTGTATCTTCGCACCTTTGTAATACCTGTTCCAAATTTTTCAAACAATGGTCAAAAGAATCTCCAAACACAGAAAAATCATCCATAAAAACCTCCATACTCTGCTCCAGCATGTCTGAAAAGATGGCCATCATGCAACGTTGAAAAGTAGCAGGGGCATTACATAATCCAAATGGCATCCTACGAAAAGCAAAAGTACCATAGGGACATGTAAAAGTAGTTTTCTCCTGGTCTTCTGGTGCGATGGCAATCTGATTGTACCCTGAATATCCGTCAAGAAAGCAATAGAACTCATGTCCCGCCAGTCTGTCTAACATCTGGTCAATGAATGGCAGCGGAAAATGGTCCTTTCTCGTGGCTTTGTTCAGCTTCCTGTAATCCATACATACTCTTCCCAGTCACCGTTCTTGTTGGAATCAGCTCGTTCTTTTCATTGGTGATAACAGTAATTCCTCCTTTCTTTGGTACACACTGCATAGGACTTACCCAAGTGCTATCTGAGATGGGGTAAATGATACCAGCATCCAACCATTTGATGATTTCTTTCTTCACGACTTCCTTCATGATTGGATTGAGTCTCCGTTGATGCTCCACTGTGGGTTTGTATTCATCATTCATCAGGATCTTGTGCATGCAAAATGATGGACTAATGCCTCGAATGTCTGCTATAGTCCAACCAATTGCTCTTTTGTGCTCTCGTAACTCTTAGTAGCTTTTCTTCTTGTTCCAATGTTAGTGAAGAAGAAATAATAACAGGTAATTCAGAAGAGTTTCCAAGAAATGCATACCTGAGATGGCTCGGAAGTAACTTTAGTTCCAACTGCGGTGGTTCTTCAATCGAAGGTTTGATTCGATCTTTCTTTGGCAGTTCCAAGCTTTCAACTGGTGGTGTTACTTTGATTCGGAATGGTTTGTCAAGGTATTTGATACATTTCCAAGATTTCAGCATCTAGCTCGCTGTCAGTCATGTTGGTGATGCAAGCTTCAAGTGTATCTGTGGGATTTGACTCAGTATTCTGAACAATTCTATCAACAACATCAATTCTGAAGCATTCTTCTTCTTCCTTTTCATCGCTTGGAAATTTCATGGCTTGGAAAACATTAAAGGTCACTTCTTGGTCCTGCACTTTCATGGTTAGTTCTCCTTTTTGCACATCAATCACAGTTTTACCTGTAGCCAAAAATGGTCTCCCAAGAATGATAGGTACTTCTTTGTCTTCTTCCATGTCAAGGATGATGAAGTCTGCTGGAAGGATTAGTTTGTCAACTTTAACCAGCACATTTTCCACGACTCCTCTCGGAAATGCGAGTGTTCGATCAGCAAGTTGCAAAGATACTGAGGTAGGCATTGCTTCTCCAATTTGCAGTTTCCTGTAAATAGAAAAAGGCATTAAGTTAACACTTGCACCTAAATCACACAAAGCTTTACCGAAGTTATGTTCTCCTATGATGCATGGAATGGTGAAACTGCCAGGATCTTTTAATTTTGGGGGAAGTTTTCTCTGGATGATGGCGCTGCATTCTTCTGTCAATGCTACTGTCTCGTAATCTCCCAATCTCAGTTTTCGTGAAAGAATGTCTTTCATGAATTTGACATAGCTAGGCATTTGTTCCAAAGCTTCTGCAAATGGGATGTTAATGTGCAGCTTTTTGAATATCTCCAGGAAACGAGCAAACTGTTTGTCCAGTTTTTTTTCTAAAGACGCTGAGGAAAAGGTGGTGGAGGAGTGATCTGTTCTTTTTCTTTTTTCCTTTGCTTCTTTTTCTTCCATCTGTGGAACTGCATCTTTTGGAACTTCCTCAGCAGCTGTTTTGACTCCAACATCTTTGTTGATTTCAGTACCGCTTTTTAACATGATGGCATGACATTGCTCCTTCCCCATGTTCCTTGGATTTGGCTCTGTGTTGCTAGGAAGGGTACCTGGCGGTCTGTAACTCTGAGCATTGGCCAGTTGTCCGATTTGATTCTCCAGTGCTTTGATGGAAGCTGATTGGCTCTGAAAGATAGCATCGTACTTTTTTAACTGAGCCAGCACTTCTGCTATTCCTAGTTCATTTGCCTGCTCCTGGCCTTTGTTCTGTTGCTGGAATCCAGGTGGTGGATAGTTCTGCTGTTGCCCTGAATTGTTGCTCCATGAAAAATTAGGATGATTCCTCCACTCTGGGTTGTAGGTGTTGGAATATGGATTGTTCCCCTGTCTGTTGAAATTGTTGACATAATTCACCGTCTCTGCATGTTGGTTTTTTTCTGGTGCTCCTCCATATGGTGAACTTGTGGATCCAGTGGTAAGAGTCTCCATGAATTTGCATATTTGATCTAGCTTGGTGTTGACTGCTGTATTGGCTCCCACTTCATAAATTCCTGCAATTCTTTGAATCAGACTTCTTTCTGTTGGCCACAATGAATTGTTATTGGCCATTTCTTCGATTAGTTCCCAGGCTTGATCTTCTCCTTTTGCCATCAAGGCACCTCCAGCAGCAGCATCAATTGTGGTTCTCATTATTCCAGAAAGTCCATTATAGAATGTTTGGACTTGAAGCCATTTTGGAATCTCATGGTGTGGACATTTCCGGAGTAAATCTTTGTACCTTTCCCACGCTTCGTACAGGGATTCTAAATCTTGCTGCACAAAGGATGTGATGTCATTTCTCAGCTTTCCGGTTCTGGCTGGTGGAAAATATTTTGCAAGAAATTTGGTGGCTAAAGTGTTCCATGTTGTGATAGACCCTGCTGGTAATGAATGTAGCCAAGCTTTAGCTCTGTCCTTCAAGGAGTATGGGAAGACACGTAGTCTCATTGCTTCTTCAGCTTCTCGGTTGTAATTGAAAGTGCCACAAACTTCCAGGAAGTTGCTGATGTGGGCATTAGGATCTTCAGTTGCATTTCCTCCAAACTGAACTGACTGCTGAATCATCTGAATGCAAGTTTTGATGTCTCCTGCATTTGCTGGTAATGGAGGAAGTACAATACATGAAATGAGTCTGTCAACCACCGGAATGGTTCTGTCTCGAATGGGAATTGGTGGTGCAACCTCCAAAGGTTCAAGTTCCATGTTGACTAAAGCTTCTTGGGCTTCTCGCCTTTCCCTTCTGAACTGTCTGATGGTTCTTTCAACTTCTGGGTCAAGCGGTCGGATTTCAAAGCTTCTGGTTCGTCTCATGAAGTTTCTGAGAACCCGAAACACAAGAAAACATAAACAATAAGTAAAAAGAAATTAGATACAAGTAAAAGTATCTAACCCCTAATAATAAAAGATAAATAAGTCCCCGGCAACGGCGCCAAAAACTTGACCGGCGTAAACACACACGTATAACGCAAGCGTACGTATCGTTCAAGTAGTATAAAAAGTATCGATCCCACGAGGACTTAAAACCTTATCTTATTAATTTTTATGAGGTTAACTGTTTACTGGTATCTAACAAATTGTTTGATTGATTTGAAATGGCGACGATTTAAAGACAAGTAAGTAAAATTGTTTAAAAGTAGATTTTAAGGAAATTCAATATTAAAAACTATCCAGGGTTGTGATTTATTTCAATATTATTTAAAAGATGAAGTAGTTATCTTATAGTTGGGTAATATATCAATTTATTAAACTGGAACACTAACTTATGTAAAAGCCTCTTCCGATGGTCAATTACAAATACCTAGTATAACCCATTGAACCATATGTCTATGTCAACCAAATTACCTAGATTCATTAAGTTCAAGTTCCAATTATGGCTACCCCCGCCCGATAGGTATATTCCTATCCTGTAAGGAAATCTATTAAAGGGTTATCTATCCTCAAGGAAGATCGTGGGCTATTGAGTCTAAGGTCTTAAACTTAAAATCCCTATGTCTAGTTCATTTTAAGTTTACCTAATCAATTTTATTAATGGCCGGTTAATAAAAAGGCTTTAAGGTTAAGACTCAATAAATAAATCTTTAAATTACCCAAACTATAATCTAACCCTTATAAACCGGTTTAATTGAAATTCATCACTACCATAGATAACTAACTTAGCTACGACACATATCTAGGGCTAAAAACTTAAAAGATTTAAAATAAAATTGCATAAGGTAAATGCGGTAAAATAAATGCTGAAAGTGAATTAAAATAAAATTGCTAAGGTAAAAGGAATTACTTCTACTATATACTAATTAGATTTCTCCATAATATAATATAAGCTTTGCAAAACATTACCAACCAGCCATATAGGGGTATTTTGATTTAATCAGTTAAAAACAACCAGCCATAAAGGCGGAATCATTTTAATATAAACCAGCCATAAAGGCGGAACCAAAAAACCAGCCATAAAGGCGGAACCAAAATAACCAGCCATAAAGGCGGAATATGAATTTTATTACCCACCGACCATCTGGCGGTATCCTGATTAAGTCAATTTAAAACTTTGAATATATTATAATTATGGGAGAATAATCTAAGAAGCAATAGTAAAAGAATTACATTTTTCCCTAGCAGAGGGAAGTTATCTCCTCATAATGAGTAGTACAAACTGTAAAATAAAGAAAGTAAATTATTATTATTACAGAACTTAATTAAAAATTACAAAACTTTATTAAAAGAACTTAGAGAGAGAAGAACTCCCTAACTACATCAAAGAAGTGAGAGGAAATGGTACAACAAAACGGAAATCTCGAGCGCTATTTATAGGCGCGGATGGGGTCTGGGCGTCGTGACGCTGGTTCCGCGCTCGCGACGCGCGCTACAAGTGACACGTGTCACTTGCTGATTCACCGGCTCAGATCTTATCCGATGACATGGCACTGTTCATGACGTCATTGCTTACGTCCTCTGAGGTGCGACTGTCGGCAGCGTCAGATCGTGACACGTGGCAGCGGCGCATTTTAGCAAGTCCGTTGCGATGTCGACACGTGTCAAGGCGCAAGATAGCATAGATGATGATTGTCGGCACCGTAGGATGATGACACGTGGCAGGCGCACGTTAGCAGATCGGCTGTGATGGTGACACGTGTCACGGCGCATTTTAGCAAAGTCAAACTTTTCTCAAATTCTGATTTGTGGACCCGGCGCATGATAGCAGATCCGGCGCATGCTGGGCGTCGCGGCGCGCAGTGATCCAGCGTCGCGACGCGCAGAGACGAAAATATTCCTTTTGACGCATTTTTGTCCGGTTTTGCCTCAAATTGCCTCCAGTGCTTTCCAAACTTTATTTATCTGCAAAATAACAACAAAACACATCAAAACGTTCATAAAACTCGAGAAACAATACAAAACATTAGGTTAAATGAGTGAGAAATAGTGATATAAATACCACTCATCAAACGCCCTTACGTATTTTTCATGCACATACTATATTTTCTAGAAAATTTTCTTATTTAAGCAGAGCAAATTACTATCTAACAACACTAAAATGATAAGTTCTTAAGATTATTGGTGGATAAGTGTCATTAAATAAAAATTAATAGCAAACCAAACATATCAAACCAGAAAATCCAATCAATCTATGCAAGACCCTAAAACTTGAAACAAGAAGAAAAACCTGATTAAATGACAAAATATGCAGTCCAAGTCGAGATAGATCTCTGTTCTTAAGAACTTATTAGCCCCGTCTCGGTGCTCTACGGATTTTGTTGCTAATATTCTCCCAGGATAACTCAGATTTCTCTTTTTCAAGGGGCACTTCTTAAGAAGATCTTGAACTTGGAAATGGAGAAACTACTCTCTCTTTACTAAAAAAAAATGAAATGATGAGACTCAAGATTTATTTGCAGAAACTGGATATTTAGAATGAACTACAAACAGTAACCCTCCTAAGGGTTATATCTCTACCATGCACCATTTGAAGTTTTTTTCTAAATTGGAGGACATGTCCCCTTGAGGTACCATCCAAGGGACATGTCACTTCTCCATCCAAACACTATAATTAGAGAATTTTCAACAATTATCAGAAATCCGTCGTGATTATATGTATTTTCTCAAATCTAAAGTGTTTCAGAGATATTTTTTTCCAAAAATCTAAGGTATGTGAGCTAGCTTCCAGGGTGTTGCATTTCATGCATGAATGAATATATCGAAATAAATTTAATGACTCAAAATTAATCAACCTTTAGTTGCAGAAGCTTCATTCATAAAGTCATATTGTGAATTATAGTACATTGAAATTTCAACAAGTTTGAATCAATAAATTAATGCAGATTGAGACAAGGTAGGTAGGCATCTAATATGGCTTATTTTTAAAGAATTTAAGTTATAGTTAACAGATTTTATTTTTTTAACACAATACTGAATTCTTTTTTAGTCTTCTTATTTAAATCTTACTATACGTATTAAGTCTACTCTTGAATTTCTACAACATATAATATCTAAATATGATAACTTAATACTGATCTGCATGAGAGATGAGTGTTGGAGAAAATCTCTCACATCAGTTAAGAAAAATAAATGAATTTAAAATATAAATATTTGACAACTCTCAACTCTTAAGTTAGTTTTTGAATTAAGTTATTTTCATGAATTTCAACATGATATCTCAAACCAATTGAATGAACTTAAAAAATGAGTTTTCGACCAAACGAAAACCCTAAATACTTAAGTTAGCTCTTAAATTGAGTTAGGTGAATAAATTTTTATCGCCTAACAAGTCCTTACAATTAAATTTTGTGCGTCAAAATACAAAAAAATTTAAGTGTCCAGAAATGTTGAATTTTCTTAAATTTTAGAGTTTCTTAGTTGATTGAAAAATTGTATACAAACTCTATTACAAAATGTTGGATTAAGACCACAAAATGTCCATTCAAATGTTACACACATGAATCATTTTACTGGAAATGAATTTTAAAAAATGGTAATGGTAGGATAACGTTATGATTCAGGGAGTGCATTTCTTGTAAGAGTCTGAGACAGTCGGGAGTTTTACTTACTCCGCTTAAGCCCGAAATGGGTGGTTTGCCGATGAAATTTCCAACGATTTAAAAAAAAATAAATTATGAAGCAATAATTGCAGTAAAGGGCTTCAACATGCTGTATTTTTATTAGGGTCTTGGTATCATCTTATTCAAATCAATGCAATGGCTGAGTGGAAAACTTGCGAAGACAATTGTATTGAGACTATCCATTAAAATTAAGTCACAGGTTTTGAATTTCATCTCTTATTTTCACTCTCTATTTGAGAAAGAAAATTTACACCAAATAATCTAGGATCATCCAATAAAATTATACCACGTGTTTTAAGTTTTCTCGCTTATTATTATTTATTAACAGAGGCCGACTGAGTGGAAAAATTGTTGGAAAAATGCTTATTTATAAGCATTTTGAGGCTCAATTTTAAGCATGGTCCACTTCGTGTTAGTGGTTGTTATTGAATGATTCGGATACTCCTCCGTGAGTACTTCGAAATGGTATATTCATATGCTTAAAATGGTGCTTGGGTGAATGAGAAATTGTTGCTCAAAATTCACAATTTTCAAGCCTTTTGTAATTCCATAACAGCTAATTTAATTAGCTTGGTGGTTACAAAGTTTAATCTCCATAAGTGCTAATCTAATTAGCTTGGTGGTTATATAGTTTAATTTCCATTAGTGCTAATTTAATTAGCTTAGTGGTTACAACAATGTGTAACATCTCCCATTATGAAATTTAATTGGCAAGTTAATTTCTATTAATTGAGATGTGTTTTTCTTTTCCTATATAAACAACATCAGTTCTTGTTTTCAAGACATGAAATAGAAAATAGAGAAAGACATAGCACACACACGAAAGATCATTTTCTTTGTTTTGTTAAAAGGAGAGTTCAAACACTTTGTGGTTCGTTGGATACGAGTCTGGTGGTGCCCTTTCTCGTACGTTTCCGTTGTATCCTGGGAAACAATAGTCTCACGTTCTACTGCACCTACGGTAGGGGACGAATTTGTTTTAAGGATATTGTTGTTTTACAACAAGCCTCGGGAAAGTTCTGATTTGCCTCAGCTTCAGCTTCAGCCTCAGCTTCATCTTCTGCCTCTGCCTGCCATCAGCATCTGCCAACAGCCTCTGCCTCAGCTTCAGCTTCTGCCTCTGCCTGACTCAGCATCTGCCAACAGCCTCTGCCTCAGCATCAGCATCTGCCAACAGCCTCTGCCTCAGCATCAGCATCTGCCAACAGCCTCTGCCTCAGCTTCATCTTCTGCCTCTGCTTTCAGCCTCAGCCTCTGCTGTCAGCCTCTGCCTTCAGCCTCTGCCTCTGCTCATCAGTCTCTGCCTCCGCTTTCAGGGTCTGCCGTTAGGGTCTGCTCCGAGGATAAAATAATTATAATTGTAATTTTGTCATATTCGGATTTCCCAATTACCGTGTAATAATTGTAATAATTGTTATCTACAGTCTTAAAACAAATTCGAGACTCTGTGGATATGGAAATCAGTCCAAACACAGTAGAGATCCGAATATGGCAGCCTCTTCGGCTGGCCAGAATGTTGTGGCAGCCCCCGTGGCTGACCAAAGTGCAGTGGCAGCCCCTTCGGCTGGACAACTTGCATCAGCCTCTGGGCTTAATATGGCAGCCGTTGTGGCTGGCCAAGGTGTTTCTGCCTCAATGGCTAGACAACCTGTTGGACATGTGAGCCATGTCAATCCTGCTGCGGAAAAACCTGAAAAATTCAGTGGTCAGAATTTCAAAAGGTGGCAACAGAAAATGTTCTTCTACCTGACCACGTTGAACCTTGCGAGGTTTCTAAAGGAAGATGCTCATGTACCCAAAGAGGGTGAGATTGATATCCAAGTCATCAGTGCCATTGAAGCTTGGAAACATTCTGAATTCCTATGTCGGAATTATGTGCTGAATGGGCTAAGTGATTCCTTGTACAGTGTGTACGCTGGAATGAAAACAGCTAAAGGGCTTTGGGAATCTTTAGATCGAAAATATAAAACTGAGGATGCCGGTACTAAGAAATTTGTCGTAGGCCGCTTCCTAGAGTTTAAAATGATTGATTCCAAAACTGTGATAAGCCAAGTACAAGAACTGCAGATTATTCTAACAGAAATTCATACTGAGGGGATGAGTTTAAGTGAAACCTTCCAAGTAGCCTCGATAATTGAGAAACTACCACATGGTTGGAAAGATTTCAAGAATTATTTAAAGCATAAGCGAAAAGAAATGAGCATTGAAGACTTGGTTCTTAAGCTAAGAATTGAGGAAGATAACCGAGTTTCTGAAAAGAGAGGAATGACTCATGAGGCAAAAGCAAATGTTGTCGAACATGGCCATAAGAACAAGAACCTCAAGAACAAAGGGTCAAAGATGGGCCCTAAAGGAGGAGTTTCCAAGAAATCAAAATTTCAAGGAAAATGCTTCAACTGTGACAAAATGGGTCACAAGTCTTCTGAGTGCAGACTGCCGAAGAAGAAAAAGAAACAAGAGGCTAATGTGCTAGAAAACATGACTCAAGATGTTTCAGACATTAACCTTTCTGCTGTGGTTTCTGAGGTGAATCTGGTGGGTTCTAACCCAAGAGAGTGGTGGATTGATACTGGTGCCACTCGACATGTATGCTCAGAAAAGAGCATGTTTTCTTCATTTGAGCCTGCTGAAAATGGGGAAAAGATATACATGGGAAATTCAGCAACATCTGAGATAGAAGGTCGAGGAAAGGTGATTCTGAAGATGACCTCTGGGAAAGAGTTGACTCTGAACAATGTTCTGTATGTACCTGAAATACGGAAGAATCTTGTGTCTGGATCGCTTCTGAACAAGCATGGATTCCGGATGGTGTTCGAGTCTGATAAAGTAGTTTTGACTAAAAATGGGATGTATGTGGGAAAAGGTATGTAACTGATGGGCTTTTAAGCTCAATGTAATGGTTATTAAACCCAAAAATATCAATAAAGCTAATTCTTCTGCTTATATTGTTGAGTATTCTAATCTTTGGCATGGTAGATTAGGACATGTTAATTTTAATTCATTGCGAAAGTTAATTAACATGAATCATATTCCCAATTTTAAAATTGATAACAAACATAAGTGTGATACTTGTGTTGAGACAAAACTAACAAGATCATCTTTTCATAGTATTGAAGAAACTCTGAACCACTTGATCTAATTCATACCGATGTATGTGATTTTAATTCAATACAATCGAGAGGCGGTAATAAATATTTTATTACCTTTATTGATGATTGCACAAGATTTTGCTATGTGTATTTAATGAAAAGCAAGGACGAAGCTATAGAGAAATTTGTTCTCTATAAGAATGAAGTTGAGAACCAACTGAATAAAAGAATTAAGGAGTTAAGAAGTGATCGTGGTGGTGAGTATGTTTTCCCTTTTGAATCACTTTGTGAACAAAATGGAATCATACATCAAACCACAGCTCCTTATTCGCCTCAATCCAATGGGATTGCGGAACGTAAGAATCGTACCTTGAAAGAGATTATGAACGCTATGTTAATCAGTTCTGGCTTACCTCAGACTATGTGGGGAGAAGTTGTCTTATCAGCTAATTACCTTTTAAATAAGGTACCACGGAAAGAAGCAGTGAAAACTCCTTATGAAATGTGGAAAGGAAGAGTACATTCCTATAAATTCCTTCGAGTGTGGGGGTGTCTTGCCAAGGTAGTCATTCCTCCACCTAAAAAGGTGAAGATATGACCAAAAACTGTTGATTGCATTTTCATAGGATATGCACATAACAGTAATGCTTATCGATTTCTTGTGCATGAGTCTAATGTACCAGATATTCACAAGAATACGATAATGGAATCGATTAATGCATCTTTTTTCGAATATGTTTTTCCTTGTAAAACTAATTCGAATTCAGATGTGCACAAAAGGGCACATGAGACTATCATTGAAGATAGTCAGGACCGAGAACAAATTAATGTTCCAGAGGATCAACAAGTTGTTGAACCTGAACTAAGACGTAGCAAAAGAGTTAGAACGGAAAAATCATTTGGTCCAGATTTTCTGACATTCATGTTAGAGAATGATCCTCAAAGATATAACGAAGCGGTAAGGTCAGCTGATGGTGCCTTGTGGAAAGATGCCATCAATAATGAAATTGAATCCATCTTACAAAATCACACCTGGGAGTTAGTGAATCTTCCTCCATGATGTAGACCTTTAGGGTCCAAGTGAATTTTCAAAAGGAAAATAAAGGCAGATGGATCAATTGACAAGTACAAAGCAAGACTTGTAATTAAAGGTTATAGACAACGTGAAGGTCTTGATTACTTTGATACTTATTCTCCTGTAACGAGAATAAATTCCATAAGGATGATACTAGCGATTGCAGCTTGCGCAATCTTGAGGTACATCAGATGGATGTGAAAACAGCCTTTCTGAATGGAGATTTAGATGAAGAAATCTACATGGAACAACCTGAAGGCTTTATAGCTCCAGGACAAGAAAAGAAAGTCTGTAAGTTAGTTAAATCCTTGTATGGATTGAAACAAGCCCCGACACAGTGGCATAAAAAGTTTGATGACACCATGTTGGCAAATGGTTTCAAAATCAATGAATGTGATAAATGCATTTATGTCAGAGAGACAGAAGTTGGCTATGTCATTTTATGTCTCTACGTTGATGACATACTGATTGTCGGGAGTAATGTCAAAATGGTGAAATCTACCAAGAATATGCTGAAATCCAAGTTTGACATGAAAGACATGGGTCTTGCAGATGTCATTCTGGGAATAAAGATCTCGAGAAGTCCAGATGGACTTATTCTTGATCAGTCGCACTATGTGGACAAAATTCTTGGTAAATTCAACAATGATGATTCAGCTGTGGCTAGAACCCTTAGATGTGAGTTTACACATATCAAAGAATAGGGGAGATGGTATATCTCAAGTAGAATACTCTAGAGTGATCGGGAGTTTGATGTATCTATCGAGTTGTATAAGGCCTGATATAGCCTGTACAGTAAATAAGCTCAGCAGATATACGAGTAATCCAGGGGTTGATCACTGGAAAGCAATAGTGAGAGTACTTAGGTACTTACGTTTTACTCGTAATTATGGGTTGCACTATCATAGATATCCAGCTGTAGTCGAAGGATACAGTGATGCTAATTGGATATCTGACATGAAAGACTCAAAGTCTACTAGTGGTTATGTGTTTACACTAGCAGGTGCAGCTATATCATGGAAATCCTCCAAACAGATTGTGATAGCCAGATCTACAATGGAATCAGAATTCATTGCATTAGACAAGTGTGCTGAAGAAGCAGAATGGCTTCGAAATTTTCTAGAGGATATTCCAAGTTGGCCTAAGCCAGTGCCAGCAATTTGCATTCATTGCGATAGTCAATCTGCAATTGGAAGGGCACATAACACAATGTATAATGGTAAGTCTAGACATATTCGTCGTAGACACAATACCGTTAGACAATTACTCTCTACTGGAGTTATTTCGATTGACTATGTAAAGTCAAAGGATAACATTGCGGATCCGCTAACCAAAGGGTTAAATAGAGAGTTAGTTGTGAAATCATCGAGGGGAATGAGACTGAAGCCCATTAGATAAATGTTTATTACGAAGGAAAACCCAACCTTGTTGACTGGAGATCCCAAGATCTAGGTTCAATGGGACAACCTACTCGTAAAAGACATAATTGGATCACTGTGGGGGTTACCCTCTAGTCCATTCCTATGATGAAATGAAACAGTGATGCTCGTATGGATAGAGGTTAAGCAAAAGCTTTTAATGATTCTTATGCGTCGGGGAATCCGAGCAAAGTATTACGAGATACTCTTAAATAAGAAATCACCTATGTGAGAGAGAAGTGGGGCCGCTTCAAAGGGAATTGTACGGGGCAACATTTTAGAAACTCTTGCAGAACCAGGTAGATGTTCATGGCCAAAATGAACATAATAATGAGAACTCAAATGTGTAGGTAAAATATCTGTGTGATATGTGTTCTCCAATTACATGAACGACAGTACAGTTCAATGACATCGCGTCAACTGTCAGCCAGTAATGAGATATATTTTCACAAGGGAAGGTTCAAAGGCTGTTGGCCTACCTATCCTATGCAGGTGTTGAACCGTTGAACTCTTCTAGGTCAAAATAAAATGTTTTATAAAAATAATTTTATTTGATGTTTTTCGCCAATTTCATTCATGTGGGGGATTGTTGGAAAAATGCTTATTTATAAGCATTTTGAGGCTCAATTTTAAGCATGGTCCACTTCGTGTTAGTGGTTGTTATTGAATGATTCGGATACTCCTCCGTGAGTACTTCGAAATGGTATATTCATATGCTTAAAATGGTGCTTGGGTGAATGAGAAATTGTTGCTCAAAATCACAATTTTCAAGCCTTTTGTAATTCCATAACAGCTAATTTAATTAGCTTGGTGGTTACAAAGTTTAATCTCCATAAGTGCTAATCTAATTAGCTTGGTGGTTATATAGTTTAATTTCAATTAGTGCTAATTTAATTAGCTTAGTGGTTACAACAATATGTAACATCTCCATTATGAAATTTAATTGGCAAGTTAATTTCTATTAATTGAGATGTGTTTTTCTTTTCCCTATAAACAACATCAGTTCTTGTTTTCAAGACATGAAATAGAAAATAGAGAAAGACATAGCACACACCACGAAAAAGATCATTTTCTTTGTTTTGTTAAAAGGAGAGTTCAAACACTTTGTGGTTCGTTGGATACGAGTCTGGTGGTGCCCTTTCTCGTACGTTTCCGTTGTATCCTGGGAAACAATAGTCTCACGTTCTACTGCACCACTAGGGGACGGTAGGGGACGAATTTGTTTTAAGGATATTGTTGTTTTACAACAAGTCTCGGGAAAGTTCTGATTTGCCTCAGCTTCAGCTTCAGCTTCAGCTTCAGCTTCAACTCAGCTTCATCTTCTACCTCTGCCTGCCATCAGCATCTGCCAACAGCCTCTGCCTCAGCTTCAGCTTCTGCCTCTGCCTGACTCAGCATCTGCCAACAGCTCTGCCTCAGCATCAGCATCTGCCAACAGCCTCTGCCTCAGCTTCATCTTTGCCTCTGCTTTCAGCCTCAGCCTCTGCTGTCAGCCTCTGCCTTCAGCCTCTCTTGCCTCTGCTCATCAGTCCCTGCCTCCGCTTTCAGGGTCTGCCGTTAGGGTCTGCTCCGAGGATAATAATTATAATTGTAATTTTGTCATATTCGGATTTCTCAATTACCGTGTAATAATTGTTATCTACAAAAATTTCATTAGATAGTCTCAACATGACCATTCAATAAAATTATGTCATAATTTTTTAAAAACTTTTCCTTTTATTTTCACTCGCTATTAGCTATTACATTATTTCACGACAAAAATTTAATTTTTTAGCGTCGTCAAAGGTCGACGCTAAATAAATCTATTTCAAATTTTTTTTCCATAACCAAAGCTATAATAATAATACAATGATTTAGCAAATGAAAGAGCATAGTATCCATATACATACACTTTACTTCAAAAATTAGCTTGTTTGTCCAAGTCAAATCGATATGTCCAACTATTATTTTTTCTTTGGATTTAGATAAAGAATTGTGTGTGATGGATTTATAAATGACACGGTACTTCCGTTCATTAATATTTTGTATATTAAATTTTAATTAACCAATAATAATAAAGAAATAAAATTATTAATTAACATATTTCATATATTCATTAACTAGATGTATTGAATTGTCGACATATAAATTTCTGTCTTGGATTTGGAGTTCATGTCTAAAATATCCATACAAAGTATCATCGTATCATTGTTTTATCATTATTTCTCTTGATTTTATTGACTTCTAGAAGATGAGTAGAGGATTTATTTCCTTTATTTTCATTTTATCCCCCAAATTTTGAAGACTAACTACCATTGTCGTTTTGGTATTGGTGATCATTTTTCATTGGGATGCGTATAGTTATTAACTAACCCTCAAAGGTTACCAATAATTTTGATTGGATCTAATTCGGTGATTATATAAATTTGTTTTAATTTTTTTTAAAATTGTGATTTTTTTATTATATAAAAATTAATATATAATTAACTATTATATGTTCATTATTATTAATACATACATGATAGAAAATAATAAAAAACTTAACATAGTCCAACTCAACACCGAATCTAAATTCATTTTGATTAATTTATATAACACCACACCTTCAATGAGTGCCTAACACGTATGTTCATAAATGTTAGCCATGAAGCCCTTGGTGGGTACTCGTTGAAAAAATATTAACCCTAATTCACATATGACAAGTACCTAACGTATTAATTTTATATTCCTTAGTAGCCCTAAATGGTTAAAATATCTATGTGATAGCCGAATTGAGCGAAATAATAATACCTATAAAAACATTTCTGTGATAGTACGTAGTTTTAAAAAAGAAAAGAATTTACCTCGATGTTACCAAGCCCAAATGACCTAAAAAAATCTGAATAACGAATTTAGATTCAACATTCTTACATGTTTTTAAGAATTTAGGGAGTTCATTTTTTTGTAGGAGTATGAGAAAATCAGAGATTTTATCTGTTCCGTTTAAATCCGAAAAAGATGATATGATGACGGAATTTCCAATAATTTAAAAAAAAAAAAAAAATCTTACATGTTTTTAACCTTTACGAATATGGCAAGAATATTGATAAAACCAATTAAGTTAAATGATTTGAATGTTTAGTAAAATTGTTCTTGTTTTGGTCTTCACGTTTCCAAGGAGATATTTTCAGTTAATATTTTTAATCAAATAAAAAAATTACTTAAAAACTACTCCATCGCGTGATTGTGAAAAAAACTGAAAATTTTATCTTTTCTTATAGTCTTGCTATGACTAAGGGATCCAAATATAATTACCTTTAAAATAAAATGTTGGAATCAGGTTAGTGCTAGGGTTAGAACTATTGTATACCAAGATTTATTTTACCATGTGTGTGTTTTTCAAAAAAAAAAAAAAATATATATATATATATATATATATATATATATAAGAATTTTTACCTTAAGTTTGGCTAAAATCCGAAAATATCATAACATTTTTTAATTTATCAATTTTCCATCGCATTATATAAAAGTGTATATTTTTCCACTCAAAGTTGCAAAAGTGTATCATATTACACTTGAAATCTTGGGAAAAAAATAATTTAATTTTTCACCATTAAAAAGTAAAAATTGATATACTTTTAAAACTTTGGATCGAAAAATGATAATTTAAATAATGTTGTGACATTTTCGAACTTCCATTTAACTTAATATGAATTTGAGATAATTTCCCAAAAATATATATTAAAATCCACTAATATTACATTTAAGTTATATTGTCTAAATGAAGGATATGGATCTCTTATAACCTCATTTTTTTTAGAGGCCATCTATAGAGTACAGGAGGTATATATAGATACATATATGGGCCTTTTTTTTCATCTTTGATAATTGAAATTTCAAGTTTATTAAAAAATGATTCTAAGTTCAACACAAAATGAGGTTAATGAGAGGATGAAAGTCCATCAATCATAATTCAAAAGTTTATGCTAGATATTTAAGAGATTTACCTTATACTTTCAAATAGATGTTTACAAAGTCCAAAGTAATATGAGACATGAAGATCTACCTAATTATTCTTTAAGAGAATTTTAAAAAACAAAAAAGAAAAAGCCAAGGCCTAAATTCCAGAAATTGGAGTAGGTCTATATATATATATATTCGTTCGAAATCCTAGTATCCTACCGCTAAATCACCCATTGTTTAAGCGGAGTAAATAAAACTTTCGGCTATTCTAAGTTCTTATAAGAAACGCATTCTTTGGATTCAAACCCAATACCTGAATTTTGAACCTTACACCATCAAATCACGCCTCTTGGGAACAACACAAAACGAAGACGTTACATCAACACTAGCATGATCATTGCAGCTCAATGCTTTAATGAGCCTCCAAGAAGATGATGAACCCTTGTGGGAACCGGAACTCCGGTTAGCCGGGAAAGTTTCTTTGGCATCCATTAATGAACTCCGGCGAACCCGCCGGCTTTTAATGTCTCTCAAGTCCATCCCTAGCGGAATCCTCGCAATTCCAATCATGGGAAAGTACCTTTTGGGCTTCGCTACAGTCTTTTTATTATAAAATTTTCCCACGCTTTTAAAGGAAGCATCACTTCTTTCATTTCCTGAATCTCCAAAACGATGCAGTTTTTGATCGTCAAGTGAATGGCTGGTTCTGAAGAGCTTATAATCATCTGTACTAGTACTTGAACGAGTTGCAGAACATTCTAACTCTGAAAGAGATCCCGACCGTCGATGTAAGCGGCGGCCTTGTTTTTCATCTTCATCATTGGATAAAATTCTTACAGCTTGTGGTGTGCACGGTATGAGTTTCCCGCAGAAGATAATATCTTCAGCGGGACACGTGTCAAAGCTTTGGTCGCTAATAAACTCGAAGAATTGATCATGGCTCTGGCCCTGGCCCTGGCTCGTTGTTATTGTTTCTTCTTCGAGAGGAAGGTCGCAAAGTGAAAGCACCTCCTCTGATTCCTCCACTGCAGCGTTGTGAAAATTATCTGTGTAATCGTTTTCCATGTTTTCAGAAAAGGACTGGAAATGAAAACGCGTTTTTAGAAAAAAAGGGAATTGAGTTTACTTTTAACTAAGGCTCAAGGCTTGAAGAAATCTCTGTGGAAAAGATTTATATTTATACACGAAGAGGGAATCTAAAAGGAGAGAGTGAGGTTTTATATTTATAGATATAATTTTAAAATTGGGAAAATATGAGATTTTATGAAAGTTAACCGACAGTCTAACACTATTCCTATGATACAATTTTTTTTTTTTGAAATAGTTGGAAAATCATGTCGTCAAATCACCTTTTATCGGCTTAAGCAGAGCAGGTAAAACCTCCAAATGTAGCAGGCTCTTACAAAAAACGTATTTATTGGATTCGAATCCAATAAACTAATGTGAGATCCTGAGCCCTATACCACCAAGTCACACCCTACTTTTTTTTTTGGCATCGTTGGAAACCCTGCAGCCAAACCACTCCTTTCAGGCTTAAGCAGAGTAAATAAAATTTCCGACTGTCTCAGACTCTGACAAAAAATGTACTCTCTGTATTCGAACCCAGAATCTTAAGGTGAGATCATAAACTATATACCACCAAGGCACGCCGCTTGCGAACCCCTATGAAACACTTACACATACTTATCCCGAAATTATTTCATATTCTGTCAATGTAGCTATTAGAGACGAGTGTTTCTAAATTTAATATTTTTGTTCCTATAATCATATAATCATATGTCATATACAGCCATGCACATATGATACAATCACATATTCTCGAATATATATAGTTAAATATGATGTCATGTATATATTTGATATATCTGATAACACACATGATATTAATTAAGTAGGATCTCGATGGTTATAATCACAACTTTCTTTTCTTAATTAGAAAATAGAGAGATGGAGAAGAGACACAAATGGAAAGAGCTTACCGGGTTGTTCATATGGTTTCCGCCTAAATACTATTTCTTGTTTGAATTTTGAGTCCATATGTTCAATTAGGGATGACAAAACGAATCAACGAATCGAATTTGTACCGAATCCTAAACGAATCGAATCAAAATGTGATTGATTCGTATTCATTTCGTTTATTAAACGAATTATACTATTAGGATTCGTATTCGATTCGTTTAAAACGAATATTTGTGTAGTTATGATATTATTTAATAATATAATTTATCATAATTTATTTACATTAATTATTTATAAATATATACATATGAAAATACCTCACTAAATATCGACAATATTACTTTTTCTATGGTAATTAGTCATAATTTCTCGAATCTTAATTGAAAAATAACAATAACTATTAAAATAAAATAATAAAAAGAATCATAAACGAATTAATGAGCTTAAATTCGTATTCGATTCGTTTAATAAACGAATCGATCAATTTATTAAACAAATCCATTTTTTCAAACTCATATTCGCTTTAAAGCGAATCGAATCGAATGAAAAAACGAATCATAACTTAAACTGCCACCCCTATGTCTAATATCCATGCAAAGTGATGTTATTGAAATAGTGTTTATTATTTTATTTTATTATTTGATTTTATTGTTGACTTCTAGAAGAAGACTAATGTAAAAGAGAGGAGACAGAGAGTGACAAGCAAGACATCTAGAAAGAGCAGAACAAGGGTTCCGGATTTGTTAATGTCAAAATTTCTAGAAAGAAATTGTATCAAAACGGCAAGAAAATAAGGTTTAGAGGCTTGCTATTAATAGTGAAAAGTAGGTGTAATTTTGGACACAAGCCATTGTCGTTTTGAAGCTGGGTGGCTGCAGTTTTTAATTCGGGTATGTAACATTTAAAGGTCACCACTAGTTTTGATTAATTTATGTAACACCAATGAGTGCCTTTCACGTATGTCCATATTTCATATCGAAAAATTGACGACTTGCTAACATGCATGCATATATATTCCCGTTCGGTTTAGTTTCCCATTTGTATCTAGTAACTCAAAATAGACTCGGCCACGGTTCCGGTTTGGAATCGAAACCGAAGCGAAAGAAATCGGACGATTTCAATTCTTTCCGGTTCCGTATGGTTCGGTTAGGGTTCCCACTCTAACCGAACCGTTAGAATCGTTCGGTTCCACTATTAAAATTCAAATAAATAAAAAATTTATTATATTTATTTGATAATAATATCCAATTACAAATTTCTTTAAAATTTAATTTAATTTTTTAAAATTATTTAAAAAATTGAACCGGAACCGTCTGGTTTGGTTCCGGTTCCCGGTTTCACATTCTTGTGGAACCAGAACTGAACCGAAATTATCCGGTTCGGTTCCGGTTCGAAATCGAACCGGACCGGTGACCAGGTCTAGTCTTAAAATGATTAAAAAAAGTTTGTGATCACAAAAAAAATATCGAAAAAAATCAAATAAAGGGAGAATACATACGGATTGAGCAATCAAATCAAATTTACTGATCAATTAAACAAAAAATACAATGTATATATCAAGCTTTCACAATCGAAAAGGTAGACTTGACTTCAAATATCATTGTTAAGTCTGTTGGGCGGAATTTGTTATTAATCAATTTTAACATGTATCATTCTATCAAATTTTTACTATATCATACATTCAATAGAACATAAACATGAAGACTTAGAAAAAAACCTGTAGATTATTGAAGAAGATGAAAGACTTAAAAGACTTAAACCAAGTCGAGATGCCTATGTCCTTAAAAATTTATTAGCCTCGCCTCGGTGCTCTACAGATTTCTTGTGACTAATGTTCTCATATGATAACTTGGTTGCTTCTTGTTGATGGGACACTCATTTCTCCTAGAAATTGAACTTAAAAATGGTGGAAACTAGGGGTGTGCATCGGTCGGTTCGGTCGGTTAATCCTTAATTTTTTAACCGTAACCGAAATTTTCGGTTAAATAAAAGTGTGACCGATTTAACCAATTTATGACACTTAACAATTAACCATTATATTTCGGTCGGTTATGGTTAATTCGGTTATAAACCAATCCAATAAATTAAAATTTAATATTTTTTATAATTTTTAATTAGTAAAATTATATATGATGTAGGTCGGTTCTACCGATTTTTTCGGAACGTTTCAACCAGTCGAACCACTGACACATTAAATTTTTTGGATCACTAATTCGATCACATATCTGATTCTAAAAATACCGATTTCAACTAACATTTCATTAAACATATCTATATTTAATTACATGCGAAAGAAATATTTTTTAAACACTCGATGATTGTCACGGCCTCATATTTCCTTCCAAACCTGCCATGTTAGAAATTTTAAGGGTCATCAATCCACCACGATGCAAAATTTACACATTTGAAATTTTATGTATTTTTACCTTTAAATTCTTGAGAGAAATTAAAAGAGTCAAAACCAAGCTGTTAATGCAACTTGTCATTTGAATTTTATCAATTTTATTTTCGGGTAGTATTATCAAATCAATATAACTACAACTAATTGAGAGTTTACATGCAGACTATCTTAACTCTAAAAAATTAAAGGATTCGCACGCGCTAATATATATGGTTTAATTTCGTTAATCGGTCGGTTCGGTTATACGAATCTCATAACCGTAACCGAACCGAACCGAATAACCGAAAAAGTTAAAAATTTTAACCACAATAACCGATTTAATCGAACCGTAATAAAAAAATGGGTCGGAACGGTTCGGTTAATCGGTTAAAACTGATTAATGCACACCCCTAGTGGAAACTCTCTCTAATTTTTAGGCTCTCTAATATATCTATATTTTCCCACAAAATTGAATGCAAATGAATAGCCTAGGGGAATCTATTTATTGAGATGGAAGGTTGCTATTGAAAATGTACTTTTAGACTAAATGATGCAATCCTTTTAAAGATTATAACTCTTCAATACACCCTTACATCTCAAATGATTATATCATTTCATTTCAAAGGATATGTCCCTTCAATTTGTGCCTTTCTCATAAGGCACTTATTAAGGGACATGTCCTTTAATGAGACATCCTATAAATACACTCATTAATTATAAAATTCCCTACAATCCCCCATAATTTTCTAATTATCAATGTAGACACTTAAGAGAATTTTCTTGAAATGAAACTGCATCAGAATAAGCAGCTTTCGCCTTAAACCTTTGATGAGCGGAAAATATATCAATATTTACCGCCCCTTTAACTTAATATTTGTTTAGTTTCTCGGGTTTGATGAACGTTTGATGTGTTTTAGTTTATTTTGCAGATAAAATAATATCGGGTCTCAATGAAATCATTTAGGATGAAATATGGGTCAAATAAGGGCAATTATTGGACTTGATATTTTAATTTTGGAGATTGGAAACTTGAAAGGGCGTTTTGACGAAGTGCAGTTTTGGAAATTCCAGTTTTGCGCATCTGTCGTATTTTGGGCATAACTTTTTACTCCGATATCGGATTGAGCTGATTCAAGTTCCAGATTAAAGAAGACTCACAGATCTACAACTTTGAAAGACAAAATAATTTCTAATTCTGAAGATTTCATGCCCGAAATTGATGAACCATCCAGAAGTGTGTAGTGTATAATTATTAAAGTCACTTTCAATCATTTTCAAAGCAAAAAATAAATTAATAAATAAATAATAAAAATTATCAAATCATCACCAAACATGATAAGAGATTATTGGAGCAATTAATAATGGATTGGTGGAGCAATTAGTGGAGCAATTAGTGGAGCAATTAATAATTGATTTGGTGGATGATTTGATGGAGGCAAAATTTTGCCTATAAATACCAAGCCATTTCATTTGTAAAATTCATACTTTCTTCTAAGGAATTCCTTAAGAATACTAAGAAGATTGTATCTTGTTTGTTTATTTATAACTTTTAGTAATTAATTTCCGCTTTCGCACTTTCTTTTCTTTACTTTTCAGTTTTTACTTTCCGCAATTTACTTTTATGCACAGTACTTTTCTTTCTTTAATTTTCAGCAATTTACTTTTCAGCAATTTACTTTCAGCAATTTACTTTTCAGCATTTACTTTTCAGCAATTTACTTTTTGTCTTTTACTTTTCAGCATTTTTATTTTATGTCTTTTATTTTTAAGTTTTTACTAGCCCTAGTTATGTGTTAGTTATCTGGGGTTGTGATGAATTCTAATATCACCGGTTTATAAGGGGTTATTTTATAGTTTGGGTAATTTAAAGGTTTACTTATTAAGTCTTAAGCTTAATGCTTCTTGTTGTCTGATCACCAATAAGATTGATGTGGTAAATCTAAAATGAACTAGACATAGAGATTTTAGGTTTCAGCCTTAGACTTAATAGCCCACGATCTTCCTTGAGGATAGATAACCCTTTAATAGATTTCCTTACAGGATAGACATATACCTGTCAGGCGGGGGTAACCATAATTGGAACTTAAACTTAATGAATCCAGATAATTTGGTTGACATAGACATATGGTTCAATTGGGTTAAACTGGGTATTTGCGTCTGACCATCGACAGAGGCTTTTGCATAATTTAGTGTTCCAGGTTAGTAAACCGATTTATTACAAAAACATAAAATAATCACTTCATCTTTAAAATGATATTAGAATGAATCACAACCCTAGATCTTTGTGTCTTTTGTTATTTTCCTTAGTATTTTCTTTTATCTTTTTATTTATTTATTTTGAAAAACCACTTTCAACCAATCAAACAATCATTCTCTTCTCCATCTAATTAGATATTTGTAAATAAATAGATTCAATAATTAATAACAACAGTAGGAATTAAGTCCTCGTGGGATCGATATTTTTATACTACTTGAACGATACGTGTGCTTGCGTTATACGTGTGTGTAAACGCCGGTCACCTTTCATAGTGAATGACAATCGGATTTACTTGGCTAACCAGTGACCCATAGTCGTGAATTGTTCCGCCGTTGGTGTAAACCAAGAAAATAGCCATCACACAGTTTCACTTCGACCATTTTCTGTTCTACAGTTGTGTTCACTTCGGCCATGAACAACGGTCTTGGTTTCATTAAGTAGTTTAAGGAATCCAGCCTTTAAAATTCTCATGGAAACGGCCTCACTTCTTACTTGAAATATGTGATCTATTGTAAAAGGTGATATGCATTTACCCCCATTAGGACTCTTCTCATAATATAGTTGTTGTGATATTTTATATCGTACCGTAAGTATACGGTGTCAAGTTTTAGTAAAGATGAGTGAAAGAGTGTCGAACCCACATGGATTGTGTTCAAATCACACTATGTACTATAATTGATAATCCTAACTTTATTTAGAAAATAATTAATTAATATTAAACTAAATAAATAAGATATGAAAATAATTGAGTAGGAGAAACCAATACGAGAGACATTCTAGAGTCTGATTTCACCTAGCTATCCCCTATGTCATGTCATTCAATCTTTATTCAGTTTCATTGTTTATAAGTCAAGAATAATAAAGTATTCACTCCCTCTCCCGAGCAATAGTGAAAATATTATCAATTATAGACTTCGATATCCCTATAAAAATCTAGTAAGTAACAATTCATTAAGCTTTATGATTCTTTGTTAACGACTTCAAAGGAACTATAGATTCTCCCGAACTCTATAAAAATCTTAGGTTATATTCTCTAGATCCTATTCAAAATCCCTATCTCCAAAGTGATAGATTCTAAACATTCATCATTTCAATTTTTGGCCAACAAACAAGAAACATTAAACACAACAGAATACAAATAAACAGAATCAAAACTTTATATAAATCAAATTAGCAAACAACACATAGGTTCAAGCATCAGTTACATCATCCTCTAGAATTATGGAGTTAGTTCATGACTAAAGATAAAAACAATGAAAATAGGGTCATAAACATAATGGACATCATTAGAGTTTAAAGAAGAAAACTAGATAATAAAACCCGAATTGAATCATTTCCTCTTCGGACGTCACCGCTTTTGTCTCCTCTTGTCGCTCTTTGGTGCGATATTTTATATCACACCACAAGTGTACGGTGTCAAGTTTCAGTAAAGATAAGTTAAGAGTGTCAAACCCACAGGGATTGTGTTCACTCACACTAAATACTACAATTTATAATCCTAACTTTATTTAGAAGATATAATATAGATTTAAATATAAAATAACTATATATGAGGGACTAATACGATAGAGATTCCAGAGTCTGATTTCACATAGCTGTCACTTATGTATTTGTCATGCCAATTAACTTGTTAAGTTGTATTGTTTATAAGTCAAGAATTCTCAAGTATTCACTCATTCTCTCGAGTAACAGTGAAAATATTATCAACTATAGATTTCGATATCTCTATAAAAATCTAGTAATTAACAACTCATTACATCTTGTGACTCTATGTTAACGACTTCAAAGGCACTATAAATTCTCTCGAATTCTATTAAATCCTAGGTCATATTCTCTAGATCTTATTCAAAATCATCTCTCTCGAGTGATAGATTCTAAACATACATCATCTCAAATTGTGGCCAGCAACCAATAAGCATTAAACGCAAAAGAATATAAATAAACTGAAAAAAACTTCATAACAAAATTGACAAACAATAAAAAAGTTCAAGCATCAATTACATCATTCTCCAGAATTAATGAGTTAGTTCATGACTAAGGATAAAAATAATAAAAATAAGTCATGAATCTAATGGAAATTATTAGAGTTCTCAGAAAGAAACAATAAGATAAAACCCGAATTGAATCTCTTCCTCTTCAGACGTCACCACCTTTGTCTACACTTGTTGCTCTTCAATCCACCTCATTGGATCTCTAAAAATAAGTGTTTTTGTGTTTTTTTTACTATGTATTAGCCTCTCATCTTGAGTCTTGGACGAACTACTCTATTTATAATAAAGCCTTGAGGTCCCTATTGTTGTTAAAACCCTAAAATTGGGCTTTTTGGGCGTTACGGGGCACTACAGCGCTGGAAAGTGGGCGCCGCGGCGCCCAACTCTTTGGAAATCGCATGTGGCAAAATTTATAAGGAGCGTCGTGACGCGCAACAAGGGCGCGTCGCGACACAGAGGTAAATTTTTTGGATTTTCGATTCTGCGTTTTCCGCTCTTCCTTTATACTTTCGATGCGTCCGTATGGTCCCAAAACACGTATAAATGCCCCAAGATCCATGTATTAATGCTTCCTATAAATAAAACATAAAAAAACTACAAATACATTAAATGAAACGGAATCTAACAAAATAGTAAGCTAAGAATGCCAGAATAAGTGGGTATAAACCACACTTATCAAACACCCCCAAACTTTGCTAGTCCCGAGCAAAAGACAAACTAAAAACTAAACAAAAATAAACAATTAAAATAACTAAGTTAACTAGGCCACTTTCGTCGGGATCACGATTGCATTTAGCATATGCAACAAGCCTTTAAACCTCTAGGCGGTCCTAGTGGACGAGTTATAGTCTCGTGAAGGCTTACAGCGACGACACCCACAAACGTCATTCACACACAATCATATAAAAATAATAATAAATAAAATAAAATAATCCCGATAGTTATGCATATTATTGTCCTCAAAGACTGCTTGTTAATGAAATCAAAGAACCTTCAAAGTACGCAATTGTGACGTAAATCCAAGTTCTTGAATAAACCCTCTAAGCCAGATTCACAGTGTGTGTGTGTACATGTTTATTCACAGCTCGACTCATAAGTAAGCCAACTTGATGATTTCGTCTCAAAAATTGAGATCCGATGGGTCAAACCAACCTAGATATCTCAAATCTATTCTACATTTGCCTTTCTTTGCCTAGTATGGTATGATTTTATTTTCTTCTTTTGCCTTTTCCCTTTTTTTTTCAACACACCTACCCTTTAAGGTAGCATTTCTCCTCATCGTGGTCCTAACACTCGCCCATCGGTAACTTTACGCTTATCGATTATAGGCGGTTACTTTTTCTTATCATACCATACATCATAATACTAGCATATTGAGATAGACATCTAAGCAAACAGTCATTCATCGACAAACAATTTCTTCAACTAGCCATTTCGCCAACTACCTAGGTTCTTACTGCTAAAAACCTATTATTAAGTGCTTACGAGTCTAACATAGATCACCTACTCAAGACATAAAATAAAATCAATTGGGACTTATCGTTTCTAAAATTTCATCAAAAGTAAACAAATTCATCATTAGACTATCATTTACTATCAAGGATTAAAAACAAAACAAAGAAAAATATATAGATATTTTTATTTTTATTTTTTATATAACAGGTAATATCACTATATGCACGCACCCCCAAACTTAAAACTTGCATTGTCCTCAATGTAAGATAAACATAAAGAAGTAGAAGTAAGGAACAACACTACCGTGCATGGAGTTGAACAGGCTCCTGCTGGTAAGAATTTGGTTGCGCGGACTTTGTGTGTTTCGTGTTATCTTCATGAATAACTTGCAAACTAATAAATAAATAAATAGCACACAATAAAATAAAATAAAGAAAATAATAATAAAATAAATGCAATGGTTGCCTCCCTGCTAGTGCTAAGTTTAATGTCTTCAACCAGACGCAACCACCCAAGTGGTCATAATGACTTCCTCTTTTGTATCCACTGGCTGTTTTGTCATGAAAAAGATAACTTGGCGACTGTGGCAGTTTATCCAAATACCCATGACTGCTGCTTGGTCATGGAGGAAGTAATTTGCCCAATCTGTATTTCTAAGGACTTCATTGTGGCCCCGATATTTTCCATGTCTGTCTCAATATTGTTCACTCTTGCTTCATTCTTCTCAAACCTCGCTGAAGTATTTGCAACAAACTTGCTCATGAACTTTTCTAAGGAAGATTTCTACTCAGCTCTTTGATAGTCAAAACCAGATGAAGGTTGCAAGACATTCGATGTATTAGCATATGACAGGTTCAGATGATAACGGTTAGGCACGGGATTGCCTCTATAGTTGTTGAAGTTTTGATTGTTCACATATTGGACTTGCTCAAAGTTCGGGTCTCCTTCCAATAACCGCATATTTGAAGCCGCAGCTGATTCAATAGATGCTTGTGCTTGTGGATTTGTAAGGGCTGCTACTTGAATAGATAAGGTGGAAATCTGAGCTGTTAGTTCCACAAGAGGGTTCACTTCATATATTCATGCCGCTTTGGTCACCGTAGCGCGTTCACTTGGCCATTGAAAATAGTTAATGGCCATTTCTTCTAATAGATTGTAGGCGTCCTCAGCTATTTTCTTAAATAGAGCTCCCACAGCTGCTGCATCAACCACACTCTTAGTCTCATCGTGTGTGTTGTTCTCTCTGTTTCTGCTCACTATTTCACTATTTCTTCTCACTGTTTTGCTGTTTCTGGTTGTTGTTTTTACTGTTTCGATGGTTGCTATTTTTGTTGTTTTTTGGTTGCTATTTTTGCTGTTTCACTGGTTGTTATTTCGCTGGTTGCTGTTTTTAGGGCTGTATTTGCTGTTTCGTTGGTTGCTATTTTTGCTATTTTCTGGTGGTTGTTTTTACTGATTCGCTGGTTGTTGTTTTTACTGTTTCGATGGTTGCTATTTTTGTTGTTTTTTGGTTGCTATTTTTGTTGTTTTTTGGTTGCTATTTTTGTTGTTTTTTGGTTGCTATTTTTGTTGTTTTTTGGTTGCTATTTTTGTTGTTTTTTGGTTGCTATTTTTGTTGTTTTTTGGTTGCTATTTTTGTTGTTTTTTGGTTGCTATTTTTTGGGCTGTTTTTTGCTGCTGTTTTGGTTGTTTGTTGAATGAAAGTGGTTTCGGTGATGGGAATAGAAGAAGAGAAGAAAGAGGTCAAGGGTTTTTATTGTGAAGTGCCGTATGTGTGTGTGCATGGATTGTGTGGGCTTTCATTGGTTGCAGGGGTTTTGGGCCGAGGATAAGGTTTGAAACAGAAACCGACTGAGCGAATCTGAGGTTGGCTAGTGAGTCTGAATCTAATGAGGTGCTAATTTTGGAGTTTTTCCTTCCGGCATTCGTTTCCCGTGACTTCCATAACTTTTCAGGTATTGCCTCCATACGAGACTCATCATTGGGATTATGTAAAAATACAGTGTCTACAGTCGCCCCCACTTTGATGGGGCTTGTGCAGTGTGTGACAATGACAACCCTATCAAAGTCATGCATGTATTTTTGCTTACCTGGTTCGTCGGCCTTTGCTAGACTTACCTGTTGTTTCGCTGCTTTTGCGAGATGCTTCGATCTCTGAGTTGATTTGATGGTGAGGTGTTTCGCCCCCTAGGATTCATCTCTGCGAGATGCCTTGATCTCTAGGATTTATTCCCGAAATGAGTTGTGTTGATGGCGAGGTGCTTCGACCCCTGGGCTTTGTTCCCGAACCATCGAGTGTGAAATGGTTCATTCCCGAACGGTTTATTGTGTGAGATGGTTCATTCCCGAACCGTTCTTGGTGTGAGATGCTTTGATCTCTGGGTTTTATTCCCAAACTGAATTGAGTTGATGTCGAGGTTCTTTGACCCCTGGGTTTTGTTCTCGAACCACCGAGTGTGAGATGCTTTGATCTCTAAGTTCTATTCCCGAACTGAATTGAGTTGATGGCGATGTGCTTTGACCTCTGGGTTTTGTTTCCGAAACACCGAGTGTGAGATGCTTTGATCTCTGGGTTTTATTCCCGAACTGAATTGAGTTGATGTCGAGGTGCTTTGACCCCTGGGTTTTGTTCCCGAATCACCGAGTGTGAGATGCTTTAATCTCTGGGTTTTGTTCCCGAACTGAATTGAGTCGATGGTGAGGTACTTTGACCCCTGGGTTTTGTTCCCGAACCACCGAGTGTGAGATGTTTTGATCTCTAGGTTTTGTTCCTGAACCTAATTGAGTTGATGGCGAGGTGCTTTAACCCCTGGGTTTTGTTCCCGAACCACCGAGTGTGAGATGCTTTGATCTCTGGGTTTTGTTCTTGAACTGTGCTGAGTAATGGTGTTTTTGTCCATCTGTGTGGCTTTTCGATCCTCTGAGAGTTTTTCTATGATGATGAGGTGCTTCGACCTCCAAACTGTTGATAATGCGGGCCTCGACCCTGGGATTCATTCCCAAAATTGTTGATACTGTGGGTGGTGAGGCATTTCTTCAAAGCATGCGAACACAAAACAAAAATCGTTTGTATGTGACGTGTATGCATGTGTGCATGGATGCATTTCCTATTCCGATGGGTTTTCTTTGTCCTATTGACTTGATGTTATCCTTGGTTAGGCCTTCCTTGCACTCTTTGGTGTCTTTTGCCTATAAAAGTCTTTGGTCGCCCCCTGGGCCTGCTTACAGTTTATTTCTGCCAATTATCCTCTAGTGATTGCTCAGTTTTCTTTGGTCTCAAGGCTCAAGGTCCCGTTGTTTCTTTTATCCGCGGGGTGGTAGACTGGTCGCCCCCAGATCTGGCTTAGCTTTCTGCTCTTTGCTACCTGCACTGGGTCAATGTGGGTTACGCCTTTGTGAAAACGACCTCATCCTTTTGGGATCATGTCTTCTGATTCCCAGAGTTCTAAATGTGTCTTCTCTCTGAAATTGGACTCCATTTTCTGTCACTATGTGATGTGGCGTTCCGTATCGACATACTATATTACGGGCTATGAATAGTCCCAAAAGTTACACATATTATTGTCCTCAAAGAATGCCAGTAATGAAACCAGAGAACCTTCAAAACACTCAATGCAACTCAAATCCAAGTCTTTGGATAAATCATCTAAGCCAGACTCACAGTGTGTGTGTGCAAAGGTTCATTTACAGCTTGGTTCCCCGGTAAGCCAACTCAATGATTTCGTTTCAAAAATTGGGATCGATGGGTCTAACCAACCTAGATATCTCAATTATGCTCTGCAATTGCTTTTTCTGTGCTCAATATGGTATGCTTTTCTTTTTTTCTTTTCTTTTATCTTTTTTTCTTTCAATAACACACCTACCCTTTAAGGTAGCATTTCTCCTCATGGTGGTCCTAATACTCGCCCATGGGTAGCTTCACGCTTATCAGTTATAGGTGGTTTAATTTTTTTTTCTTTAGAGACTTTTCTTTTATTTTCAACCATACCACACATCATAACACAAGCATATCAGGATAAACATCTAAGCAAACGGTCATTCATCGACCTGCAATTTCTTCAACTAGTCACTTTGCCAACTACTCAGGTTTTCACTGCTAAAAACCCATAATTAAGTGCTTACGAGTCTAACATAGATCAACTACTCAAAGTATCAGATAAAAGTACATCAAGAACTTATCGTTTCTAAGATTTCACCTTAAAGCAAACAATTTCATCATTGGACTTATGCTTAACTATTAAGGACTAAAAACAAACAATTTTTTTTTACCTGAAGGCCCCCAATGGTCTTTCTATTTTGGCTGTAAAATTTTCTGTTATTGTGCGGGGTGCTATCAGACTGGCCACAACGTTGGTCAAAGCTTGTAGTTGCTCGGTAATTTCAGTGATGTTGGTCTCCAATTGATCCATACGGGAACCTTCATGCCTAACGCATCCATGGTTGCTAACCTCTTCTTGACAAGTCTTCATTTTTCTCTAACCCAACGGATATCTATGATGGCTTTTATGACAAGGAGTTAGCATGATGTGTGTATGCATGAGATGCATGTGGTTATCAAAACAACATATATCCTTCCGACCTTATTCCTCCCACACTCGTGGTAAGTCCATTTCTGTCCTAGGTATGGCTTATTTTATGCACCAATGTGGGGTATACAAAATCGTTCTCTCCTACGCTACAAGGGTGAACTTTGGCAACCTCAGTCCCTTTCCATCGGTAAAAGACAAAGACCGCCCATTTACAATATTGACTAAGCCTATTATGGGGATCGTGCCATTGTCTAGAAATGACAAATTGGGCCATCGGTAATCACGGTTGTGGGGATGGACTTGGAGATATCCAAAAGTATACAAATATACCATAATAAGGCGTAACCTTCCTGGATGAAAGCCAGTGCGGGTATCGGACTTATGCATTTGGCATATTCAGATCATGTTTGGACCTTCTAAGTCCATCAAGGTTTTCATACAAGTTGGCCTGTTATCATTTTAAAGCGTTCAATCAGATTATCGCGAGGTGCAAACTTGTCCCAGTTGAAAAGGCCCAACAAGTTTACACTTTTGCGATAAGGTGGCTAAACAACTTCAAATTATAGGGGCCCAAACACAAGGTGACCCATCGTCATTTTGAAAACTTTTGACCCAATCGTCATAAGATACAAATTCGTCCCAATGAAGAGAGGCCTAAATAGATCCAAATGATAATGGTCCCAAACACAAGCATTATGGGTAGCTTCTATATGAAAAATAACTATGGTTCATATGTGGGCTTATAAATGTATGGATAAAGGCTCCCGCCGATGAAGGGTTGCTCACAACTAGGTCTCCCCACTCAAGGGTTCGATCGACCAAGTGAGCGCGCCTTTTTTATACCATAGGGTACCTGCCAACGAGTGATGGTCATCACATAACGATCTGCCACCTTGAGTGAAAGCGACTTCACGATACATGACGCCATCGAGGTGAAAATGGTATGCAAAATATATGAGACTTGGGTAACCAAAGCCAAAGCCACGGACACTACAATGCATTGTTTCGGGGCCCATTCTCTATCCTCAGTGGAGTCGCCATCTGTAGGAGCGAAGCGGGATTTACCGCTATGCCTATGATGCTCGACGACCACGACACTGTTGGGCTCGCAGCCCGTAGAGAGTACGGAGTATCCCGCGGGGGACTAAACCAGAGAATAAATGAGTCACCACCCAATGTGAACTGGGAAAAGATTTAAGGCCGCAATCACCCCTCGCAAGGGAAGACCTCAAACCTGTTGGGTTTGGAATGGTCCATTACTTATGCCAGTATAATAGACGGGTTCACACAATGGTATAGCCAAGTCTTATGTCGTTCATGCAAGATAATTCAAATAAACACACAAATTTGCACACCCATAAACATTAATATAAAAGCAAATTAAATTAAGAAATATAAGGTATGATAACAAGAGTCATAATAATCAAAAGCAAATAAAGCGTCAATAAATAAATAGCGAATAAAATGAGGGGTTAATCATGCATATATGAGTGTTTCTCGAGTGGTACGTGGAGTTGTATCCCAAGTACAGACTGCACTACCGTCCATTCGGATTCGGCTACGGAATTACGTCTGGGTTTCCATCCGATATACTACAAGGGATAATAACACACATAACCATCAATGCAATGTAAGCAGACAAAAAATGAAATAATAAAATAACAGTAAAAGTAAATAGATAAAAAGCTAAATAGCAAAATAAATGCGAAATAATAAAATAACGACGAAATAACAAACTAAATACGAACTAATAAAATAACGGTGAAAGCGAAAAAATAAATAAACATAAATAAATAACAAAATGCCGAAGAAAGAAAAAAAATATGACCAGAGATTTGGTCGTCTTTGATGTAGGACTTTGCATATCCGGCTGGACGTATTTCACGTCCAGCCAGATATGCCGTGTCCAGAACTATAAAAATAAATAGAGTGCCCTCAGGTCTTACCTTTTAAGTTGCTTTCTTGAAAGTGCGTTAGGCCGTCACCGGAAGGATTGTGGGTTTGCTGTTTCGCGCTGTTTCACTGTTTCTGCTCGCTGTTTTGCTGTTTATGGTTGTTGTTTTGCTGTTTCTGGTTGTGATTTTTGCTGTTTTGCTGGTTGCTATTTTTGCTGTTTCACTGGTTGCTATTTTTTAGGCTGTTTTTGCTATTTCGCTCGTTGCTGTTTTTGCTGTTTCGTTGGTTGCTATTTTTGGGGCTGTTTTGTTTGTTTTGGGGTTGCTATTTTGGTTGTTTTGGGGCTGCTATTTTGGTTGTTTTGGGGGCTGTTTTTGGTTGTTTTTAGGCTGCTTTTTTGGTTGTTTGTTGAATGAAAGTGGTTTCGATGATGGGAATAGAAGAAGAGAAGAAAGCGGTCAAGGGTTTTTGTTGTGAAGTGTCGTATGTGTGTGTGCATGGATTGTATGGGCTTTCATGGGTTGCAGGGGTTTTGGGCCGAGGATAAGGTTTGAAACAGAAACTGACTGAGCGAATCTGAGGCTGGCTAGTGAGTCTGAATCCAATGAGGTTCTAATTTTGGAGTTTTTCCTTCCGGCATTTGTTTCCCGCGACTTCCACAACTTTTCAGGTAATGCCTCCATACGTGGCTCATCATTGGGCTTATGCAAAAATACAGTGTCTACAATTACTTGGTAATAGTATTAATGTGAATTAAACAAACAATCCCCGGCAACGGCGCCAAAAACATGGTGCGATATTTTATATCGTACCGCAAGTGTACGGTGTCGAGTTTTAGTAAAGATAAGTTAAGAGTGTCGAACCCACATGGATTATGTTCACTCACACTAAATACTACAATTTATAATCCTAACTTTATTTAGAAGATAAATAATATAGATTTAAAGATAAAATAACTATATAGGATGGACTAATACGATAGAGATTCCAGAGTCTGATTTCACCTAGCTGTCACTGATGTATTTGTCATGCCAATTAACTTGTTCAGTTGTATTGTTTATAAGTCAAGAATCCTCAAGTATTCACTCCCTATCTTGAGTAACAGTGAAAATATTATCAACTATAGATTTCGATATCTCTATAAAAATCTAGTAATTAACAACTCATTACGTCTTGTGACTCTATATTAACGACTTCAAAGGCATTATAGATTCTCTAGAATCCTATAAAATCCTAGGTCATATTCTATAAATCTTATTCAAAATCCTCTCTCTCGAGTGATAGATTCTAAATATGCATCATCTCAAATTGTGGCCAGCAACCAAGAAGCATTAAACGGAAAAGAATATAAATAAACTGAATAAAACTTCATAACAAAATTGACAAACAATACAAAAGTTCAAGCATCAATTACATCATTCTCCAGAATTAAGGAGTTAGTTCATGACTAAGGATAAAAATAATAAAAACAAGTCATGAATCTAATGGAAATCATTAGAGTTCTAAGAAAGAAACAAGAAGATAAAACCTAAATTGAATCTCTTCCTCTTCAGACGTCACCACTTTTGTCTCTTCTTGTTGCTCTTCAATCCTCCTTATTGGATCTCTAAAAATAAGTGTTTTTTGTTGTGTATTAGCCTCCCCTCTTGAGTCTTGGACGAACTAATCTATTTATAATAAAGCCTTGGGGTCCCTATTGTTGTTAAAACCCTAAAATTGGGCTTTTTGGGCGTTGCGAGGTGCTGCGGCGTCGGAAAGTGGGTGCCGCGGTGCCCAATTCTCTGAAAATTATATGTGGCAGAATTTCTAAGGCGCGTCGCGACGCACAACAAGGGCGCGTTGCGACGCAAGGGCAAATTTTCTGGATTTCTGATTTTGTATTTTCCGCTTTTCCCTTGTGCTTCTGATGCGTCCGTATGGTCCTAAAACACGTATAAATGCCCCAAGATCCATGTATTAATTCTTCTTACAAATAAAACATAAAACAAACTACAAATACATTAAATGAAACGGAATCTAACAAAATAGTAAGCTAAGAATGCCGGGATAAGTGGGTATAAACCACACTTATCACTCTTCATTTCTCCTCATTGGATCTCTCTAAAATATGTGTTTTGTGTCTTGAGTTGTGTATTAGCCTCCCATTTTGGGTTTTGGATGAGCTTATGTATTTATAAGAAAGTCTTCAAGTCTTTATGCATGTAAAACCCTAAAAATTGGTGTTTCTATGGGTATGTGCAGCGCCGCGGTGCCCAACTCTCGGCCATTTACTATGCAGAAATTTGTGTGTGCGTCGCGACGCCAGGCTATTTTTCTGGATGTTGTATTCTGCTTTTTCTACTCTTCCCGCATGCTTCCGATGCGTCTGTAAGGTCCCAAAACACGTACAAATGCCCCAAGATCCTTGTTCCAATGCTTCCTACAAATAAAACATAAAAGAAACTACAAAATACATTAAATGGTATGGAATCTAACAAAATAGTAAGCTAAAAATGCAGGAATAAGTGGGTATAAACCGCACTTATCAAACACCCTCAAACTTAAGATTTTACTAGTCCCGAGCAAAATACAAAATAAAAACTAAACAAACAAATTTAACAAAATTAACTAAGCCACTTTCGTAGGGATTACGATTGCATTTAGCGTATGCAACAAGCCTTTAAACCCCTAGGCGGCCCTACTGGACGAGTTATAGTCTCGTGAGGGCTTACAACGACGATACCCACAAATGTCATTCACACACAATCATACAAAAATATAAAAATAATAATGGCAAAGAAAATAGTCCTGATAGTTACACATAATATTGTCCTCAAAGAATGCTCATCAATGAAATCAAAGAACCTTCAAAGTACTCAATGCAACTCAAATCCAAGTTTTTGAATAAGTCATATAAGTTAGACTCACAGTGTGTGTGTGTGTGTGTGTGTGTGTGTGTAAAGGTTTATCACAGCTCGACTCCTAAGTAAGCCAACTCGATGATTTCATCTCAAAAATTGAGATCCGATGGGTCAAAATAACTTAGATATCTCAAAAGTACTCTTAATTTGTCTTTTCTGTACTCAGTATGGTATGATTTCATTTTCTTCATTTTCTTTTCTTTTCTTTTCTTCTTTTTTTTTCATTTTTTTACTCATACCATACATCATAACACTAACATATTGAGATAGATATATAAGCAAACAGTCATTCATCGGCAAATAATTTATTCAACTAGTCACTTTACCCACTACCTAGGTTCTTACTGCTGAAAACCTATTGTTAAGTGTTTACGAGTCTAACCTAGATCACCTATTCAAGGCATCAGATAAAAATCAATTGGGAACTTATCATTTCTAAAATTTCATCGAAAGTAAACCAAATTCATCATTAGACTTATGTTTTACTATCGAGGAATAAAAACAAAAAAAACAAATTTTTTTTTTAAATAGCAAGAGCTATCACTACAAGCACACACCCCCAAACTTAAAACTTGTATTGTCCTCAATGTAAGATAAACATAAAGAAATAAAATTAAGGAACAACACTATTGTGCATGAAGTTGATCAGGCTCCAGTTGATTAGAATATGATTGCGCGGGCTTTGTGTGTTTCGTGCTACCTGCATAAATAACATGCAAACTAATAAATAAACAATAGCACACAATAAAAAAATAAAATAAAGAAAATAATAATAAAACAAATGCAAGGGTTGTCTCCCTACTAGCGCTAAGTTTAACATCTTCAGTCAGACGCAACCACCCAAATCGTCATGGTGGCTTCTTCTTTGGTATCCACTGGTTGTTATGACATGAAAAATATTGCTTGGCGCTGCTTTTAAGGGTTGGTCTCAGTATTACTAGGAAATGCCCCTTGTTATTGAATGGTCATGGAGGAAGCAATCTGCCCAATTTGTACTTCTAAAGACTTCATTGTTGCCTCTATATTTCCCATGTGTGTCTCAATATTGTTCAACCTTGACTCATTCTTCTCAAACCTCGCTGAATTATTAGCAACAAACGTGCTCATGAGGTCTTCTAAGAGAGGTTTCTTCTTAGCTCTTGGATAGTTGAAGCCAGATGAAGGTTGCAAGACATTCTCTGTATTAGCATATGATAAGTTCAGATGAGAGTAGTTAGGCATATGATTGCCTCTATAATTGATGAAGTTCTGATTGTTCACAGACTGGACTTTCTCATATCCTCTGTCAGGTAAAATCATTCTATTTGCAGCAGCAGCTTCAATAGATGGTTGGCCTTGTTGATTAGTCAATGCTGCTAGATGAGTCGTGATGGATGACATTTGAGCTGTAAGTGCAACAATATGATCCACCTCATAACTACCGGCCATCTTAGTCACAATCGGGCGTTCACTTGGCCATTGATGGCCATCTCCTCTAATAAAGCATAGACGTCTTCAGCAGATTTCTTGAATAAAATTCTTCCAGCAGCTGCATCTACCGTGGTTCTATTAGGACCATTCAACCCATTGTAAAATAAATGAATCTGCACCAAGTCTTCGAAATTATGTTGTGGGCATCTCTTGAGTAGATCATTAAAGCGCTCTCAGGCCTCATACAGATTCTCAGTCTCCAACTGCCTAAATATGCTAGTTTCTGTTCTAAGTTGGGCTGATTTAGCTGTTGGAATAAACCTCGCAAGAAATGTTGTGGCCATAACCTGCCATGTCATGATGCTCCCCGTCGGAATAGATTGTAGCCAACCTCTCGCTTTGTCCATTAAAGAGAATGGGAATAGGCGTAGCCTAATGGTCTCTTTAGTCACGCCATTCATTTTTATGGTATCCGCCATCTCCAAGAACATCCTTAAATGCATATTGGGATCCCCTATAACTGAACCCCCAAACTGGTTCTTTTGCACCATGTTGATCAATGCAGGTTTCAGCTCAAAATTATTGGCATTGATTGGTTGATGGCCAATCCCAGAATAATTATCATCAATTACTGGCTTAAATTGATCATGTATTGTCACCCGGCGTGGGTTGTTCTCTCTGTTTTCAACTGTCATTGCTTCTTTTTCAAGTTCCTTCTCTTTCCTTAGTCTCATCGATGTTCTTTTTATTTTAGGATCAAACAGAAGAGAGTTAAGATTTGTGGATCTTCGCATTCACTGAAGCACCAAAATATAAAAAAAATCAATAATCAAATAAAAACAAAAAAAATAAACTTAAAACACAAATAAAAATAAAATCCAAATCAAAGCTAAGGTTACTTAGTAATAGTATTAATGTGAATTAAATTAACAATCTCTGACAATGGCGCCAAAAACTTTTTGCGATATTTTATATCGTATCGCAAGTGTACAATGTCAAGTTTTAGTAAAGATGTGTGAAAGAGTGTCGAACCCTCAGAGATTGTGTTCAATCACACTAAATACTATAATTGATAATCCTAACTTTATTTAAAAAATAATTAATTAATATTAAACTAAATAAATAAGATATGAAAATAATTGAGTAGGAGAATCCAATACGAGAGATATTCTAGAGTCTGATTTCACTTAACTATCCCCAATGTATTTTTCATGCCATTCAATTCTTATTCAGTTTCATTATTTATAAATCAAGAATCTTAAAGTATTCACTCCCTCTCCCGAGCAATAGTGAAATTATTATCAATTACAGACTTCGAAATCCCTATAAAAATCTAGTAATTAACAATTCATTAAGCTTTATGTTTCTTTGTTAACGACTTCAAATAAACTATAGATTCTCTCTAACTCTGTAAAACTCCTAGGTTATATTCTCTAGATCCTATTCAAAATCCCTCTCTCCCGAGCGATAGATTCTAAACATTCATTATCTCAATTTGTGGTCAACAAATAAGAAGCATTAAACACAAGAGAATATAAATAAACTGAATCAAAACTTTATATAAATCAAATTAGCTAACAACACATAGGTTCAAGCATCAGTTACATAATCCACTAGAATTATGGAGTTAGTTCATGACTAAAAATAAAAACAATGAAAATAGGGTCATGAACATAATGGACATAATTAGAGTTTAAAGAAGAAAACTAGATGATAAAACCTAAATTGAATCTCTTCCTCTTCGGACGTCACCGCTTTCGTCTCATCTTGTCGTTCTTCAATCCTCCTTCTTGGATCTCTCTAAAATATGTGTTTTGTGTCTTGAGTTGTGTATTAGCCTCCCCTTTTGGGTTTTGGACGAGCTTATGTATTTATAAGAAAGTCTTCGAGTCCTTATGCATGTAAAATCCTAAAAATTGGTATTTCTGGGGGTCGGCGCCCAACTCTCGGCCATTTACTATGCAGAAATTTATGTGTACGTCGCGACGCCAGACTATTTTTCTGGATGTTATGTTCTACATTTTCTACTCTTTTCGCGTGCTTCCGATGCGTCCGTAAGGTCCCAAAACACGTACAAATGCCCCAAGATCCATGTTCCAATGCTTCCTACAAATAAAACATAAAAGAAACTATAAAATATATTAAATGATATGGAATCTAACAAAATAGTAAGTTAAGAATGCAGGAATAAGTGGATATAAACCGCACTTATCAATAGTGATCATTAAAAGCCTTAGTTTATCCTAACATTGACAGACAACCCTCTACGTTATTATAGGAATGGGTTAGAGTATAGAACTCTACAGTGCTTATTTTGAATTGCACAAAGTTTCAGTTGTCCTTTTTGAACCTAGATCTTGGGATCTCTTGCAGCTAGGTTGGGTTTTTACAGTGATAATTCTTAATTTATAGACTTCAAGCTCATTCCCATCGACGACTTCTCAACTTGCTCTCTTGGTAAACCTTTAGTAAGTTGATCCACTATGTTTTCCTTTGACTTGACATAATCTATTGAAATTATACCGGTTGAGAGCAGATGCCTTATGGTATTGTGTCTTCGACGTATGTGTCGAGACTTACCATTATATATTATATTTTGGGCTCTCCCAATAGCCGATTAACTATCACAATGTATGCTTATAGCTGACACTAGTTTTGGCTAATTTGGAATATCCTATAAGAAATTTAGAAGCCACTCCGCTTCTTCCACAGTTTTGTATAATGCTATGAACTCAGACTCTATTGTAGACCAGAAAATACATGTTTACCTCGAGGATTTCCATGACACGGCTGCACCACCAAGTGTGAAGACAAATCCACTCGTGATTTTAGAATCCATTGTATCAGATATCCAGTTAGCATTGTCGTATCCCTCTAGAACAACATGATATTTTGTATAATGCCGACCATATTTTTAATTTTCTCTCAGATACCTCAAAACTCTTACAATAACTTTCCAATGGTTATATCCAGGATTACTCGTATATCTACTAAGTCTGTTTACATTTTGAGCGATATCTGATCGTGTGTAATTTGTGAGATATGACACGCTTAAAAAGTTATTTTTTACTCCCAAGTGTAAGAGTGTCGAAGTAATAAAATAATCTGGTAAGTCTGGGGTCGATCCACATGGAAGAAATTTAGTAAAATAAAATAACGATTCGAGTAAAAATAAAAATACTTGATTAGTTTGAAGTGATTGGAAATTTTAAATCAGATTGCAACAATAAAATAAAATACTAGAGCTAGGAGATCCACTTTTAATATATCAAATTTAGAAATCTCACTTTCTATAATATATAAATTGTCATTATTACTCAATTAATTTATTTCAGGAATTAATTATAGAAAAACAAATAAAATCAGTCATAAAGACGGTGATAACATTTGCCTATAACAAGTCTAGTTAGGCACTCAATTACGCAAAATAAATAAAACCAGCCATGTATGCAGTAATAAAGTATGTCAATAATTAATCTAGATTTAAATTAAATATTAATCATTAGATTATAATTTATATATTATAATATTAGTGAGATTAATCTATATTTTCATATTAAAAGCTTCACCCTTTACCCCAGCAAAAAGAAATTAGTTACTCATAATTTGAATAAAAAAACATATAATTTTATTACTGAAAGAAAAAGAAAATAAAAGAAAGCTTTAAAAAAATAAAACACACAAGAACTAGAAATCCACAAATTTTCAGAGAAAATTATGGAATCCAAACTGTAGAAATGAGGTGCAGAGCACCTCTATTTATAAAGTGTTCGTACCTCTTGCAAAATCAATTGCAAAAGCAATTGATTTTGATTCCACAAAACATGCAAGCAATGAGAACTTTGTAGACGTAATGACCAAGCCTATCAATACAGACAAGTTTGTATGGTGTAGATCCTCTTATGGCTTAGCAGGTAAGCAACTTGACGACGACAAAGTAGAATGGATGGTGTGGAAACTGATTGATTCTCAATCAAGTTTCCAAGTGGGAGAATTGTTAGTAAAGCCACCGAAAGTTAAGAAAAATAAATAAAATATGTGGGAGGGTCCCACATGCTTAAAAAGAAAATAATAAAAAATTAGAATTCACTATTTGCACAGTGAATCTCATGCCTATAAATAGAGGCTTCATTTCATTATTTTCTTCATCTCATTCTCAACCAAATCCTATGTATTCTAATAGAGAAAAATATAGTTTCTTCTTAAGAGTTGGTGAGAGAGTTGTAATTCTCATATTCTAAGAGAGTGTGAGATTGTTCACTCCTTGTGTTTAGAGAGAGGTTGTAAAATTCTTTCCACTATAGTGAAATCCTTCTATTTTTGCTCGTGGATGTTTCCCTCACATTGAGGGTTTTGCCACATTAAATATGTGTCTCGTTGCTTTATTTTATTATTAATATTTATGGTAGGCTAAACATCATAATTATTATTGTACTGTTATATGATAGGTAAAGCCTCATGAACTAACATTTATTCTCAATTTCACTTTACTTGTGTTCCAGCTTCAGCTCACGATCTCCTAATAGTTACAATACAGAACATGAACAAAATTATGCATAGAAAATTATCAATACATCAAAACTCTAGATACTGCCAACAAAACACATAAGATACCAATGGTGTGAAAGAAACTTATATATATATATATATATAATATATTTGATTTCGTTATTAACTGTTTCAAACAATTGTAAATAAATTGTTAATCAACGACCCTTGATGTTACCAACCCATGACAACGATATGAAAGAATCCGAATAACGAATTTAGAGAGAGCTTAATTTCGCAGCCTTGCATTTTTTCTTAAATAAAAGTATTATGTTTATTCCTTATATATTGTATCTTTATTCCGCCCAAACTCTAAATTAAACGTATCCACTAATACTTGAATTTGTGATCCCCCACAAGAGAACCCTAAATCTAGCTAGCCTTGCAGAGCTATTTAAACTCCTGATATCTTAGCTTCATTTGAAGAAACACACCTTAACATTTTTCTAAATCTTTTAGGAATATGACATTAATAACTAGATCTATGCAAATAACGTCATTGATAAAACCAAAGGGATTAAACGATTCTGAAGCTTCTGTTAGATTATTTTTAATTTGATCTGTCTTGTTCTTGTTTTTACCTACTAGAATCCAAGGAGATATAAACTTGGCATGCTTCAACAGTGCCAATATGATTTTGACAGTTTTACTTTTACTTGAAAACTTGGCATTTATCTAAAAGCTCAAATTTCATATCAAAGTGGTTAATTAACAGCTAAATTCCGTGTTTAAACTTCTCGCGTATCACTATCATGAACCTCTCATTCTGTCTACGTAAAAAGATTGACAGAAAATCTCAAATTTCATTCGGGATTCAAGAAAATAAAAATTCCGATCGAATTTTGATTAAAAAAAAACCTATGGCAGAATATCTCATATTATTTAAAGTGGCGCTACACTTGCACAGTTGGATTTCATACTTTATATCCCAAATGATTTAAAACATGACGTGTCATTTATGTATATGCATAACATTATTGTGTTATTTATTTTATTTTATTCTATTGAAAATTTGGAACATTTAGTGAATTATTAAATAGTTAGATTTTACATCAACATCGAAGTAAGAGAAACCAAGGATCGTTTTCAAGAATTTTATATTTCGGATATGTGTCCTTTCCTTAGTATATATCTATTGCAACTTAGAAATTTACAAGCCGCAATTTAGTGTGTATTGTAGTTATAGTTTAATCTGGTTAATTAACAAGCTGGCCTTTATGTTAACGAACTCAAATGTCTTTAACAGAATCTGATTAACGAATTTAATTAGATACAATTCTTATAAGTTGTTTTAAACCTTAAAAGACTATGACTATAACTTAAATTTTGTCCATAAAGAATATTGGTAAAACCAATTAAGTTTTTCCTGTTATGAAGCTTCAGTTTGATCATGTATCTAACTTTGTGTCATAATGTTTCATCACTCATTTTATATCCGATCTGAGTTGAATTATACTAAATTTTTTATAATCAATAAATTATTATTCAATAACTATCTATTATAATAAATATAAACACTACAAGAATTATGGCTTTTAGCGTCCAAAACTTTAACGTCGACATAATATTCGACGCCAAAACTCACTTTTAGCGTCAAATATCATTTTCGACGCTAGTTGTCATTTTTTAGCGACAGAACAAAATTTCGACGCCAAAATGTGAATGTTTGGCGTCAAAAACAGTTTTCGACGCTAAAATTATGACTATAGCGTCAAATATTATTCGACGCTAAATAATTTTACTATTGCAATAATTTTGGCGCCAAATATTAAACTTTTAGCGTCCAAAATCTGTGTCGACGCCAAAAACCAGACATTTAGCGTCGACTATTTAGCATCGCTAAAGGTTTATGAAGTTTCCACCGACAATCCTTGAATCTTTAGCGGCTAAATTTATGTCGACGCTAAATGTTTGACATTTAGCGTCGAAATTGTTGTTTCGACGCTAAAAACTGTAACAATTAGCGTCGAATAATCAGCTTCGACGCTAAATATAGATTAAAATGCAGAATGCCACCAACCCTTCTCCCCCTCTGTTTTTTCTCTCATTCTCTTCATTTTCATCCTCTGAAATCTGAGAATTTCTCCTCTACAGTCTCACAACTCTCCTAAAAATATTCAATAAAATTGTAATCAATTTCCGATAAGGTAAATCTTCTTTCATATTTCTTTATTATTTTCAATTTTTATGATTATATATGTTGTTATATGCTGTTTGTTAGTGATTTATGATTCATATATGTCGAGTAAGTATATTAATTAACAAAATAGAATTTTTCTGTAAACTATTTAATTAATTTATCAACCAAATATATATATATATATATATATATATATATATATATATATATATATATGCTTAAATAAAGTATTAATGAATTAGTAATGTTGATTACTGTAATATGATATCTAATAATTATATTATTATATTTAGGTATTCTGCTGAAATGGATAGAAATTGGATGAGCTCTCTGGATAGATTGAGTGTTGAATATCGTAATGGAGTGTATGAGTTTATGGAAGTCGCAAAGCAACACATTGATGCAGAAGGTCGTGTTCGTTGTCCATGTGTAAATTGTTTGAATAGGAAAAGGAAGCGGTTAGATGAAGTTCATAATCATTTATACATGCGAGGAATATCACCAACTTACCGTACGTGGATTTATCACGGTGAGCAGTATCATTCTCAGTCACGGTTTTTTGATTCCGGCGAAGGGAGCAGTAGTTACAATCAACCTGCAAACGATGAGATCACCGATATTTTGCATGACTTACAAGGTCCACAACTTGGTCATAGTGTTAGTGGTGACATGCCAGTGTTAAGTGGAAATGATCAAAATTTATTTAGTGAACTACTTGATGAGGCAAAAAAAATTCCATTTGAAGGTACTGGAATGTCGATCTTGAATTTCGTTGTGAAATTATTACACATTAAAGTGATCAACAGAATGACCAACAAAAGTATCGATATGATGTTAGAGTTACTGGCCTAAATGTTACCAGTTGGAAGCGAATTGCCTAAGTCGTACTACGAGGTAAAGAAAATGTTGCGTGATCTGGGAATGGGGTATGAATTCATTCATGCTTGTAAGTTTGATTGTGTATTATTTCGTGCCGAGTATGAATCACTTGAACATTGTCCGATATGTGGTGAAAGTCGGTACAAAGTCCGTGGTATGGGGAAGAAAGTGCCTCAAAAGATATTGCGATATTTCCCTTTAACGCCCAGGCTGCAGAGATTGTTCATGTCACGACACACAGCGACTGATATGATGTGGCATCATGAAAAGATGATCGGTACGAAGGGCATACTTAGACATCCTGCGAATGGAACCGAATGGAAGGAATTTGATGACATGTACCCCCATTTCGCTGATGACCCCCGTAATGTGAGGTTAGGTCTTGCCTCTGATGGTTTTAACCCATTTGGGAATATGTACAACTCTTATAGCATATGGCCCGTTATTGTCATTCTATATAACTTACCTCCATGGAAATGTATGAAGGATCCGTTCATGTTTATGTCATTGTTTATCCCTGGTCCACGTTCACCTGGTAAAGATATAAATAATTACTTGAGACCATTGATCGAGGAGTTACAAACATTATGGAATGTGGGTGTGCATACCTATGATGCAGCGTCAGAGCAGTATTTTCAGATGCATGCCGCATTATTATGGACCATTAATGATTTTCCAGCTTATGGTTCATTATCTGGATTGAGCATTAAGGGATACATGGCATGTCCAGTTTGTGCGGGTCAAACACCTTCGCAACGATTACAGAATAAAATCGGATACACAGGGCACAAGAGATTTCTTGAGTTGAGTCATCCTTGGCGAAGGAGTCAATTATTTAACGGTCAACATGAACCTCAGAGTATGCCCAGTCCATTGTCTGGATTAGACATACTTTGCCAACATCAACATCTCAGAGACAGCACACCAGGTAAACATCCTAATAATAGAGATAAAAATCGAAAACGCTTACCTGAAGAGTTGAATTGGACATGAAAGAGTATTTTCTTTGAGTTAGAATATTGGGGGACTCTGAGTTTGCGACATAATTTGGATGTAATGCATATAGAAAAAAACATTTGTGAGAGTTTAGTGGGTACACTATTCAATATTCCGGGTAAGACAAAAGACACTGTAAATGCTAGATTGGACCTACAAGATCTTAGAATTCGCAGTGAATTGAATTTACAAGTCACCTCTCGAGGTCTTATTAAGCCTCCTACTAGTTATGTGCTCAATCAATCGGAGAGAAAATCATTCTGTGATTGGCTGAAAATGGTTAAATTCCCTGATAATTATGCATCGAATATTGGGCGTTGGGTCAGAGATGATACAATAACGGGATTAAAGAGTCACGATTGTCATGTGCTTCTCGAGATTCTCCTTCCTATTGGCATTCGACCTTATCTCCCCCCAATGTATGCGACGTCGTACTTGATCTATGTGGCTTCTTTAAACAATTATGTCAGAGGACATTAAGCACATCTGTTATTGACGACCTTGAGCGAGGAATCGTGATAATCCTATGCAAGCTGGAGCGAATTTTGCCACCCGCTTTTTTTGATGTCATGGTACATTTGCCTGTGCATTTACCGGCTGAAGCTAGAAATGGAGGTCCTGTCCATTACAGATGGATGTATCCCATTGAGAGGTATTATATATATATATATATATATATATATATATATAATATATATATAATATATATATAATATATATACAGTTTTATATAAGAAAATTCTTAACTTTTTTCATGTGCATAGAATTTAGTATTAATGCAAACTTGTTGTCATATCTGCAGGGCTTTGGAAGATTACAAACAATATGTGAAAAACAAGGCACGCCCTGAATGGTCAATAGCTGAAGCTGTTATAATAAACGAAGTAATAACATTTTGTTCGATGTACATGAAGAATATTGAAACTCATTTTAATCGTCGGCCACGAAACTATGATGGAGATGCAAATAATAACCAAGATATCACAGTGTTCCGTCAAAATTGCAGACCATTTGGAGCAGTAGGTGTCAAATTACTAACCCTTCAGGAAGTTGAACGTGCGCATTGGTTTATATTGAGTAATTGTGATGAAGTGCAACCGTATATAACGTAAGTTTTTCTGGTGTATAACTACTGTATTTTTGCCATACATTAACCGTGATAATTTATTGTAGGCAACATCTAACAATGCTACAATGTGGTGGTGACCACAATGTTGATGGAACACACATAAAAGAATTTCCTAAATGGTTTGAGACAACTGTAAGTTAGAATATTTTATATTTATTTTTATCCTAACATTAAACATTTCAATTTGTTATATTAACACATATATTTCTCTCATTGTCAGATTAATAACCAAGTGCAAAATGGTCAATTGGACTCACAATCCTCGTTGGTTTCTTTGGCTTATGGGCCTCAAAAGCAGGCTTATGAGTACAGTGGATGCATTGTCAACGGAGTTAGATTTCATACCGAACTGCGAGATGTTACTCATGTCACTCAAAATTCTGGAATTGTAGTCCAAGGAGAACACGGCTCAGATCTAATTGACTTCTACGGCGTATTGCAGTCGGTCATTGAGTTGATATACCGACCCAGACGACATATTGTGCTATTCGACTGTAAGTGGTTTGACACAAATGCCAGAAAGAGGAGAATTCAAGTTCGTAATCATCTAACGTCAATTAATGTTCAACGTTTTTGGTACAAGAATGATCCATACATTTTTTGTACCCAAGCACGTTCAGTGATATACATATCTGATCCTAAGTTAGGAACTGGATGGATGGTGGTAGAAAAGTTACAACATAGGGCCATCTGGGACACGCAGGAGAAAGATAGAGTTGGCATATCAGATGAAACACGCTAATGAATGACGACGACACATCAATTTCTGCCCAGAACAGCAGCAAACAGCAGCTGTTCTGCCCAGAACAGCAGCAATTTGCTGCTGTTCTTCCCAGAACAGCAGCAATTTGCTGCTGTTCTGGCAGAAATTGATGTGTCGTCGTTTGCGATTTGTCGTTGCAACATTGATTGAATTGAAAGCTAAAATTGGATTTTCCCTGCCGAGGGTTTATTTGGTTCATTCATGGATACGTACTGCCTGCATGGGGCTTGCTCTTATTATACATTAGACAAATTTCTTATTCTTTCTTTATGGCATTTAGTTCGAAATATTTATAGTCAAACTTGATTTTAGCAATTTGATCACGCTAATGCGACGGGTTTTTGCAGATGGCACCGGGCAATCGCAAACGGGCTAACGCGACTCCATCTAAATCAGCAAGGGCAACTAGCCCTGGTGATTCCTCTGCTAGCACAGGTGAGTCCGTACAGTGAAGGGTCGAGGACGCACCCGTGGCCTGGGGTTGGCTAAGTACGTTAAGGCTCACGGCCGTATCCGGATGGAGATATCAGATGATGGACACACTCAAGTCGGATAACATAATTCAGCGTTTAATACAGCCATAGAAGCTACAGCTCGGTATGAAGCTCCCCAAAACTATGTATCTTGGAGAAAGATACCGTGTGAGACGAAAATGAACCAGCTATTCCCTTCGCTACTTGTAAGTTTTCGATATTGTTTGTTATTTAACATTTTTATTTTATACTTATTTTTACTCGAATTTTCATGTAGGAATGGTTCGACTTCGATCTGACCAAAGTGAATGTCCAACAATATATTGACTACCACATGGGGAAAAGTTATAAAGATTATAGAACAAAAGTCCTGAAACCAATATTCGACGAACATGGACCTTCAAATGCTCCACAACACAAGCCTGATTTTATAGAGGAACAATATTGCACATTCTTATGTGAGGTTTGGTCTAGCAAAAAACACGAGGTAAATTTTGAAATAAACGGAAATTTATAATTGTCTTTGTTTTTGGTACTTACAGTGTTGGTAAATGCAGGATAAATGTCACGCAAATGCGGAAAATCGAAGTCACTTGCGTTTTAACCACCGTGGAGGTTCGAAGCCATTTATCTAACATCGTGCCGAACATTCTGAGGTAAATATATCATAACGTAAATTTTAACAGTTAATTGTTTTTACTAATCTGGAATAATATTGAATTTATTTTCTGTTTATAACAGAGTAGCACAGGTGAGGTGCAATCATTTCCAGATTTTTTCCGTGTGACGCATTACAATGAGAGGAACAAATGGATAAATGAAGAAGCCGAACGCTGCTATGTAAGTTTCAGTTTTTAAAATAAAATAATTAATATTATATATGTTAATTTTTTTTCTCAAATTCTAATATTAACTTATTTTTTGAAACAGAACGAAATGATGGAACTCCAACATCAAACTAAGGAGACAGAGTCCGACCCCATACCAGATGAGCAGCTGTCGCAATTGGTTTTCAAGAATCAAACAGCTTACAATGTTGGCCTTGGCACTCGTAAAAAGCCAACGTCATCTGCACACAATAGTGTTAATTCGGACAATGTCTCTCTTCGAGACGAGTTAGTCACCACCAAAGACGAGCTAGCCAGCACCCGAGACGAGTTGCCGCAGACTAATGAGAAGCTACAACAGGTCACGGTGGACCACGAGAAGAAGATGATGGACCACGAGAAGAAGATGGAGCAGTTGGAACAGCAAATGATGACTTTCCGTCAGATGTTTGAGGCCTCAGTCAGTCAGGGTGCATCGGGCTCGAGCGTCCCCCATCACAGTAGCAATTAATTTTATATTTGGTTTTGTATAAACATTTTGAACAAATAGATTTAATATAATATTTTTTTTTCTAAAACAAATTTCAATATAATATTTATTATAATATTTCGTAATTCTGTTATTAATTACATTTTTTTCAACTAAATTAAATATTTTTGACAAAAAAAGAAGTAAATTAATAATTTTTTAAAAAATAAATTTTTGAACTATTAGCGACGAAATAATTCGACGCAAAAAGTCATCTTTTGGCGTCGAATATTTCGACGCTAATAGAAACAAAAAAATGGCCGCTGTAAGCGTACATATATTACTTTTTTAATATACTTTAGCGTCGACACGTTTCGACGCTAAAATTTTTACTTTGGCGGCGAATTATTTCGTCGCCAAATATAACCTATAGCGTCGGAAAATTTACTTTAGCGTCGACATAAATTGGACGCATAATATAGTTTTGTAGCGTCGCATTTAATAATTTCGACGCTAAAAGGATTCTCGTCGACATTTCAGCGTCCATTTTTTGCGTCTAATTACTTCGACGCTAATTGTCTTTTGCGTCGAAATTGTGACTTATGGCGTCGAAATAATTCGACGCTAAATAGTCTAATTTTTGTAGTGAAAACACAACTCAACATCATCGAATTCAAATTTTAGTATATTTTGTTTGCTTTATCTTGGTTTTTGATCATGTTTGGTTACGTCCCAAACAAGATGGCTTGAAGAGCTTTAGCTTTGCTCATGGTCGGGCCCAAGTACCCAGAGAACTTGGCAGTTGTAAGGAAAATATATGTAGTCATTATGTAAATTATTTCATTGTGTTTTTTCTCTATAAATTAGGGATCTAAATTTTATAATCCTCTAAAATCCGATTGTCAAAGTAGACCTGGCCACCAGATCGGTTCTGTTCGGTTCGGCCGATTCTCGATTCTACAAGTGTGGAACTGAAACTGAACCGAATAATTCCAGTTCGGTTCCGGTTCCACACTTTTGTGGAACCGGGAACCGGAACCGAACCGAACCGAATGGTTCCGGTTCCCTGCCGTTTATAAGATGTTTATCTAAGTGCTTGTTCATATTGTCATAACCACCAGTAAATTTGTAAAATACACCACAATATTTGCATATTACTCTTAGACTTTCATTTCCAATCTCGACTAAATGAAAATGAGTTTTGAAAATATCGGAGGATCGAGCCTTAACTTCTCTTCTCCGTGTACCGATACTTTGACCACTCTCTTGGGTTGACACATTGGAGATGGTGTTCTCAGATGAGCTTGCCATTTTTTTTATAAATATTGAATAATTAGAGAATTAATTGATGATGAGAAATTAAAGATGAGAGAATTGTAGAAATTGAGAAATGAGAGAATTGGTGTGTTGAAAAAAAATGAAGAATGACCAATATTTATATATTTTTGGATTATTTTTGTGATACCTAAAATGCATATAAAACTAACCGTTTTATTAATGTTATTAAGGATAATTTAATAATTACCCAAAAAAAATTATTTTTCTTTTAATTATTTTGGGGAATGAGCTATTGGGGTAGATGGTTCCAACCGGTGGAACTGAACAGCCCTAACGGTTCTGATTGGAACCGTCTGATTTCGTTCGATTCGGTTAAAGACGAACCCTAATTGAACCGAATAAATTCAATTCTGATTCCAATTCAGTTATGGTTTCGAATTGAATCCGTGGCCGGATGAGACTCAAACCATTAGCACTGGTTTTGGTCAAAACTACTGCTCTTCACAATTGGTGCATTATAAGGTGGGTCCTATAATTCACAAGAAATTCTTCCACATCTACAATTTTGATTATCTGAATATGACAATTGTACTTTCTCAACTATATATGTCCTCAAGTTTTGGTGGAATAAAATTTCTCTGAGGCGTCAACGTACGATCTTTGAAATATAGTGTAAATACAAATTGGGTCACGTATATAATTAGCGATGTTGCTCCCTATATCATTTATTCGAAATAGGTGTATACATTTAAAGTAAAATAAAAAAAAATTGATCATAACTAAGACATTTATACGTCCTTAAGTTTTGGTGGAATAAATTTTCTCTTGAGAAGTTAATTATCTTCGAAAATCTGCTGTAAATATAAATTGCGTCGGGTGTATGGTTAGCAAAGTTGCTCACTAGATCATTTATTCGAAATAGATGTATACATTTAAGAAATTGATCATAGCTAAAACAATTATATGTCCTTAAGTTTTGGTGGAATAAAATTTCTCTTGAGACGTTAATGATGTTAGAAAATCTGCTGTAAATATAAAATTAAGTTGTGTATGATTTGGCGTTTTCAATGGGCGTGATTTGGTAGTGTAGGATTTAAGATCTTATCTTGAGATCCTGGGTTAAAATACATGGAGTGTGTTTCTTGTAAGAGTCTGGGACAATCGGAGATTTTACCTGCTCCGCTTAACCCAAAATGGATGAATTGACGATAAAATTTCTAATAATTTTTTTTTAAAAAAAATGTATGATTTGGCGAAGTTGCTGACTATATCATTTTTTCGAAATAGGTGTATACATTTAAGAAATTGATAGCTAAGGCAATTAAGGACCATGCCTAACTATATTTAAACTCCATCTACCATGTAGGTCCATAGTTATGGTTCCAGAAGCCAAGGCTGGATAGCTCTCATCATTCCATTACAACATACCAAGTTCTGAGCCACTTTTGATATGCCAAAAATAATAGAATGTAGAATCTGAAATATTCTGAATTAATTATGTAAAAAGCATCAAGTGAATTATTGTGATTCACCGATCACTCTTGGAGTTTGAGGAAAAACCGAATTCGTATTATTACTATCAAGAATAATACACAAAGTTTACAACTAGAAACTTAACAAAAAACCTCACACTCTCTCAAGCTCTCTACTTGGAGCTTACACACTTTGGGATGATTATTACTGAAATTGGCTCTCATTTTATAGCTGAGCAAACCGCGTGAATAGTGTCACGGGTTTGCCAGCTTGTTACACAGCAACACACACACACATTTGTTGTCTTCCTTTCACAGCAATCATGGCCATGAAAGTCAAGTTTGCTTTCGGTGCAAACTGACTTTCTGGCACAACCAACAAATCTCCCCCTCGGTGAAGATTTCTCCGAATCTGAGCCGACCATTAATCATCCAAATCGGATACTCCAAAGGATCCTCCCCTGGCTGCATCTGTATGACTGCCTACGTACCCCGAGTTGGGATCAAGCCAATCGTAGTTCTCTGTATCATCTGACAGCTAACCCGGTTATGTCTCTGCACAACTCTAGCTTGTCCCGATCATCATCATGTCGGCTGTGTCTCTGCACAGCACACTTCACTGCATCTCTGTACAGTATTCTCCTGCTATGTCTCTGCATAGTAATCTTTTGTTGTGTCTCTGCACAGTAATCTTCTGTTGTGTCTCTGCACAGCTCTGTTGCCATATTTCTTCACCCATTTGTTCCTCAGTGCCTTCTTGCCTTTAGGAAACTCTCTGGCTCCCCCACATCAGTAAGCAGAATAAATTTGGATCCCGGATATCTGGTTGATGGAATCCTGCCTCGCTCAGATCATCTTGTCTGAGGTACACTGGTTTCAGGAGGTCTGTCAGCATCCATCTCTGTGAATGATCTTGCAGCTTCTAGTGGAGTGGGTTGCGGCTCCCCCTGCTCAACACTTTCTTCTGTAATCTCTGATGGAACAGGCTGTGTCTCCCCCTGCTCAACATCTTCATTTGCTCCTCTTGTTTCTGCTTCTGGAATTTCCTCGTGCACCATATCTGTGGCCAATTGTGCTGGTGCTGAGTCTGGATTTCTGTTGGCACTGGATTTGGAAGACATTCTGGGCATTTCAATGTCTTCAATTGTTCGGTCTTCAGAAACTCTACTTCCTGGCTTCTGATGATGACCATCTTTACCTTCGGATCCCATAGTCTGTATCCAAATTCTTCATCTCCATGGCCTAGGAATATACATGGAGTTATCCTTGCATCGAGCTTCTCCCTGAGCTCATTGGATACATATACAACGGCTAACAACCCGAATACTCTAGGGTGAGTGTAGGAGGGATTCTTACCAGACCACACTTTCTCCGGAATCTCCAAGTTCAACGGTTCCAGTGGTGATCTGTTGATCAAGTAACAGGCAGCACGAACAGCTTCTCCCCAGAATGGCTTTGGCAGCTTAGCCATACTGATCATTCCTCTGACTTTCTCTATAATGGTGCGGTTCATGCTTGCAGCGACACCATTATGTTGTGTTGTGTATGGAACAGTTCTCTCATGTCAAATCCCGTGTCTCCAGCAGTAGGCTTCGAACTCTCTGGAACTGTACTTGCCTTCATCGTCTGTGCGAAGACATTTCAGCTTCTTCCATGTTCATGCTCTACCATGGCGTGGAACAGCTTGAACTGATTTAGGACCTGATCCTTCGTCTTGAGGAAATACACCCAGATTTTTCGTAGCATCATCGATGAAAGTCAGAAAAATTACTTGTTACCGCCCAATGAATCAACCTCCAAGGGACCACAAACATCAGAGTGCACTAGACTGAGCAACTCTGATCTTCTCTCTGAAGAGAAATTAAATGAGACTCTGCGTTGCTTACCAATTGATTAGTGGTTGCAAGGACCTCGTGCAGCATCATTGGTAAGCTCCTTCTTGTTAAGGGTAGACAACCCTCTCCCACTCATGTGTCTGAGTCTCCGGTTCCACAGATTTTGAGAAGCCTCTTTTTCAGCTACTTTGAGGCTGTCTGCACAAATCTTCACATGAGTCTTGTATAGTGCGCCGCAAGCATGTCCTCGGGCGACAATCATGACACCTTTTGTCATTCTCCATGTGCCATTTCTGAAGTGGTGATTTTCATAGCCCTGTTTGTCAAGAGCTATCCCCGAGAGTATATTCAGCCGAAGTTCTGGAACATGTAGGACATCCTTCAAGATCAATGTACACCCGACATTTGTCCGCAACTGAATATCACCAATTCCTACTATCCCAGAGGAACTGATATTTCTCATCTTACTGCTCCAAAGTCTCCAGCTTTTTGTTGTTGTGAAGAAATCTCTGTGAGGAGTGACGTGGTAGGATGCTGCAGTATCTACCACCCACTCAACATCTTGGGTTGCGTTGTGAAGGCATTCTCTTCCTGTATGGAGCATATTGCTACATCTGCTTGGACAACGACCAGTGTCTCTCCTTCGTCATTATTCGGCTGGTGATTGCCTTCTCTTTGCTCTCGTTGCAGTTTTCGGCAATTCTTCTTTAGGTGGCCTACAATGCCACAATGGTAGCACTTATAGGTAGGCTTCCTTCCATCTGAGGATCTACCACTGGTTGTGCTTCTGCCTCTCTCTCCGTCTCTTCCTTGATGTCTTCCTCGAGTCTCTGTGACGAAGGCTTCTGTCTGTTCTGAGCCAACATCTTTTCTCCTGGACTCCTCATTCGACAGGGCATCTTTTACCATAGGCATGGTAACTTTACCTCCTGGAGCGGAATTGCTGAGAGTAACCACCAATGTCTCCCAGTTGTCAGGAAGAGAACTGAGTAGTAAGAGGGCTTGTACTTCATCTCCCAACTGCATGTCTACTGCAGACAGCTGATTCACCAGGCTCTGGAACTCGTTGGTGTGTTCTGCAACGGAAGTTCCACTCCGTAGCTTCAGGTTCACCAAACGCCTCATTAATAGGGCTTTATTCCGAGCTGTCTTGGCCTGGAACATGTCTTCCAGCTTTATCCACATCTTGTAAGCATCTGAATCCTGTGCTACATGGTGGAAGACACTGTGACCGATCCACTGCCTAATCTGACCCAAAGTTTTGTTGTGAGTTTATTCCATTCATGCTCCTTAACAGACTCTGGTTTCACTCCCTTCAACTCGATGACATCAAACAGATCTTTACAATGCAAAAAATCTATCATCCTAGGTCTCCAGAGGGAGTAATTAGTGGCAGCCAGTTTAATCATTGCACCAGAATGAGAATCCTCCAACTCCATTTTAAGTTTTAAATTTTAAAATGGGAATACCCTAAAATCGGGACTGAATTTCACAAATCCGAGGTCATCGTTGCGTCCGGAACGGTCGAAAATGGTGGAATAGACACTTCGTTGGTCCAAATCCGACACAGGGGCTGATTTGTAAATTCCTAAAAGTTCTGGGGCAAAACTGTAAATTTCAAAACTTCAGGGGGCTAAATGAAATTTACCAGGCTGATGACGTGGCGCTGACGTGGCAGTGTTGACGTGGCAATGTGGGACCGGATGGCTGACGTGGCAGACACGTGGCGCTGACGTGGCGGATGGCGTGGCGGATGACGTGTCTGCTGACTGGGCGCTGACGTGGCGGATGACTGGGCGCTGTCTGTGCGCTGACGTGGCGCCACGTGTGTCGTCTTCAACCTTCAGCAGCGCGTGCGGCGCTTGGAGCGCGTGAGAGCGCGTCGGCAGCTCTCTGGAAGGCGCGTGCGGCCTGCTGGGACGTCGGTTCGGTCGCCGGAAAATACCACCGTGCTCGTCTCGACGTGAACTAGCTGATGGTGCCCTCAAAATGAATTTTGACAACTTTTCCGGAACTCGAATTTTTCGAACCAAACTCCGTTCTTCGGTTTTTCGATCCCAATGAAGAACCAAAGCTCTGATACCACTTGTTGTGATTCACCGATCACTCTTGGAGTGTTTGAGGAAAAACCGAATTCGTATTATTACTATCAAGAATAATACACAAAGTTTACAACTAGAAACTTAACAAAAAACCTCACACTCTCTCAAGCTCTCTACTTGGAGCTTACACACTTCTGGGATGATTATTACTGAAACTTGGCTCTCATTTTATAGCTGAGCAAACCGCGTGAATAGTGTCACGCGGTTTGCCAGCTTGTTACACAGCAACACACACACACATTTGCTGTCTTCCTTTCACAGCAATCATGGCCATGAAAGTCAAGTTTGCTTTCGGTGCAAACTGACTTTCTGGCACAACCAACATGAATTATTATTGAATAAAGATGAGTTCATCAATATTGCTATTATATTAATTCTTCAAGTGCTTTTAGGCCATGTTTGAATGTATGAAATGGGATAATTTATAATGGAATAGAACGTAATGAGAATAACATATCATAATTTTATTTGGGAGAAGAGGTTGATAATGTAATTTTTTTAAATATTATTTGGCAGATAAAAAGTAATGGAATGAAATATAATTAGATATGTTTTAAAGATAATTATACTCTCTCGATTTCTAAAAGTAAAAAAATTATAAATATTTTAATATTATTTTTTTAAAAGGTAAATTTATCTTAACATATAATGTTATTTTTTAAAGTTACGTTTCATTTTCAACTTCACAATTTAGACTATTCATTTTCAGATTCAATATCTCTTTTATTACACTCTCTTTTATTTTATTCCATAAATTCAAACAATAATTTTTAAATATTTTAAATTATATTCCACTATATTTTATCTCTTTGTATCAATCTAAACACAGCCTTAAGTTAAAAAAATTCATGAATTTTTACGTTGGTAGTAACTTTTTCAAATAAACTGTAATTCTGTTATTACCGATTATCATCAAATGAATAATTCATTAAAGTGGGAGACTGACAACCCATCAACAATGGAGAGGGGACCATATTTATTTCAGAAGGCTGACAATTGGAGAGACTATTAATTAAAAGTACAGTTAATCTCCCAACATTACGGACAACTGGCGTAAATTTCTCTAATATTTTTTTAAAAAATAAAAATAAAAAATATAACTTCTTAATTGATTTTTAGTAAAATTCACGAAACTAGCTAAAATAGTTTACCATTTATCAAAATGAACCATAACATTTGAGATTTATGAAACTGGCTAATTTCTCCGAGATAGATTTCAGGGAATTTAGATTCTCTGACATATACATTGAAGTAAGTGTATACTTTGGAGATCCGAAAATAAAATTTTGAATCTCTTAAGTTTTTAATTTTTTTATTTATTTAAAACTTATGAAATTCGAAGTTTTGACTTCTGATCTCCAAAGTTTTTATTTTTATTTTTAATTTTTTTATTTAAAATTTATGAGACCCGACGTCAAAGCTTAGGATTTTCTAAGTTTTTATTTTAATTTTTAATTTTTTATTTAAAACTTCGGAGATCTTAGTGTGACCTAACTGAAATTACGAAAATACCTCGCGTTAATGCCTTTCGATTTTATGCCAAAATCGATAATTTTCATTCAATTATTGCGACAAGACAATACCAAGTCAATCCCTAAGATATTTTTCTCTAATATGCCATTGGTGTCCAATGCGCCATCAGTGTCCAATACTAATTGTTTCTAGCTATTTCCATTCTTAATAATATTGATCTAACACTTCCAGTTATTTATCAAGAATGGACGTGGCTGGAAGCAGTTAGTATTAGACACCGATGGCGCATTGGAAAGAAATATCTTAGGGATCGATTGTGTATTATCTAAAAGCAGTAAGTGAATGTAGATTCTCGATTTTGGCCTAAAATCGAAACGCATTAACGCGAGGTATTTTCGTAATTTCAGTTAGGTCGCACCAAGATCTCCGAAATTTTAAATAAAAAATTAAAAAAAGTAAAAACGTAGGAGATCATAAGTTTTGACTTCGAATCTCCTAAGTTTTAAATAAAAAAATTTAAAAAAAAAAATTAAAACTTAGGAGATCCAAAATTTTGACTTCGGATCTCATAAGTACACACTTATTTCGGTGTGTATTTCAATGAAGTTGACTAGTTTCGCAAATCCTAAACGTTGTGGCTCATTTAAGCTAATGGTAAATTTTTTTGGCTAGTTTTGTAAATTTCTCTTGATTTTATTCATTTTAATAATTATATTATTAATATTATATATTTACACAAAAATTGTATATAAGAGCATATAATAAATATATTAAATTATATTTTCACCCAAAATAATAAATTTTGCTAATAAATAAATGTCTACATATCTTTTTTAAGACATTAAAAAAGATTTTGTGTCATTTTCTTTTACATTTGAGGTACAAGTTTCATTTTCACTTAATTAAATTTTATGATGTTGTTTGGTAATGGAGGGGGAATCGAAAGGAATATCCCCACTGGTTGGTTGGAATGAGGATTCCTTGCGAATCGTTCCCCTAATTCAGGAATCCTACCTTTCACAACCTTCAAATTCAGTGACCCATATGAAACAAAAAAAATGTAAACTACTTTCAATTGTGATTATTCTATAAATCAGGGACCTAAACGCTATTACTAAAAAATAAAGACTTGGTGTCCGGATCCAGTCTTCAAAGTACTGCCACTAGCTAATAGTGGCTAGCAATTAACCAACGATCCAAGTTTAAATAAAAAAGGCTCTCTGCTTTTAATACTTTGACAAGGAATCGTTGCTTGCTTGCTAGCCACTAGCTACTGTCTGTGAAAGTGTATAAAAATAAGCTATCATAAAATCTTTCTACTAACATATACACATATTTATAAACTCATCAATGGTGGCTGTATCAGGCAAGAAGAAACCAATCACTCATGTCATCTTCGACATGGATGGTCTCTTATTAGGTAAGTAATCTATTAAAAAAAATTTGAGCCAATGAATGTATATAACGAGCAACTGGACAATTTTATTTCCGAAAGTGATATTGTCTTTGATTATTATTTATGAGTGCAGATACGGAGAACCTATGTAATGAAGCCAATGAAAAAATACTGGCTAGATATAACAAAATATTTGAATGGTCAGTTAAGGTAAAAATGTTGGGGAAGAAAGCAATGGAAGCTGCTAAGGTCTTTGTGGAAGAGACTGGGATCAGTGACTTGCTTTCGGCTGAAGACTTTCTTGTTCAAAGAGACCAGATTTTGTGTACTCTTTTTCCTACTTGTGAGCTCATGCCAGGTACTAGATAGTTACATCAATTAAGTATGACTACTGCTATTTTGCCTGATTCAGGTGCCCTATTCAGTTTTGAACTTTTCCTATTTGGGTAAAATATCATTTTCCACTGAGTACTTACAAAGGATTAGGATTCGGTGTCCCCAATGGGCGTGGCTCGGTAGTGTATGGTTCAGGATCTCACCTTGAGGTCCTGGGTTCGAATTCAGAGAGTGTGTTTCTTGTAAGAACCTAGAACAGCCGGGTGTTTTACCTGCTCCGCTTAAGCCCGGAAGGAGTGATTTGACAGTCGGGTTTCCAACTATTTCAAAAAAAAAAAAAGATTAGGATTCGGAGAACTTTGTTTATAAATATCAATAAAAAATTATTGGGTGATAATTTAAATATAATTTAATATTAACCGTGCATTATGATAATTAATAAAGCATGAGTGACTTCAATTTTCTTGGAATTTAAAATTAGTTGCAAAATAAACATTGATTAGTTGGTTCTGGACTTCTTGTTTGCAGGGGCTAGCCGTTTGGTCAAACATCTGCATGCCAAAGGGATACCAATAAGCTTGGCAACCAGGTAACTACTTCCTTAATTATCTAGTTACATTATTAATTGTTTCATTTACTGAGAAAAATATATTCTTTAAAATGCATATGTTGCAGTTGTCACAGGCGTCACTTTGATTTGAAAACAAAAAGACACGGCGAGATTTTTTCATTGATGCATCATGTTGTTCTTGGTGATGATCCTGAAGTTAAACAAGGCAAGCCATCACCAGATATATTCCTTGCAGCTGCCAAAAGATTCGAGGTATATGTAAAAATGATCTTCTATTAAGTGACAGTTTGCGAGTATTACTTAACTAGCGGTTTTGTAGCTATCCGAAACAGACTCTAAGTTTCACTAGTATCAATATATGTAAAAATGATCTTCTATTAAGTGACAGTTTGCGAGTATTATTTAACTAGCGGTTTTGTAGCTATCCGAAACAGACTCAAAACTCTACTCCATGATTTTTCCATTGATGCATCATGTTGTTCTTGGTGTTTAAACAGGGTGGCCCGATAGATGCAGAACAAATTCTTGTATTTGAAGATTCACCAGCAGGAGTTGTTGCTGCTAAGAAAGCTGGGATGTAAGTAAATTTTTCTAACACTAGTGTGTTTCTATATATTATATATTTAGCCTAAAATTTATTCTTTGGATGATGTGAGATATTTTTCTTAACATTAACTACATGTACCGTACAGGTCTGTAGTAATGGTTCCAGATCCGAGGCTTGATAGGTCTCACCATGCCCATGCGGATCTAATCCTGAGCTCATTGTTAGATTTCAACGCTAAGAATTGGGGCTTGCCACCATTTGATGAAGATGCACAAAACTAGATTTTCATTTTCACGAAATCATGCATCTTTACATTTCTGATCTGACTAGAGATGTAACTTGTTTTTTAATAAAGCTTCTCTTGCCCAATTGAATATTATGCAAAGAATATTTCATTAAAAAAAAATGAAAGGAAAAGGGGACCAAGTCACCAAACCCATTAACCATATGATTCAAAAGGTTCCCACGACCTAATTCTCGAGAAAGACTTGTGTGAGCCGAACATACGAATGACGTGGCATACCTGCTCAATAATATTTTGACTTATATTCATTAAATTTTATATTAATCAGTAATAATTAAGAGATAAAATTAATGATTAACACATGTCATGTATGCATTGGCAGTGTACATTTAATAAGCACCCATATAAGTTTTTCTCTCAATTCTCACACCACTTATGTGAGCGAGGTTCGAACCCAACACTCTTGTTTCTGCTTAAGAGATTTTATCAACTAAAGTATTATACGCCCTGCCCTATAACAACTTTACTCAAAGGAATATAGAGTCGAAACACTACCAACACTAACCTTAAATTCATTAAACACTTAAATAAAGATCCTAATATTATTAAATTAATAGACATTCATAAAAGACAAATAATTTTTTTCAAACCCAAATTGTGAGTTAATTGTACTGCATAAGCTAAAGTAACAAACTAGATATTCGGAGACAAATCCATCTCGAAAACTTATTATCCTAATGGCTCTAGACTATAAATTAAGAAAGACACGGTTCCTAATCACATGAGTCACTGTCATGGATCCGTAGCGCAACCATCAACTGCTAGATCACCAAAGATGATCACCTGCACCACAGAACACAGTGAGCCTAAGCCTAACAAGAATTTTTCATGTATGAATGCAAATATGACCCTTTAAAAATGAAATACTTTGAGAATATTTATTTTAGCATAAACATTTACCAATTGATAAACCTTTTCTAGTTAATGGGCTCTCAGTCTCGGTACACGCTATAGAACAACCGATTGGGATTTTAATGTTCTTCCTCATAACACATTTAACCATTACCATAAATAATCCTTTACCATCAACATTTACCAACCATTACTATATATCCTCCCATGTAGCAGTTATACTAAGCGCGCTTCAAAATCTATTTCCAATTGTTCCCATAAAAATCATAACCTTGATGCAACACATATAACTACCTAAATAGTTTATGTGTTATGCATGATGAATGTGATGCAATGAAATTGAGCGGTAAATTCAGTAACAGAAAACAACCATCACATTATTCATAGCAAAGATACATAATCATTATAAACCTAGTCAACACTCCACTCAATTCAAATATATTAGTCTTGCGGTACAGTTGGAAAATTACTTACCTCTACGAGAATTTCACATAGTGTCCTAGTTTGCTAGCCCGCTCCTGAAATATGTAACTTGTCGTGTAACTAAAATACATTCATACAAATTATTATATGTATTATTTTTATTTTTAACTACTTAACTATTATTTGATTGTCATTATTATTATTATTATTATTATTATTATTATTATTATTATTATTATTATTATTATTATTATTATTATTTTATTATTATTATTATTATTATATATATATATATATATATATATATATTTGCATCACTGTCAAAGCATACGTGAAAAGTGTTGGGGTTTTGGGCAAAGGGCGCGGCGGAAACGCGGTTCGGGCGAAATCGTAATTTTAAAACTTTTTAAATTACCGAATGAATTATTCAATATCCAATATGAATAATTCATTCGTATTTTACCTAAACATATTTATTCGATATCAAATAACAACATAAATAACTAAGAAACGTCGTGGAACTTTTACGAAAATATTTTTCCGTAAAATGACATAAAACGCATTTTTGACCGAACCGACCACCCAATACACATGAGGGCTGCCCAGGTCAGCCCCAATAATATTAGGACAGTTCATGGGCTGCCCAAACAGTGACAAATTCACTATTTGGGCAGACGTCACCCGGTTGGCTCAAAAGTCACCCGGTAACGCCATTTTTCACCGTTTTCGCTTATTTCAACTCCGAAATAATTTCCGACAATTGTTCCAACACCCAAAATACATCCAATACATTAAAATGACATCATTTTCATCACAAATAATCCAGTTTTTCCAGATCTGATTTTGCAACAAAAATTATCAATTTTTTCATGCTTTAATCCAACTTTTTCAACATTAATCTAATTAATCACAACACCAATTCAAGTCACCACCAATGAAGCACCAAAGAACAATTCTAGGCATTACAAGAGTGGTCATAACACTATAGAATGACAACTTATCATCAAATGACCAAATTGAATAAATATAATAATAATATTATTCAATACTACTTCACACATGCACAAGGCATTCAAATCCATCCACCAAAACCAAAAGCCCCAATTTTCAACAAGTAAATAAACCCTAGAACTATTCTAAGAACACAAGAACATGAATCCAACTTTCTAAACTCAAGAATGATAAAGATTACCTTTAATCTCCAATTATCTTTAAGCTTTTATTGTGTTTTTTCTTCACTTTCTTCATGGTTTCTTCAAACCAACTTGAGAGCTTTTCTTTGGTGTATTTTCGGCCATGGGGTTTTTTTTTTTTGGTGAAAATAAAAAAAAAATTCCCTTTTTAAAAAGCCATGACAAACTATAGGGGGTATATTGGTCATTTTTGCATTATAATTTCATTAAATTAAAAAACAAGATAAGATAAACGCTAAGTTTGTCAAATCAAATTTGCACACTTAAGCTTAATAAAAACATGCCACATGTATCAATAATAATTAGCCATATAACATAACAATTATGAAATATAGATATCATTTAATTATTTAAATATTTTGACATTTAAATATCTAAATAATTAATTAATATAATTATTATAATATATGTACTTTTATTTACATTAAATAACAAATATATATATTAATGGAATGTGTCAAAAACTCATTTGACAATTAATTAATGTGTATCTAATCGAATTATATATCAAATACAAATACACAATAATTACGATTGACCAAAAAAGCCCTTATGCATGTGTTTTCGTTTAACCATTTAAACGATTCGAATTAACTCATTTAATCTGGTGAAGTATTATGAATAATCTGTATTATTCATAACGTGTTGTCCAAGTGCTCAACGAGTACACTTCATATTGTGGGACTCTTTAAGTTTAGGTTTATCCGTCACGAAATCTAATTTTGTGTCCATAATTCACCCACTCATGAATTATGACGACCGCAAATAATCTCGCTAAACTATGCAAATTGAGGTCCTTGCATACGTATAATCCCTCCGTCACAGGCTATCCATATTATACCTGGGATATAGATAAGAACGTCAAATCCTTATGGTATAATATAGTCGACTTTCAAATTTACGATCTCTAAATAACACTATGAACTTATTTCTAAAGTTATACCACAGCCATGGATTTACTAGATCGCAAACACGTGCATGATTTCTATGCCCTGTACACAGGATTGACGGATTATACCTTGATACGCACATGATATCATGAGCATCAGTCCATACCCAACGAACAGATGAATGTCTGATATAAATAGATCGGTGACGTGACTGTCATCCAAGTGTGGAAAATAACTCATATATCCAAAGTGGTATCTCAAGTCGAAGGACCACTATGCTCACTCAACTCGAGAAGATTCCTATTGACATTAGTGTACCATCTATTAGGAAATCTTCAGTGAGTCGTTCAGTGTTTATCAAATAAACACCTACATGTCTATACGAGTCTCCCGAGACTCATGGATCATTAGGATAAACCATCGGAACAAGTCACGATATACGACATGTACTGGTCTCATCGGATTTTACTAACTGACCCATGTTAGTAAATCTTGACCATGAACTTTATTTAAGGATATACAACTTATAGTGACGCTTCCCAATGTCAATTACAAACTACATTGTAACTGCGCACTACGTTGTAAATCCTAGGGTATTTGTCTAATATACACGTATCACTAAATCAGATTTAGTTTCAATCTAATCTTAATCAAATATCTAATCGTAATTAGATCGAATATGTATATAAAAGACAAGAGGTGCTACCATTAAATAAGTAATATTATGGAAACAGACATTGATCGTATTCATGAATCAGACATAAATACGATACAGATTGGCACTCTGAACACCAACCCTAACAAAAAGGTACGACATGAGGACACTCTTTCCATCTGAGATTCTGTTTGTTAACACAGTATCTTCGGCCAGACGTAGTTCACGTCCGGCCAGACACGTACACACACCCAGCCAGTTATACACATATTCGACCGATTTACCATTTTCCACTCTTTATCGCATGCTTAGTTATTTCATATGTTAATCATGATCATCATTATCTATTATATATGTCCAATAGTTTTATGGTTACTTTAATACGCATGTGCTTAATTTAATGCTTGTATCTATTTTACTGTTCGAATCAAATGATATACAATTATGAACTATAAGATAAGTCCAGCCAGACATGATATATGTCTGGCCAAACATAATTTATATTCGGCCGTGTGACCACATGGTATATAGGATGGGAACCCGAACGTAAGTTCCAAAGCTGATTTTGAATAGACGGTAATATGGTCCGCACTCGGGATACAAAGCTCGGCCCGAGCCCGGCCCGTTTCCATCCCTAGTGACTCCCATAACAGTTGGCTTTAGGGCACTTAATGTTACAACACCACTACAGACTTAATTACTCGAGTTAGAGAGGCTAGGAAATCGAACTTATTCAAACACATTTTTTTTTACAAACTCAAGCTCTACCATTTTACGCGAACAATTACAGCTTACTAAGGCAAAATGTCTGGTTACTAAGTAAAATATGTTAGGGTTGGTGCTCGGAGTGCCAATCTGGGTCGTATTTATGTTCGATTCATGAATACGAACAATTCTTTTTTCCATAATATTACTTATTTATGGTAGTACTTCTTGCTTTTATACACATATTGGATCTAATTACGATTAGATTGAAACTAAATAGGATTTAGTGATATGTATATATTATCACGATAATATATAATGTAGTGCACAGTTACAAAATAGTTTGTAATTGACATTGGTAAGTGACACTAATATAAGTATATTATCAAATATATTTCCTGGTTAAGATTTACTAACACGGGTCGGTTAGTAAAATCTGTTGAGACCATTACACGTAGTATATCGAGACTTGGTCTGATGGTTTATCCCAATGAACCATGAGTCTAGGGAGACTCGTATAGATGTGTAGGTGTTTATATTGGATAAACATTGAATGACTCACCAAAGATTTCCTAATAGATGGTACACCAACATCAATAGGAATCTTCTCGGATCAAGTGAGCATAGTCGTCCTTCGATTTGAGATACCATTGTGGATGTATGAGGTATCCTCCACACTTTGATGGTAGTCACGTCACCGATCTATTTAGATCAGACCTCCGTCTGTTCATTGGGTGTGAACTGATCCTCAGGATATCCTGTGCGTATCAAGATAGGATCCGTCAGTTCTGTGTACAGAGCATAGGTATTCAATGTGCAATTAGCAATCTGTTAAATTCATGGGCTCGTGGTACACTGTATAAGTAAGTTTTAAGTGTTATTAAGAGATTGCTAATAGAATCATCGACGAGATTATACCTGTAGAGATTTGACGTTTATATCTATATCTCTAGGATAATCCGGATACCTATGATGGAGAGATTATACGTATGTAGTGATCTCGACCTGTATGGTTCAGAGAGTTTATCTGTGTTCATCATAATTTACGGGTGGGTAGATTATAGACACGAAATTAGATTTCGTGACGGATATGTCTGAACCTAGAGCGTCTCACTAATGAAATATACTCGTAGAGCACTAGGGTAACTTTTATGAATCATACTGATTATTTATAAGTCGTTTAACGGTTAAACGAAAATACATGTGTTTGGGATCTTTCGGCCATTTGTTAAATGTCAAATTGTGATATTTGATATTTATAATTAATATATGTATTTTGATTATTTAATGTAAATATAATACATATATTTAAGATATTTGTATTTAATTATTTGATTATTTAAATGTTAAATAATTAAATTAATTAAATATAAATATCTTTCTTACTTTATTAATGTAAGAAAATTGGCTTTCTTTAATTGGTTGGAATGGCCATTTCTAATTGGTTTAAATGGCCAATTTTGATTTGATCAAATGGTTTATTTTAATTGGCACATTTGTAGATTTCATTTAATGGTTAAATGATATATATCTACATTTTTCCAATTTTAATTATTGAAACAAAAAAAAATGAAAATACATGGCCTATATTTTTTTTCCCTATTTTCGGTCATTAGGTAAAAAGTATATAAGCCTCTTTTTCATTTTTGTTTCATTATCTAGGAAAAGAGAAAGAAAGAAAATGAAAGCTTGGAAACTTTGGAATTTTGTAAGTTTTTCTTTACTTTCTTCTTCATGAAAAATATTTCTAACATTCTAGGCTTCAATATGTGTAGCTTAGATTTTTCTCTACTCTTTTTTGTTTGTATTTTGATGGTTGGGAACTTGATAGAAAGATGGAAGCATGTATATGTATAAAGAATGCATGAAATTAGTTTATTTGTATTCTTTTAGCCATTTGATGGTGATATTGCCATTCTAGAGTTGCTTAGCCACTCATAAATGACCTAGAATTGTTCTTGAGTTGTTTCATGATGGTGAGAATTGTTTGGTGTGGTAAGGATTGAATTAAAGTGTTGAATTTAATTAATTTGGTGTTAATTGGTCTATTGGACAATTTTATAAAATTAGGGTTCATAACCCTTTTCAAATTTGGGGATTTTCATATATGTGTTAATTAATGATGTATATATAATGCATATTAATTTTGGTGTTGATTGGACTTGATCTTGAATGGTTTTGAACCAATTTGGACTAAAGTGCAATTCTTGGAAACTTGAGGGACCTCTCGGCAATTTAGGAAAATTTGTTTTCTTGAATTTCAATTTGTATTTTCATGTATAAGACATATATATATCATTTTGGTAGTGATTTGGTATCACCTAATTATGTACTTGACAAATTAGGACTAAAATAATCAAAATGCAAAGTTTAGGGGAATTTCCGTAATTACTGAAAACTCTGGAAAATTTTTTAGATTTCTGTTTAATGTATATTTGATGTACAAATCATTTTGGTTGTGATTGAAAATCACCTAAGCTTGTTTTGAACACTTAGGACTAAAATGATTAAAATGGAAAGTTTTGGGGTTGTATGGTAATTTACTGAAATTATAATTTCTGGGATAAAAATTTCTTTTTTTGAGTATTGAGTGATTAAAATAAATAAATTTATTTTAATTACCCAAGAAAAATTAAAGAAATTGAAAAAATTTTGATTTTCCCGCATTCCGCTGCGTAACCCGGGTATTTTACCAAAAACCCCAACAAAAATGGTATCAGAGTGTAGAACACAGGGATCGGTGATGCAGTCTCGGGCTCGCGGTCCGGTCGGGAGTACGGAGTAGCCCGCGGGGGACTAAATCAGAGAAATCAAATGGAGTCGCCACCCAGTGTGAACTGTGAAATGATTTAAGGTTGCACTCACCCCTCGCAAGGGAAGACCTCAAACCGTTGAACGGTCCCTTACTTATGCCAATTGTAATAAAGTGATTAATTCAATAGTATAACCAAGTCTTATGTAACACATGCAAGATGATTAAAATGACATAGAAGTTTGCACACCATAATCGCAAATAAAAATGAAGGCAAATGCATAATTCTAAGAACATGTTAATCGGACATGTGCGGCAATGACAATAGAAATGTTAACAATAACGACATATAATTAAGCATATGATACAAAAAGAAATAACCAAAAAGGTAAACGTGCATAAAACATGATAAAAGAACATATCCAGTGTGCGTGCGTTCGAGTAGCGTTCGTAAACGCGTTCGAACGGTAAACAGAATGCACGCGTTCGAGTAGCGTTCGGAAACGCGTTCGAACGGGATAAGGCCGAATTTATGCGTTAGAGTAGCGTTCATGAACGTGTTTGAACGGGATAGGATATCATGTATGACATGACAGATTGCATGCGCGTTCGAGTAGCGTTCGGAAGTGCGTTCGAACGGGGTAAGGCCTAATGTATGCGTTCGAGTAGCGTTCGGAAACGCGTTCGAACAAGATCACAAAAAGACATCTATAATCACATAAACACATGCATGAGTGTTTCCCCTAGTGATACGTGGCATTGTATCCCAAGTACAGACCGTATTACCGTCCGTTCGGATTTGGCTACGGAATTTACGTCTGGGTTTCCATCCGATATACCACGAGTGGCAACACTCAATCACTAACCCAATATTGACATACATGAAACATGATAATGCATATAACCATAAATAACCGAAGAGACAAACATGTGAAACGATGAAGAAAGATAAATAACACAAAATAAATGTGGAACAATAAAACAACCATAAATCCAAATTAAATGCGAAATAGTAAAAAGACAAATAACGCGAAATAAATGTCAAATAATGAAATATGTGGCCAAAGTATTTGGCCGTTTTCAATGTAGAACTTCGCATGCCCGGTCGGACGTATACCACGTCCAACCAAGCATGCCGTGTCCGGGACGACAAAATAAAAATATAACAAAGGGTGCCCTCAAGTCTTACCTTTTAAGATGCTCCTCGGAAGTGCGTTACGTCATCGCCGGAAGGGTTAATGCTCCGTTATTTTTCTGGTTTGCCTCTGTTTTGGACTGCCATTTTTGCTGTTTTCTTCGCTGTTTTTCTCGATGATCGGGCTGCTGTTTTGGCCTCTGTTTAAAGGTTATTTGGCTACTGTTTTTGGGTATTTAGGGACTGGTTATGGAGGCAGTGTGTTGGTTTAATTGGGTCGATTTCTAGGGTCTCAGTTCTCTTGTTTGTTTGTTTGTTTAGTGGAGGGCATACTGTCTTTTGTGTTTGCATTAGTGGCGTGGCATGTGGCTTTGTGTGTGTTGAAATGAGGGAGGACCGAGTGCTGTATGTGTTTGAGTCGTTAGTGGGCTGTTAGGGTTTATTGTTTTGGTGAGAGTGGTGTCTCGGCTGCTTGATGATTTTGGTTGTGGCCGTGTAAGTGGAGTGCTCACGTTGGCTTAGTGGAGAAGAGGGTTGTTGATTGTGAGCTGTGTCAAGGGGAGAGTCGTGAACTGTTGTTCATGCGTTTAAGGGCTGGCTTGGGTTTTATTAGCGTGGTTGTGTATGTCAAAGAGAGGTGAAGTGGCGAGAGCTGATGAGGGGCCAATGAGTGTTGTCGTTTTAGGGTTTCATGGTGAGTGGTTGTTTATTGAGTGGGCTGTTTATGGGGTCTGCGTGAGTAGGGTTGTTGCTTTGTGGCTTTCGTGTAAGCTCAGTGTGTTACGTGAAGGAGAGAGTGAGAGGCCGAGTGTGTGTGTGTTGTGTTTTAACGTGAGGTTTGCTGCATGAAACAAGGAAGTGAGGCGTGTGTCTTAGGGTTTGCCGAGAGTCAAGAGAGAGGAGAGAAGCCAAGAGAGAATGTCCCCAGCCGACAATAGGGTTGGTTTTGTGTTATTTTTATAGTGGTGCATGCTAGGGTTTTTAGTTAAGGAAGGAAATCATGCAAATTATGTATGTGTTTAATTAATTTAAAAAGCAAAATAAATTTGTGTAATTTTGGTGGGGAATATCTTTAATTTGGGAGGGGATTTGATTTAATTATGAAGGGGATTTATTTTGATTTTAATTGGATTTGATTTAATTTAATTGGATTTGATTGGATTTAATATAATTTGTGACATGTGTTTTAAATGTTTTAATTATTTTTGGATTGAGCTTGGGTGTGTGGACCTTGTGTGATGTGGGCGTGTGGCTTGGATAAATGGGCTTTGGATGGGTTGCGAGGGTTTTGGACCGAGGCTAAAATTTTAAAATAGAGGTTAATCGAGCAATCCCGAGGCTAATTAGCGAGGTAAATTTGTTGATGTATTTATTTTTAAATTTTTCCCTTCCGACGTCTGTTTCCCGCGACTTCCGCAACTTATCGGGTTGTGCCTCCATACGAGACTCATCATTGGGCTTTATGTAAAAATTGCAGTGTCTACACAGAGTAGGTATGAACCTGAACACATTATATGAATATGCCTTTAAATTCAATGTTTAATTTTGTCTTGACTTTATGCATGCTTGTATTTATTTAATTTGATTAAATTAAATACGTAATATCTTTGCGGAAAATCCTAATTAATAAGGTTTTAAAGTAATATGTATTGGATGCATATTTCTTGGTCTGTCTTGTCAATACGGTTTTTAGATGTCTGTTCTATGACTGCATTCGAGAAAGTGCCAAAGCAGTGAGGGTGTAGTTAATAGAAATTTATATATACCGGATGTATATGTGATACTAGATAAATTCAAGCGAAAGCGGAAATCCTGAACGTGACAAAGCTGTCAGGACTACGCAAGTATCTTGAATTTATCATTGACAAGTTTAACCTTGGTACGCCTCCTTGTGAATGTGCCAAAGCTTTCACCACGAGAAACGACCAGGACCGGAACCTAGGAGTCACTAGTGAGTGATTGACAATGAGTTGTCTACCTAATAAATATACATAGGCGAGAACGTGTCAAAGCTATGAATCGAAATATATTCATGGGGTCCACCTCTCATTATGGAATTCAATTTAATCATTGAATTCATGTTTTCCGTTGTGGATTACGGTATTACGTAAAATAGTGGGAGGCACTGCTTGGTTAAAAATTTCATAACTAAGGCAGTGTGTAATATTATAAAAATTGTTGCTTATGTTTCCTTTATTCTATATTGTTGATAGAATTAAAACTTCTAATCCACTGCATGCATATTATTTGTATATGTTTTCTGACTTTCCTTATGGTTGCAGGTTTCTAGAATAGGTTCTAGATTTAGAGTAGGCTTTGATATTGTTAGATTAGTCAAAACCATCGGGAACTGTTGTTCCAATTTTCTTGAAAAATCAAGATGGTTAGTGACTTAGTTACTAAGTCATGATAGATAATCTAAATAGATATCTGTTTTAGGATATAATAGTTTAGAGAGAATAGTTTCATGTCTTGAGATTCTTGACTGACATTAAGAAAACCCCATTAGGTATTTGTTTATCTGATAATGACGTTTCTTGGCATTAGTGACCTTTAGAGGTAATGTGTCTGACACAGTTTGCTAATCAATTATTTACAATTGTTGTGAATAGTTGAAGGCAAATTATAAAGCTAAAGAAATGAGATGTGTATAGTTGTGTATAGGAAATATCGATTTTCACAATACGGCAACTATATGTATTGGTTATTAGATCTCCCGTCTAGTTATTTAAAATATTATTTCATGATTGTTTTGATATTTGATATCAGAACTTGTGACTATTGGATAGTTACTTGTTCTTTATAAACAGTTATTACATATTTTAAAATGACTAGTAGTGTCATTGATGTAGAGATAAAAATTAAGAAAAATATTCGGTTAACTAAATAACTTAAAACAGTGCTTAATGAGATTTTATCACATAAGCATTATATGCTTATTTTGTATAGTAAATGATGGTCTGATACGCGATCACACCACATTTCCTTATCCATTTAATGAATATTGTATTCAGAAAGTGATTAAATCTCATTTAACCAATGATCGTCATTGGACCATAGATTTATTAAACTAATACATTAGATGTATGTAGTTTCATGAATTAGAAATTACCTTGGATAGTTTTCTTTACTTCGTAACTTAGTTAATGAGTTGTCATGACTTAGTTACGTGTTTCTAAAAGAACACATATTGAACATCTTGAATGGTTCGAGAACTTTTAATATGTTTCTGATGAAATGCGAATAGAATACATTGAATGGTTCAAAGATATTCGATTTGAAATTTTTGAAAAACTATATCATTAAAATTTATCGTGAGTCTTTGAATTGTTCAAAGATGTTTGATATGATCAAAAATATGAATTTATGGCAATTAGTTCTAATGTTATTCAATTAATATGATTCTTACTCAATATTATTCTTCTACGATTCCATCATGATGGAATTGGTCAGTGGGAGAAGTCGAATCTTATATGATTTGATTCGTTTGATTTGAGTGTTACCGAATTAGTTTCAATACTCTTGGGGATATGCTCCAGTAACTCTAATTCGTCCTTTTAATTAAGGTTACATTAGTTTCTAAAGTTACATATATGATATGTATAGGTAGAAAATTCGAATCTTGAAAAGTTTGAGATTTGAATCTTTCTTTTGTATAATAGTTATATAATTGAAAGTACTTGCGCCTCGGTGGTACAAGCAAAAATTTATCATTTATTCTATTTAATAGAATATTATATTTTCTTTGATGGAATATCTTTTCTACGATCTCGAGTAATAAAACTGTTTTATTACTTGGTGTGTAACATCAGATGTTGACCATTGTAGAAAGACTTGACTTATTGAAGTCAAATGTGAGAGTGATAAACTATAAATGGAACTACATAATTAATAAGATGAAAAGACCCTTAGACAGCTTCCATATAAGACCAATAGAATGTCAGGATCATTTGTAAAATATTTGATTCTTAATGGTTCTGCTATTTTCTTATCAAAGAAAATTATCCTATAACTTATAGTGGGAGCGATATTTGATATCGATTTTGGAAGTTAGCATTGAATCATAGATTTAAGTTTGTTCATAGCTTACTGCGATCAAGTTTTGACCTTGATTGAGCTTTTGTTATGAATCGTTCATAAAATGTGCAAATGGTTTGCGCATCAAAAGCACAGTGCGCTTATTAAAGGTTTGACTTTTATAGTATGACATTGAGAAAAGTTATACTCAACAATCTATTGTAGATTCTGAGGAAACTTGTCTATAGTCGCACTAATTGAACAATTAGAGATCTATTGGTTAATGTTGATATTAAACTATATATTTTGGCTAAAGAATGCAAAGTGGCGTTCCTGAATGATTTCTTCGAATAAGATATCCATTGTAATTTCTTTGTTTGAAAAGTTCATTCTAGAATGGCCCTGGAGTTTGTATTCTGCTAAGATCACAGTTTGATATATTAGCTTATAGAGCCTATTGTAGACTCAGATAAGCTTTCCGGAAATCTGTGTTTTCTAATTTTGATAACAGTCAGATTGTCTGATTTTATCAAAGCATAGAAATTACATACATGTTAGTATGGTTAGTGCGAGCGTATAAATTTCTTTATAGTATTGTATATCCTAACGACATTATCATTATTAATGTAATAATGAGATTTTTATAAGGTAAAAGGTTTACCTAAGTCTACTTTTCTCCGTGAAAGCAGTGAGAGTAGTTTTTGTTATATTTGATATAAACTTTTATATATGATATTATACAAGAGATTTGTGAGATACTCTCATTAGTCGTACATTAGACTTGTGAAAGTTTGTATAACTATTTGACAGTTAGTGTGTCTATTTTATATAGTATTCATCATTCGTAAGGGATGATTCCTTTATCGAAAGAGAAATTGTTTAGAATGTCTAGTCAGTCTTATGTATCATAGGATGATAGCGTAATGGATACGATATTATATACGACTGAAAGACATCAATTTAATCGTAATTGTTACGAACTATTTTGAACGTTATAGACCATATGATGTGTCTGAAACATATTCTTTGTTATCTTTGAGATATTAAGAACGAGTTTCTTATTCATGGAGAATGATCGGTGAAATCACACACGTTACGCAAGCGTACGTATCGATCAATTAGTATAAAATGTATCGATCCCATGAGGACTTAATACCTTAGCTATTAATTTATTGAAGCTAAATGTCTATGAGTATCTAATTGATTGATTTTTGGTTGGATGGTGATTTTTATCTAAAACAAGTAAATAAAACAGTGTGAAAGTAAATTAAAGGAAAAATCAATATTGTAAAACTATCTAGGGTTGTGAATCCTTTCAATATCTTTTAAAGATGAAGTGATTATCTCATATTTGTGCAATATATCGGTTTATTAACTTGGAACACGAAATTATGCAAAAGCCTCTTCCGACGGTCAGATGCAAAAACCCAAAGTAACCCAATTAACTATATTTTTATGTTAATTAAGAAAATCTGAATTCATTAAGTTTAAGTTCCAATTATCGCTACCCCCGCCCGACAGGTATATTCATATCCTATAAGGAAATCTACCTAAGAGACATTTACCCAAATGTGAGATCGTGAGCTATTGAGTCTAACTTAATGAATTCATATTTTCTTAATTAACATAGGAATATAGTTAATTGGGTTACTTTGGGTGTTTGCATCTCACCATCAGAATAGGCTTTTGCATAATTCCGTGTTCCAAGTTAATAAACCGATATATTGCACAAACATGAGATAATCACTTCATCTTTAAAAGATATTGGAAGGATTCACAACCCTAGATAGTTTTATAATATTGATTTTTCCTTTAATTTATTTTCACACTGTTTTATTTACTTGTTTTAGATAAAAATCACCATTCAACCAAAAATCAATCAATTAGATACTCGTAGACATTTAGCTTCAATAAATTAATAGCTAAGATATTAAGTCCTCGTGGGATCGATACATTTTATACTACTTGAGCGATACATATGCTTGCGTAACGTGTGTGATTTCACCGATCAAGTTTTTGGCACCGTTGCCGGGGACTTATTTATCTTTCGCTATTAATTTTTGGGTTAGAGATACCACTGTGGATATATGAGGTATCCTCCACACTTTGATGGCAGTCACGTCACCGATCTATTTAGATCATACCTCCGCCTGTTTGTTGGGTGTGGACTGATCCTCAGGATATCTTGTGCGTATCAAGATATGACCCGTCAGTTCTGTGTACATAGCATAGGTGTTCAATGTGCAATTAGCAATCTGTTAAATCCATGAACCCGTGGTACACTGTAGAAGTAAGTTCTAAGTGTTATTAAGAGATTGCTAATAGAATCGTTGACAGGATTATACCTGTAGAGATTTGACGTTTATATCTATATCTTTGGGATAATCCGGATACTTATGACGGAGGGATTATACATATGCAGTGATCTCGACCTGTATGGTTCATAGAGTTTATCTGTGTCCATCATAATTTACGGGTGGGTAGATTATGGACACAAAATTAGATTTCGTGACGGATATGCCTGAACCTAGAGAGTCTCACTAATAAAATATATTCGTAGAGCACTATGGCAACTTTTATGAATAATACTGATTATTTATAAGTCGTTTAACGGTGAAACGAAAATACATGCGTTTGGGATCTTTCGGCCATTTGTTAAATGTCAAATTGTGATATTTGATATTTATAATTAATATATATATTTTGATTATTTAATGTAAATATAATACATATATTTAAGATATTTGTATTTAATTATTTGATTATTTAAATGTTAAATAATTAAATTAATTAAATAATAAATATATTTCTTACTTTATTAAAGTAAGAAAATTGGCTTTCTTTAATTGGTTGGAATGGCCATTTCTAATTGGTTTAAATGGCCAATTTTGAATTGATCAAATGGTTTATTTTAATTGGCACATTTGTAGATTTCATTTAATAGTTAAATGATATATATCTACATTTTTCCAATTTTAATTATTGAAACAAAAAAAAAATGAAAATACATGGCCTATATTTTTTCCCCTATTTTCAGTCATTAGGTAAAAAGTATATAAGCCTCTTTTTTATTTTTGTTTCATTATCTAAGAACCCTAAAATCAAAATACAAAGTGAGTTGAGAGGAAAAGAGAAAGAAAGAAAAGGAAAACTTGGAAACTTTGGAATTTTGTAAGTTTTTATTTACTTTCTTCTTCATGAAAAATATTTCTAACATTCTAGGCTTCAATATGTGTAGCTAAGATTTTTCTCTACTCCTTTGTGTTTGTATTTTGATGTTGGGAACTTGATAGAAAGATGGAAGCATGTATATGTATAAAGAATGCATTAAATTAGTTTATTTGTATTCTTTTAGCCATTTGATGGTAATGTTGCCATTCTAGAGTTACTTAGCCACTCATAAATGACCTAAAATTGTTCTTGAGTTGTTTCATGATGGTGAGAATTGTTTGGTGTGGTAATGATTGAATTAAAGTGTTGAATTTAATTAATTTGGTGTTAATTGGTCTATTGGACAATTTTGTAAAATTAGGGTTCATAACCCTTTCCAAATTTGGGGATTTTCATATATGTGTTAATTAATGATGTATATATGATGCATATTAATTTTGGTGTTGATTGGACTTGATCTTGAATGGTTTTGAACCAATTTAGACTAAAGTGCAATTCTTGAAAACTTGAGGGACCTCTCGACAATTTATATTTTCTTGAATTGTAATTTGTATTTTCATGTATAAGACATGTATAGATCATTTTGGTAGTGATTTGGAATCACCTAATTATGTATTTGACAAATTAGGACTAAAATGATCAAAATACAAAGTTTAGGGGTATTTCCGTAATTACTGAAAAATCTGGAAATTTTTTCAGATTTCTGTTTTAATGTATATTTGATGTACAAATCATTTTGGTTGTGATTGGAAATCACCTAAGCTTGTTTTGAACAACTTAGGACTAAAATGATTAAAATGGAAAGTTTTGGGGTTGTATGGTAATTTACTGAAATTATGATTTCTGGGTTAAACATTTATGTTTTTGAGTATTGAGTGATTAAAATATATAAGTTTATTTTAATTACCAAAGAAAAATTAAAGAAATGAGAAAATTTGATTTTCCCTCATTCCGCTGCGTAACCCGGGTATTTTGCCCAAAACCCTAACAAAAACTTAATTATTATTATTATCATTTTTTAAACTAACTCAAGCTCCACCGTTTTACGCGAACAATCACTACTTGCTGAGATAAGATTTCCAGTTACTAAGTAAAAGTTTGGTTATTTTTTTGAATAAAAATATAAATTTCACTGCCTTTAAGTGTTATCTCCAACAAACTAGAGAACTGAATATTATAAAATTTTCACTTACCTACTATCATATGTTATCATGTACGTTGATAATATTTGTTAAATGAGCATATGAAGATCAAAATTAATCAATATTTTGGAGAATTCACAAATTTAAATGATTCAAAAAGAAAGAAACAAAAATAACTTATTACGAATTACATTGAGATTCTCAGGAGCGAAAACTTCTTACACTGCTATCTCTGAACAAAAATTCCACTTGGTTAGTTTAAAAAATTTTGTTAGTTTATGTGTAGTCTTTTTTTAAAAAAAAAACACAAAAGAAAATCAACACAAAATATTTTTTTTTACACAAAAATAACAACAAATCAAAAATAGTAATAAAAAAAATTTACATAAAACAACACAAAAACGAATTTTTTTTTTTGGAAAGAAAAAACACAACATAAAAATGAAAATTATCTAGTCAATTGTCCCCTCCCCCCAACCAAATTGAGACATTATCCTCAATGTCCGAATAAAAAGAATTAGAGTTTAGAAGACATCACTTGGTTAGTGTGGAATTGGCAATTGAATCTACAACACCGCTACTAAAAAGAAAGGTTATAGCTTAAAATAATTAAAGAAAATCAAAACAATAAATTGAAATGTAGTTGTGATTGTGGCTTCACATCTTCCTCTAGTTTTACGTCCAGTAACAGCTTGAACACCCTCTAAGGGTCGATGATATGCTTCTCATCCAATTTTCTTATAAATTGGCAAACAAGATCTTTTAAAGTCAGATTCCCGAGACTGTATTGTTGTCATTCCTTTTGAAATTATGTATGTAAATTGTGAATCAGTGTATCAAATCCATTAGGATGCGTCTCAATAGTCAATGATATATTATCTAATGACTCCTTACTCAAGTCATCTCTAATAGGTTGAATTTTTTTTTTCGCGATTATTAGACATCATTCCTAAATAATGACAACGAGTGTTGCACGTCCAACATGTGCATCATAACAAACACCTAATTGTTTAGCTCTTCATTTCTTAGCATAGATACTTTTCTCCAAACTAGGTATGTAAGAGATGAATGAATCAAGAAATTTAAGGACTACTGTTTTAACCACATTTTTCATGTAAGGGTTTAACCCTTTTTTAGGTGGTCGATGTGTCCTGACATTATCTTTTAAATGTATTTTGCGTGTGCATTTTAAGTGATTAATGTCTTTTATAGCTTTTAAAGTCCATCCAATTCCTTGTTTAAGTGCTTCCTCATTTTTCTCATCTTCAAGTGTTCCTAGTTCCTCAAAATTTTACTTTTTTCCATGGTCTACCAGTATCTATATAGAATCAAGTAAAAAATCATTAGGAATATCTGAATCTAATTGCGTACTTGATTCAAGAAAATTAATTGTACAAATTTCCATAGGATCAGATAAACTCCCCTGAATATATTCATCCATAATTGGTTCAATTAGTTTCATGCTCTCGTTTTCACTGTCCTCATCGTATGTTGATAACATTAAGCTTCAACGTCATATTGCCAAAGGACAAATTCATGATTTCATTCTTGCAATTTATTAAGGCATTAGCTGTTGCTAAAAATAGATGACCAAGTATTACAGGAATTAGCTTGTAACTGTCTGCTACATGTTGTGTTTCTAAGACAATAAAATTCACATGATATATGATTTTATCAACTTGTAATAACACATCTTCCATAATTCCTATAGGTACATTAATTGATCTATCAGTAAGTAAAAGAGTAGTTGAAGTTGATTTTAACTCGTCAATATTAAGTTGTTGGTAAACCGAAAATGGAATCAAATCGACACTGGCTCCAAGATCAAGTAAAACATGTTGAATTTTTTGATTTCCAATAATATATGAAATAGTTGGACAACCAGGGTCTTTGTATTTTAATACATTATTGGTTGAGAGAATGGAACGTACCTGTTCAGCTAGAAAATCTTTCTTTCTTACCTGATATTTTGTTTTAACGGTGCATAAGTCTTTCAGAAATTTGTCATAATATGATATATGTTGGATGACATCTAATAAAGGAATCTTGATCTTCACATGTTTGAATATTTCATAAATTTCTGGGGAATTGTTCAATTTCTTTATTTTTAATGCTTAAGGAAATAAAGGTGCATGAAAAAAATTGTTATTATCAAATATAGGTAATGGTAGGGGTGGGCGCGGTTCGGTTTGGTTCGGTTTTTACTAAAAACCGAACCAAACCATATTTTACGGTTCGGATTTTTTACCTCTCAAACCAAACCATTAAATAACAGATTGGTTCGGATTGAAAATTTTTTAAACCAGCGGTTTACGGATTGGTTCGGTTCGGTTTACGGATTATTATATTTAAAACAAATTTTCATCCACTTAAGTGAAGACAAAAAAAAAAAAAAAAAATTAGTTTATCAAACAAATAGTATGAAGTGGTAGGGTGTAAGCTGTGACTCCAGGGAACACATGCACTCCATAAAGAATTGAAAAATGAGGCACAATTAATTATTGTATTTTTTAAAAATTACCTCGAATAATGATGTTACAATCATTCTAATTAAGAGGCAAATCCAACATCTTACTTTCAAGAATAATGATACTACCAAAAAAAAAAAATTAAGATAAAAGTATTATCAAATAATTGAAGAATAAAAGTATTAACAAATAAATTTAAGAATAAAAGTATTAACATACTAATAAAAAGAAAACATAGAATAAAATTAAAATACAAATACAAATACAATTTTCTTTTATAAAAATATATAATTTTTTTAATTATAACGGTTCGGTTCGGTTTAACAGGTGCGGTTCGGATTAGCTCCTGAACCGAACCGTAAACCGTTTGGGGTGAGCCAATCCGAACCGAAAACCGAACCGTTAGAAAAAAAACCGTAAATTCGGTTCGGTTTGGTTCGGTTCGGTCGGTTTTTTTGCCCACCCCTAGGTAATGGTTCATCAACCTCTTCCTTACCCTCTGAATCTGATTTATTTTCAGCTTTGCGAGATTCAAGAATAGGTCTGTGGATAACTTTACCACTTCGAAGAGTAATAACAGATTTAACTTGGTTTATGTGTTAACTATCAGAACTACCCTAGTGAGGGTTTTGATGACTCTTGGGTTTGGCTGTGGTTGTGCAGGAAACTTTTCTTTCTCATTAGTGGTCAATGCATATGTGATTTTGGCAAAAGTATCTTTCAAATCAATCAATGTTTGCACATTTTGGTTATTGATGGCTTTTTGTTTCTTAATGAATGCATGCAATGTATCCTCAAAGGTTTTCTTAGGTGGTGAGACATATGCTGCATAATTTTGGGAATTTTGGAAATTATGGTGTACCTGAGGAGGTTGCTGCGATGGTTGTGCTTGGTTATCATTTCTCCAATCGAAGTTTGATGGTTTCTCAAACCAGAATTGTAGATTTGAGAATATGGGTTTGGATTTTGTCTCTTGAAAGTGTTTATGGCACTGACTTGGTCATGGAGACATTCTTGCAGGGCTGGCAAAGTTGGGTAAACTTGTGTGACATGTTCATTTGAATTACTGATTTGACATGTGACTTCTTGAATTGACTTGACATAATCAATCTTCTTCATTTCTAATGCCTCAACTTTTTTTTATCTAGAAATGCATACTTAGCAAAAAAGTTATGGTTTTCCCTAAGGTTAAACATACATCTACCAGATGGCTGTGGTTTTACAGACGACTCATAAGTGCCAATTGTGTCTCATTGTCCTACATTATCTGCTATATGCATCATTTCCACTATTTGTCTACCTTGGGTGTTAGGAAAACATCCTCCATGTTTCAAACCCGAAGATGGTTTTTTACACACTCACAAAGTGGTTTTTTACTTCCAAGTATAAGAGTGTCAAAGTAATAAAATAACCTGGTAAGTCTGGGGTCGATCCACATGGAATAGATATAGTAAAATAAAATAATAATTTGAGTAAAAGGAAAGTAAATTGATTTTAGTGATGAGTAATTTTTTTAATTGGGATACAACAATAAATTAAAAATATTGGGATTAGGAGATCCACTCTTAATATTTCAAATATAGAGAAATCTTACTTTTTATAATATAAAAATTATCATTATTACTCAGTTAATTTATTTCAGGAATTAATTATGCCAAAACATATAAAACTAGCCATAAAGGCAGTGATAACATTTGTCTATAACAAGTCCAGTTAGATACTCAATTATGCCAAATAAATAAAATCAGTAATAAATGCAGTAACAAAGTTTGTCAATAATTAATCCAGATTTAAATTACTTATTCAGATTATAATTTATATATTATAATATTAATAATATTAATCTATATTTTCATATTAAGAGTTTCACCCTTTACCCCAGTAGGATGAAATTAGCTACTCATGATTTAAAGAAAAACATACATAATTTTATTACCGAAAGAAAAAAATTACAAGAAAATAAAACACACAAGACATTTCTTCCAAATTCTTCAAGAGAGAAAATGAAAGAAGTATGAAGAAAATGAGAGGTGAACACCTCTATTTATAATGAAATACTCATCTCTCAATTTTAATTATAACTTTCCAAATAAAATACAAACAATAAATTTTTATTAATTTATTTTTTCTTTTTCCTTTTTTTACTTTTTTGATTTTTGTTGATCATTTTGAAAACATTTGTCACAATCACAATCCACCTAAAGGCGAATTGTGACATTTCAACTTTTATTTTTTTACTTTATTTTCTAATAATTAAAATTACATGCAACACAAATTGGCTTCTTCACCCATTCCGACCTTGAAAATTTTTTGAACTAGAAAATATTGTAAGCAGTAAAGTTGTAGATATTTGAATTTTCTTTCATCTAGAACTGGAATCGCCTTAATCCGATATCGGAGTAAAGAGTTATGGCACAAATATGAAACTTGTGCAAAGTTGGAATTTTCAAAATTATACATTGTTAGAATGCCCTTTCAAGTTTCCAGCCTCCAAAATCCAAATGTCACGTCCATTTTTATAGTTATGCATCCAAGATAATATTTCATCTACATAATAAATAAAAATCACAATAAAAATATATAAAATATAAATTTAATTATTATTTCACAAATGTACTAAATTACGGGAATTAATGAAACTACAAGTGTAAAATAATTAATTTTTTTAATAAATGTACATTTTTTAATGTTCATCAATCATTATATGTGTCTGTTGTTGATCTTTCAGATCTCGTTCCGCTTGCACTTGCAGCTGTTTCCACACATGTTGTTGCTTCTGAAGTGCTTTGATGTAATGAATATTGTCTCGCTTCCAAAATATTACCTCCTAAGCTGAAGGCTTGTTCAATCGCTACTGTGGAAACAGGTGCTACCAGCACCTCTTTAGCAATTAATGATAAAACATGATAGATATTTTGATGTCGGTTCCACCAGTCAAGTACTTGAAAATTTTTACTTACTAAACTTTTAGGAGGAAACTCGAAATTAATAGATAAATAATTATCTAATTTCGAGTTGTTAGTGGTGTTATCCTCCTGTTTTTTTAATTCGTTGGAGTAACAAACGATCACCTACGCTAAGTCTTGAATGTATTACGGGTTCGCTACTAGATTGTCTTGATGATTGCAAGTTATATCTACTAACATAATCATTAAATAAATCTATTTAATCAATTTTAATTCCATATATTATTTTTCTAATATTAACTTCATTATCTATTTCTAAAAATGCATAGTAAGTTTGTAAGCCATTATTCAAACCTTCTAAATTAAATTTAGGATAAAAATTGTGACAATAAGATGAAGTAATGAAATGTCTTTAAAATAAGTCAACTATTTTTTCTTCATAACAGCAATAGTTAGAACTTTCAGTATGCTCATCTAGAGTACCAATAATATTCAAACATTCAACAAGAAATAAATTTATTGTAAGATAATAAACTCCGCTAAAAATATTTGTAGCATTATTAAAATTTCTTAAAAGTTCTAAGTTTTTTCACAAATATCTCATTGACTAGGCAAAAATATTATATGTTGAACATGTTGGAAAAAACTACATAATACATCTTTGTATTGAAAAGCTCGAGTTAAAAGAAAATAAGTTGAATTCCAACGAGTTGGAACATCTTGTGGAAAATTTACCGATTTAACACCATTTAATTTATAAAACTTGACTCATTCTCTCATAACTTGAGAATATGATCAAATACAATTAAGTACAATCTTAATAGGATTAATGTGATATTCTAAAAAAGTCAGATCATCTTGAACACATAAATTAAGGACATGGCATGTGCAACGAACATGAAAAAATCGACCTCTCAAATTTGGTTGACATATTTTTTTTTAAATATCTAATTGATGCAGTATTTGCAGATGCATTATCAAAACCAATTGTTAAAATTTTACCTAATAAATCATATTCATCAAAAATTACTTTAATCATTCTATAAATATTTTGTGCAGTATGTTGCTCATCAGAAACTCTAAATGTAATAAGTCGTTTTTACATGTTCCATGATGCATCAATCCAATGACAAGTTACACTCATGTATGAGTGTTTTTGTCAATGATCACTCCAAATATCAGAACAAATAAAAAAATGACCTTTAATATCTTTAAATATTTCATTTAAAATAATTTTATCATCTTTGTATAATTAAAAAAATTTATTGTTTTGTTGTATTTCTAGACAATTTATAGGCAGAATGATTTAAAGCATTTCGAACATAACTAGTAAAAGTAATTTTTTTTCAACAAAACTTAAAGAAAGATATGTCATACAAGTAAATTTAGCAAACTATTCTCAATTTTTAGCATCCGAATATTTAAATAATTTTAAAGAACTCGTAGATCTATTAGATAAGTGTATCTCCCTATTTGATTTTATGTTGTATCAAGTCCAATTTCAGCGCATGATGTATATCCAAGTGCTTGTTCGTATTGCCATAGCCGCCAGTAAATTTGTAAGATACAATAGTTGCATATTGCTATTAGACATTTATTTTCAGTCTCAACTAAATGAAAATGAATTTTGAAAATATCGGAAGATCGATACTTAACTTATCTTCTCCGTGTACTGATACGTTGACCACTCTCTTGGGTTGGCACGCTGAACATGGTATTCTCACATGAGCTTGCCATTTTTTATTATTATTGAAGAAAATCAATATGAGAAATTGAAGATGAGAGAATTGAGAATGAGAGAATTAAAAAAAAATTGAGAGAATTGAGAATTGGTGTGTTGAAAAAATGAAGAATGACTCGTATTTATATATTTTTGGATTATTTTATGATACCTAAATTGTCCTTAAAATTAGTCGTTTTATTAATGTTATTAAGAGTAATTTAGTAATGACATATACATTTAATAGTTTACTTTTTTTAAAAAAAAATGTAAAATACATTTTCAAAGCAGCAGGGAGCAACGGCTACTAACCGTTGGGCCAAACGGTTCCAACCGGAACCGTTCAGTTCCGGTTGGAACCGCGAAATCTCTTGGAATCGGACGGTTCCAACGGTTCCGATTCGAATCGTTGGAACTGTCTAGTTCTGTCCGGTTCGGCTAGGGTGGAACCCTAACCGAACCGGACAAATCGGTACCGGTTCCGGAACCGGAATAAGCCGATTCCTACCGGTTCGGTTTCGGTTTCGAACTGGAACCGTAGCCGGGTCTACTTACAAGAGTGGGTTCCTTTTTTAATTTTTTATTATATGCAAGTTTTTTACTCTAGTGTTATGTTACTTAATATCAATTTCACTTAATTTTATTATTATATGTAAAAAAAAAAAAAAAAAATATTAATCTAGTGTTATTTAATTTTAATTTCACTCAATAATTTTATAAAAAAAAAAAATATATCCTACGTTTCTTATTATTTATACCACAAATCACATATGCATAAGTAATTAAATATTTTTAAAATAATATTTTTTCCAAACATTCAATTAACCAAATACAATATATTTCATTTTCTCATAATACACGACTCAGGTATACCACACATTATATTACTAAATTTTGTAAATTTCCCTGAGATTATTTGTGGCTTAGATTCATGCATTTAACTAACAACTACATTTAAACGCGTTGAGAAAGAAGTAGATTTGATACCAACCCAACTCAATTGATGAGTTGAGTTGCCTTTTAGCTTACTCCCAATTTCTCTTCTCAATTTTCAGCCACCTACAAAATATGTGGTCAAAATCTGTGGACACTCACGCCCACAGTTCTGATTCATTAATTTGGTGGGTGCTAAAATGTCTCCACTAATAATTACCCGAATGGCCCACAAGTTGTTTTTGCGAGTTTTAAAATAAGTTATATATCGATAAAAGATTAAAAATATATATAAATTATATTGTATGTTAAATTTTAAAATTTCTCAAAATTCAAAAATCTTAATTTTAGATAGAGACGTCAATCAATTGTCTGTATCGACTCTTCTCATGATTATCTCTACCACAACATAAGAGTAGGTAAGATTAAATCGACCGTCTGTATCCACTCTTCTCAGGAATATTTCTACCACAACATGAGAATATGTGGGATTATATATATATATATATATATCATTATTTCAAAGCCAAGTGTTGAGGAACCTCTATGTGTTTTGCTTTAATTTCCTATTTTGTCAAAAAAGTTGATCAGAGTATCACCATAAATTATTTTGAAAAATTCTATCATCTTATTATGTATTCATGGGAGAGAAATTTAAATTATGTTGTATTATATTGACTACAAATATCTTTATTGGTTCGTCTAAAAAGTAAATAATAGCGATTTGCTTAAGCTTCAATTGCCATTTGTGGACACTCAAGCCCACAGTTCTGATTCATTATTTGGTGCGTGCTAAAGAATGGACACGGGGTGGCAAAACGAATTAATGAATCGAATTTGTATCGAATTCTAAACGATTCGAATCAAAATATGATGGATTTGTATTCAATTCGTTTATCAAACTAATCGAATACGAATATTCATTTAGTCATGATATTATTCAATAACATATTTTACCATAATTCATTTACATTAATTCTTCATAAATATATACATATGTAATATGTAATTAATATATTTACTAAAAATAGCTCATCAAATATCGACAATATTATTTTTTCTATGATAATTCGATATAATTTCTCGAATCTTAATTGAAAAATAACAATAACTAATAAATGAAAATAATAAAACGATTTCTAAACGAATCAATAAGCTTAAATTCGTATTTAATTCGTTTAATAAATGAATCGACTCGAATTGACCCATTTATTAAACGAATCTATTTTTTCAAACCTGTATTCGCTTTAAAGTGAATCGAATCGAACGAATAAACGAATTCTAACCAAAATTGCCACCCCTATTTACAAGTTTAAAATAAGGTTCTGTTGACGGCTGGATTTTGGTCTCAGGGTAATATTGGAATATCACTCCCGAAAAAATCCTCCCTCAATAGTGAATTTATTTGGTTATGGGGGACCAAAGGCAAATTTAGCAAAAGACAGATAAACACACCAATCAACAAGGAGATTTAACGTGGTTCGGTGGATTTGGATCCGACCTACGTCCACGGACACAAAAAAGATGGTACTTTTATTACTTAAACACTCTTCTTGGGTCTCTACAAGTCAGAGCTTGAAGATTCAGATCACTAATTTTTTGATGCCTTTTACACATACTCTGCCCTCCTATTTATAATAGTGTAGAAATCATATTCCTTCTCCTATAAGAATTTCCTAGTTGAAACTATTCCATTTTCCCATAAGGATTCCTAGTCAAAACTATTCCTTTTTCCCATAAGGATTCCTAATCAAAACTACATTTACTTTCTTTATCATACTAGGACATTGACTTACTAGTTTACCCCATGAAAGTAGGATAACTTATTATCTTATCTTGTATGGATAGAATGCTTTATTTTCCCGAACATGTCTTGCCCTATGCTCGGTCTTCATGTGGTCGGTCATAATAGTCTTTTGTACTGAGAATGCTGCTGTCGACCTGATAATTGCCCGGTCATCTTGAACTCAAGTGCTCGGTCACTAACCGTAAAGTTCCCGGCCTCTTACTGTTGACTCTTTAGTGGTCGGGTCGGCATTAATAATCTTGACTGAGAAGTGAATTACCTTTTTACCCCTGTCGTGCTGCTTTAAATAACATAGTGCCTGAAAACACCATCAACATTTGTCCCCTAGTTCTCGGTTCCAACGAGTATGCAAGTTGGTGTCGGGAACTATATAAAGATGGTGTGCTGATCGCCTTGCTGGTGGTCGCTCCAGAAATCACAGAGAAATTACCTTCGCCATCAACTAAGTCTTCTGTTTCTATCTTCATATCCTCGGTTATTGGAGATGCTGATCCTATTCAGAACGATTCTCCACCTCAAAGCAAATTGCTTACTTGGGTCGTTCCATCAGGAGATGAAGTTCCTCTTGTTGTCCAAACTAGGAATGACTCCTCCTCTGTAATATATGTACCAGAGATTTAGAGGTCTTGACCTCTGACTGATCCAATCTTGATTGTGAGGAGAAAATTTTGCCTCTGAGCTAACGATGATGTGCTCGGTGGCATGTGATCCTGTCTCGAGCTGTGAGAGATGCTCGGTCCTGGGGGAATGTTACGTCCCCAGTCCGAAGGACTGACTCGGTGGGACGCAACCCGACCCCGAATGAAGAGAGGCACTTGGACCTGGGGGAATGTTACATCCCCAGTCCGAAGGGCTGACTCGGTGGGACGTACCCCGACCCCGAATGAAGAGAGGCACTTGGACCTGGGGGAATGTTACATCCCCAGTCCGAAGGGCTGACTCGGTGGGACGTACCCCGACCCCGAGTGAAGAGAGGCACTTGGACCTGGGGGAATGTTACGTCCCCAGTCCGAAGGGCTGACTCGGTGGGACGTACCCCGACCCCGAGCTGAGAAAGACACTTGGACCTGGGGGAATGTTACGTCCCCAGACCGAAGAGGTAGACTCGGTGGGACGTAACCCGACCCCGAGTGAAGAGAGGCACTTGGACCTGGGGGAATGTTACGTCCCCAGTCCGAAGGGCTGACTCGGTGGGACGTACCCCGACCCCGAGCTGAGAAAGACACTTGGACCTGGGGGAATGTTACGTCCCCAGACCGAAGAGGTAGACTCGGTGGGACGTAACCCGACCCCGAGTGAAGAGAGGCACTTGGACCTGGGGGAATGTTACGTCCCCAGTCCGAAGGGCTGACTCGGTGGGACGTACCCCGACCCCGAGCTGAGAAAGACACTTGGACCTGTGGGAATGTTACGTCCCCAGTCCGAAGGGCTGACTCGGTGGGACGTACCCCGACCCCGAGCTGAGAAAGACACTTGGACTTGGGGGAATGTTACGTCCCCAGTCCGAAGGGCTGACTCGGTGGGACGTAACCCGACCCCGAGTCGAATAACTAAGTGGCCTTGGCGGAACGAATCCAGCTTCGAGCCGATTAATCAAGTGGCCTCGGCGGAACGAATCCAGCCCCGAGCCGATTAATCAGGTGGCCTCGGCGGAACGAATCCAGCCCCGAGCCGATTAATCAAGTGGCCTCGGCGGAACGCATCCAGCCCTGAGCCGATTAATCAGGTGGGATTTACCCAGAAGGGAAGTGAATCAACCTTTTGAAGCCCTACTGAGTCCGGCACAGGCGTCCCCCTACCAGACCAGCGGAAAACGAAAACAAAACTCTGAAAAATAAAATTAAAGGGTGGGGGCGACTTAGCGCTTGTCCCAAAATAAAACGTTTCGCAAGTATAAACAACAACACGGATGCCTCAAAACAGCGTCCTGTCCGAGGTCTCCAAAACACAATTCTGAATCTTTCAATTCAGTGTCCCGGCGAACCAGGATTTGGATCAGGAGAGCGTTTGAATGGTAAGGGCACATCCTCTATACGTCGGGTCACTGTGGAGCCTGTGTATTGCACGAGGGCTCCTCCTTACCACGCTGGAGCAGGCACAGGCTACAGGGGCACAACGCATCCCCGTGATGCGCCTCTCTTGGATCCAAATGATGAATGGATCAAAGAGCGTCCGGGATACTAAGGGCACATTCCTCCTTAGGTCCGGCATCACTGGAGCTAGCAATCGTCACGGGGGCCTCATCACTCCCCGTGCTATGCTTTCCCACGGATCCATTACATCGGGTAAGTGAGGATCAAATAGTGTTCGACACATTAAGGGCATATTCCTCCTTATGTTCGGTAACACTGGAGTAAGCAATCGCCACAGGGGTACCATCCCTCCCCGTGCTATGCTTCTCACGGATCCTATGCATCGAGTATGTCCCTGAGGACCCCGAGCCAAGAGAGATATTTGATTCTGGGGGAATGTTCCGTCCCCAGGCCAATAAGCACGACTCGGTGGGACGTAACCCGACCCCGAGCTGAAAGAAAGACTTGGCTCTGGGGGAATGTTACGTCCTCAGTCCAAAGAAGCCGACTCGGTGGGACGTAACCCGACCCCGAGCTGAAACAAACATCGATCTCGGCGGTACAAGAGCAGACCCGAGCCGGAAAGAGACATCGGTCTCGGCGGTACAAGAGCAGACCCGACCCGGAAAGAAACATATGGCCTTTGTAGGGCGTCACGGTCGGCATGTTGAACCTTTTCGGGAATTTTGCTGATTTTATTTCTTCTGTGAGGGGGGATTCCTCTTTGTCATCCCGGGCGTCTCATGTACCTGTTTTGTATTGGGGTATACTCCCCATTTGACCAGCTCCTCCCGCAGCCAAGATTTCATGCTGCTGTCTTTGGTTCCATGCCGCCTCCTGTGGTTTCTTTTTTTTCTGCTATCTTGGGAGTGGTGCCTCTCAGGGTCGGTATCTTCTCGTACTTCTTCGGTATATTCTTTCCCTCTTCTCCGGGTGCTGTGAGGGCTATCGTAGGAGGAGTCTGGTGATGATTTGTCATCCTCTTCCTCCCATATGTCCTTGGTCTGGGAATCTCTCTGCACCACCACGGATCTTACCCTGTAGGGATCCCTCCTCCGGGGTCTGTCGTCCTCACTTATATCGACAATTCTCTTTCCTTCCGTTATTTCACTCCTTTGTCGGCTAGTCCCGGCCTTGAATTTTCCGTCGTGCGCTCCTTCTATCTTTTCCAACCGGTCTACTATGGTTTTTAGCAGAGTCTGGTTTTCCTCCCTTTCTGTCCTCAGGTTTTCCTCGATCTTCTCCATCCAATCCGCAGCCGAGCTCCCTGACGATCGGTGGTTTCCGCCTTCCGCTATTGTCTTACTACACGAGTTGCTTTTTGTCCAGTTCCCACAGACGGCGCCAACTGTTGACGGCTGGATTTTGGTCTCAGGGTAATATTGGAATATCACTCCCGAAGAAATCCTCCTTCAATAGTGAATTTGTTTGGTTATGGGGGATCAAAGGCAAATTTAGCAAAAGACAGATAAACACACCAATCAACAAGGAGATTTAACGTGGTTCGGTGGATTTGGATCCGACCTACGTCCACGGACACAAAAAAGATGGTACTTTTATTACTTAAACACTCTTTTTGGGTCTCTACAAGTCAGAGCTTGAAGATTCAGATCACTAATTTTTTGATGCCTTTTACACATACTCTGCCCTCCTATTTATAATAGTGTAGAAATCATATTCCTTCTCCTATAAGAATTTCCTAGTTGAAACTATTCCTTTTCCCATAAGGATTCCTAGTCAAAACTATTCATTTTTCCCATAAGGATTCATAATCAAAACTACCTTTACTTTCTTTATCATACTAGGACATTGACTTACTAGTTTACCCCATGAAAGTAGGATAACTTATTATCTTATCTTGTATGGATAGAATGCTTTATTTTCCCGAACATGTCTTGCCCTATGCTCGGTCTTCATGTGGTCGGTCATAATAGTCTTTTGTACTGAGAATGCTGCTGTCGACCTGATAATTGCCCGGTCATCTTGAACTCAAGTGCTCGGTCACTAACCGTAAAGTTCCCGGCCTCTTACTGTTGACTCTTTAGTGGTTGGGTCGGCATTAATAATCTTGACTGAGAAGTGAATTACCTTTTTACCCCTGTCGTGCTGCTTTAAATAACATAGTGCCTGAAAACACCATCAACAGTTTATATTATAATATTATATATTAAAAATTGAAATTTTTCTAAATTCTAAAGTCTAATAAAAACTTCCATCAATTGTCTGTATCGACTATTCTCAAGATAAATCTCTATGTTGTCATAGAGTAGGTGGGATTGCATGTTGCTTTCAGGAATGATGATATATATATATATATATTTCATTATTTCAAAGCCAAGTGTTGAGGAACCTCCTTGTGTTTTGCTTTAAATTCCCATTTTGTCAAAAAGTTGATCAGAGTGTCACAATTAAATTATTTTGAAAAAAAAAAATCTATCTTCTTATTATGTATTCATGGGAGAAAATTTTTAATTATGTTGTAATATATTGACTATAAATATCTTCAATGGTGAGTTTAAAAAGTAAACAATAAGGTCCATTTATTTGCTTAAGCTTCAATTACCACGTGTTTGTCTTTTTGATTAACTGTTTTATTTATTTTGTACAGTCTGTATCTCCAAAACGAGGTTTTGAAAATATTATACTGAATTTATAAATTAACTTTTAAAAATTATAAAATCTCCCTTTAAAGAATCTCTTGGCTTCGCCTCTCATCAGACCAAATCTTAGGATTCTGGATATCATTTTATATTTAATAATGATTTTTTTACGTGCTTTCATTAATAGTAAGGGTGGTAATTTGGGTTAGAATTCGTTTATTCGTTCGATTTGATTCGCTTTAAAGAGAATACGGATTTGAAAAAATGGATTCGTTTAATAAATGAGTCAATTCGATTTGATTCTTCGTTTATTTGTTTAGGATTCGTTTTTTTTTTTTTTTTTTTACTAGTTATTGTTATTTTTCAATTAAGATTCGAGAAATTATGGCTAATTATCATAGAAAAATAATATTGTTGATATTTAGTGAGGTATTTTTAGTAAATATATTAATTACATATTTCATATGTATATATTTATGAAAAATTAATGTAAATAAATTATGTTATTGAATAATATCATGACTATACGAATCCTGATATTAGGATTCGCTTAATAAACGAATCGAATACGAATCCATCATATTTTGATTCGATTCGTTGATTCGTTTTATCACCCCTAATTAATAGTCACACAACTAAAATGAATTTGAAGACCGATTCCGCTTGGATCATTCTTCAATTAGGTCCTTAATTAATAGTAAATATTTCATAAAAATAAAATATTAATGCTAAAACTCAGTTTTGATCTGAAATCTGCACATTTGATATCCAAAGCTTATGTCTGTTTTTTTTTTTTTTTTTTCCAATAATGGGTTCGGCTATATAGATCTATTAACGCTATCATAATATAACCGGAACCATTGTCTCGTTGAACTCAATAAAATAAATACCTCTCCATCAGAATCAATTAAAAAAGAATTAACATATTCTTGAGGTGGAAAAACATGCAAGAACAAACTGTATCAGAAACCAAACTTGCACTTATATTATTCATGCAAAACAATTACACATAGAGGAGTAGAACAATTATGAGTCATTTGAACCATTTTTGGTTCATAAAATCTTTCATAATGCTAATTGCCTAAAACATAATTACCATTTGTTGTATTTATAAATTACAGGAACAAAAAATTCCATCATATGGCAACCAAGAAAAGAAAAAGAAAGAAAGAAAGAAAGAAAGAATCACATTTGCCTTTTCAGGGTAGGGGAGGGAAGGCAGGGATCACAAATATGAAATAGCCCTCCTCCTGTTAATTTCTTTTAAAATAAGCTGGCCCGAGATAATATATTTGTGAATATATTAGGCAAGTTTCTTCGTTTTTTACTCGTGATGTTAGAGCTCGGGATGGATGATCACCATACATCACGTAGATACCTGCCAGTCATTTGCAAATTCTTCACCATGCTCTCAGCTTTAGAGCTGTCAAGAGATCCCTGTAATTGACAATACAAGTGCAATTGAGTCGACAGACAAACTAAACTTGATAATTTATATAGGGACAGACATAAGCAAATATAACACAGTGCAAAAAGGCAATGCAGATTTTTTCCTTCATACGTCACAAAATATGAGAAGAAAAAAAATATTTTTTTAATGTTGGAAACCCCGCCGCCAAACTATACCCGACCGGGGCTTAAGCGGAGCAGGTAACACCCCCTGGACTCAAACTCAGGACTTGGTTGCCAAGTCCTGAGCCATTTGCCACTAAACCACACCCCTTGGGGCAGAAAGAAAAAAATACACGTCTACGTATTTGCCCATGTACAGTAACTCACTTGTATTCTAAACTCGCCTCTAAATTATTCTTTCTAACAATACAATAAGAAACGGCCTAGAATGCTTGCAACTTTTCAAGCACATTCCTTTGTTAGGTAGGTGGCAACAACAGCAATATCCATAGAATGCAGCAACATTCTAGCTAAAATGACAAATTTATATTAGCATACCTGCTCTTGAACAATAGTGTGCAGAGTTCGGTGCACATCTCTAGCCATGCCTTTGGCGTCACCACAAACATACAAGTAAGCTCCCTGAGAAAGCATATTCCAGATATCCGAAGCCTGAATTCAGAGAAAACGTATGCTTTTTAGCTTCATATTAAAGAATAATTAAATTATATACTTAAAAGCTTATTTCCTATAAATGGTGATAGGTGAAAGAGGTGCAATACCTTCTCCATCATTTTATGCTGCACATATTCCTTGGTGGGTCCCTCACGTGAGAAGGCAACAACCAACTCTGAAAGTGCACCACTTTGGACAAAGTTGTTGAGCTCATCCTCATAAATGTAATCCTGCAAAATAAGCAAAAATTAGATGAAGTTTCTGAATCCCACACACCTAAAACACAGAGGCATCCAAGAGGCCAACACTTACAATCTGACGATTCCGGCATCCAAAAAATAATATGGAGTGTCCCAGTTCTGTTCCAGCTTCCTTCAGAGCAAATCTTTCCTAAAAATGACAAAAAGAAAAACATAAATACAGATAATCAACTTAAGAAACTATATGCAGCGGAATGAGTGACCAAAAAGTGACAGAGTATTCTAGTCGACTGATTACAAACCTGCAGGAAACCCCTGAAAGGAGCCAATCCAGTTCCGGGACCAATCATAATGACAGGCACTTTGGCATCTGCTGGGAGCCTGAAGTTTGATTGCCTAACAAAAATAGGTGCCCAGCTGCAGTCATTGCTTTTCTCCATAGGTACAGAATTCTGCAAAAAGAAACCAACAAGAAACGGTAAACACGCTGAAAAGCTTTCAAATAAGCAACGCAATGTGCACTTGCTCAAGGCTGAACAGAACCACTTAAATCAAACTATATATAGGCCCCTGCTCCAGCTCGCTCATGTTCACACGCACATGGACATAAATGTCTTCTTTTTCCTTGAGTGGGTTATGCAGGACAGGAGTAGGTAACGTTTTCACAAAGCCCAGAAAATTAAAGACAACCTTATTCACTGACACCTAGCTCTTAAATATTCCATTTTACAAAGTAAAAACAAAGACAAAGGAACGTTTAAATACAAGTACCTTCATCCAAGTGGAGCAGACTCCTTTGTGAACACGTCCTGTTGGCATTTTCTCATAAACCAGCGCACAGGTAACATGAATTCTAGATGGTTCCACCCTGCAGAATATAATTTTAAGAGCACAGATTATACATAATATTACAAGAAACAAATGTTACAAGAACCCACACAAATTAAAAAAGAAGAGAGAGAAATTGCAAGCAAATAATTTCTACACAACTGTCCTTAAGAACCCTCTTCTTTTTTCATATTTACCATGAGAGCTGACCTTATAACACATTTTCCCCTCGTTCAAGGAAATGCTTCAATTGAGTAACTTCAACAGCCAAAAAGGAAAAAATAGTGTGTGTGTGTGTGTAAGTATTCACCTCGGGGACGATGAAATTGAATAATATCTTGGTTGCAAACGTGGGGCAATTGCTGCAAAGAAAACACCAAGTGGGGGCTTGGCAGAAGGAAATTCAGTCATGACCTCCAGGAGGCTTCTCTGACTTGCAACAATCCATTGTGCATATTCATCCTGAAGAAATGCACAACAAAAACGTTATATCCACATAAACTAAGCAGCAGAAAAAATAGGCTAATTCAATTCTAAATAATGTAAACTACCTTTCCAGCAGGTGATGCAAGATGTCTCAATCGATCAGCTTCAGTGGGGTCAGATGCATGAGCTGCTAAGGCAAGTAATGCAGACTGGCAAGAACATGCAATTAGACAATCAATTGTTTGTAGCACGACATGAAAGTGTAATCAGAACACAAAAAGAAAAATCCAAAGTCATGATTCAATACACCGAGAAAACAAACCTACCTTCTTTGGGGAAGTCAAAAGATCAGCATATTGTGTCAATGCTGTTCTTAAAGAGCATGGTGGAAAAGGAGGCGGCAAGGAGCTTCCACCAAGTGGTGTGCCGTCCTCTTTATCAGTATGGATGGAGAAATAAGTATCTGGTGATAAGCCTAATAAAGACAATGCCTCCTCCACAACCTCAGATAGATTCTCACAGTAAACACCAACATGATCACCTGTTTCATACCTGAGGTAGAAAAAGAGGATTACTTTTCCTTGTGGATCCATATTTATACACTACAAAACTTGGTTTTTGACATGAAAACTAGAAATAAATTATAAAAAAACTTACCTAAGTCCAGTGCCAGCAATGTCAAATTCTAGATGGATGCAAGAGCGATCAGATAATGGGGTATGAAGCTCCTTCCTTACCGCCACATTAGACCTTCAAAGCAAACCAAATGTATTTTAGAAGAGATAAAAGAAGAATGCTGAACTAAAACACAATTTGGATGACAAGAGAGTAGCTATTATATTATACCTGCAGGGATGTTGAGCATCATAAACAGCATGGCCATTTGCATTGCCCCAGTTCTTCTCCCCAATTGATGCATCTGCATTGTCATAAAATACAACCCGATATTCTGATATGGCAGCAGTGTAAGGTGTAGAAACAGATGTTGGATCATCATCATCCCGAAGCACATTATCCAGCTCAGGCCACACCAATTCTCGCCTGGCATAGTAAAAATCAAGATTATTTCTAAGAAGATCTCTAACAATTTTCACGCTAATATACAAATTAATTCCAGTAATCAATACCATGCAGTGAAGTCATCTTCAATGCATTGATCATCATCACCAAGACCCACAGGAACAAGGCGTTTCGCACCTGCAAATAGAGGGGGGCAAAAGTTATACCGGCCAAAAGGAAATCAAAAGTGGTGAAAAGAAAAACTAATCAATGGGCAATGCGGCACCATATCTGCAATCAAACAGAGAAATAAAGTCTATCTGCAAGCAAACTGTGAGTACGTTAATTAACGTGCGAGTTGACTTATGCTCAGTAATTTGCACATTCAAATTGACAGACAGGGTCTGCATAATATGTATCACTACTGAAAATCCCAATGCAGCACACGTACCCTACAATTTCGAAGATTTTCATTAAAAAGATTCGTTTAGCAGAAAACATTGACCTGCTCATAGTCACTTATAAGAATTAGCTACTTAAAAGAATCTCTTTCAAATCATAAACCTAAGTGATAGTATGCATATCGATGAACCTAAAGCTAACCATTGACACAACCAAGCTTATTTATTCTCCATTGAATAACATTTTTTCCTTTTAAGATCCTATCTGCACATGAAGAATCACTAAATATCCTCAGCAAACTAGGGCAAAAATTAATTTAGAAAGAGATTATAAAACAATATGAAACATACCCTGATCAGAAAGAATCTCATCCACCACCTTTGCAATCTGTTAAGAATCACAAAGATAAATAAGCATTACATAGATAACATGCAATTCAAATGTAAACAACTGAAAAACCAAAAGCTATACAAAATGCATTTCAGCTGATCATCGAAATACAAACCTTATTGAAATGCTCGTATTGCCTGTTTCCAAGACCAAACACTCCATATTTAAGGTTCTGCAACCACTCCCCTCTCTCTTTTTGCTGTACACAAAATTATACACAGTCAATAAACAAACTAAATTATGCACTAATAATTATAAAATTCTAAAAGCAAAATAATAATTTACCTCCGTAAACCATTTATAGAACCTAGCTGCATTGTCAGTTGGCTCACCATCTCCATATCTACAGTCAAAAATTAGAAAATTACAGTTTTTTTTTTTCCAAAGAATGAAACAAAAACTACACATTCATGAAAAATACTTACGTAGCCAAGAAGAAGAACACTAAATTCTCTTTCTTCAATTTCTCCTCGTATTCATCTTCCTCGGCAGCGTAATCATCCTTATTTTCATAATTTATAAATATATTAAAAACATGAAAGAAAATTAAAAATTAAAAATTAAAAATAGAGTCGAAAAAGAAGCTTACAATATCAACGACTTTAAAAATGGCCTTATCGTATCGAGCTTTGGCCTCGTCAGCCAAAGCCTTAGCAAATCCTTCAGCTGTACCAGTTTGAGTACCGAAGAAGACAGTGACCTTCTTCTTTCCATCATCAACGTCAAGTTCCGGCTCTTTATTAACGACCAGCGGCTTAAGCGGCTCAAGCTTCTTCGGCTTGGAGTTACTAGATCTCCGCCAAATAAAAACGACGACGCAGCCTATCAAGACGGCAATAGACGTGGTCAAGATCATAACGAACTCCTTATTCTCAAGCACAATCGAAGCCACTTCCACTCCCGATCCTGACGACGACACGTTCGACGGATCGACCTTAACTCCTCTGATGATCGCGGACATCAAATCCAACGGCGACGCTTTCATATTGCCTGATCCTGATGACGAGTGCATAGTAAGAATTGTACGGGGGCTGTATGAAATTGGAGCCGCAGAGGATCGCGCTCTTTGTTTTGCTGGTGAATTTGGTTGGTGAGCGCGAGAGTTATTGTTATATTGGTGAGTGGTGATTCAACCAACGCCCACCAAACCAGACCTGGGAGTTAGTTAAGTCAAACACCGGCATGCTTAACCATGGTTAATACTCCAATTAATTTATTGTAATTAAAATATATTATAATTGATGGTTTTTTTCACTTGGGTCCTTTTTGTTTACTTTAAATATGTATTAGTGTTCAAATTTCGTCTTTTGTGTTTGAGGAATTATTTCTTTTGCCACTTACCACAACTTTACGACCATCTTGCTCTTGGGCACGGTGGTTCCAAACTTCCAATCCCGTGTCTTTAGAGTGTGCAAATTTGATTTCTGGTGTAGTTTTTTTTAAAAAAAAAAATTAAAGAAAATAAATAAATAAATTCAATAGGGAATAGATAGGTTTTGAATTTTTGGAAACAAAATCAAAATAACAATCGTCAATTTAGTTTTTATGTTTTTTTTTAATATTTTATGGCTTTTGGATTTTGAAAATATAACTGAATATTACTATATAACAAACTTTTTCAAAGTCTACATATGTGACTCTAATTCTCTTCCTTTTAAAAAAAAAATTAATAATGATTTTTAAAAATAAAAATAAGATTAAAAAATTTATTTAAAATTATGAATTTGAATTATATTTAGATTACATTAAATTAAAAATAAAATTAAAGAGCTTGCACTTAAATTTTTAAAAAATTAAGTTGCCTACGTATCCTCCAGGGGTGAGAGGAATCAAAACTCACGTAATTCCATTATATTTTTAAGATAGTTTCCCATTACAATTATTTACTCATCAATCATCATCATTATCAGTGATTGTTGATCCTTCAGCTCGTGTTCCGCTTGCAATTGCAGATGCATTGTCGAACAAGTCTTCAAAATCATCGGGGGCATCTTCTTGTTGTCTCAAATCAGCACGGGTCCAATCATCCACACATGTTGTTGCTTCTAAAGTAGTTGTTGGGCTTCAACGGTTCCGGTTCGAACCGTCGGAACCGTCTGGTTCCGTTCGATTCGGCTAGGGGCGAACCCTAACCAAATCGAACAAATCCGATTCCGATTCTGAAAATCGAAACTGTTAGGTTTCAACCAGTTCGATTTCGGTTTCGAACCAAAACCGTGGCCGGGTCTACCGGCATAGGCCTCTTTGTTGTTTTTTTCCAAAGGCATGCGCGTTTTATTGAAGAATGAAGACAATTGAAAAAGAAAATTAATTAATTAAATCAAAGCTCATTGATTTTTTTTAAAAAAATCTGAAAGGTAAACTCAGTGAATTTTATATACAATGTTTGGACACAAATGTTATGGTTTGTTTATCTCATATTGGATAAGTATGAGATTGACTAATACTTTATTATAAGATTGTTGGTTTTTTTCTCATTATAAGTTGTTTTTTAAAGCCCCCAAATGGTGTGGTGGCAAATGGCTTAAGACATGGTTGTCAGGTATTGGGTTCGAGTTCAGGGTGCATTATTTTGTAAGAGCCTAGGGCAATCAGAGTTTTACTTGCTCCGCTTAAGCTCTGATCGGGTGGTTTTACAATGGGATTTTCAACGTTTCTAAAAGAGTTGGTTTTTAAAGATGAATTTTAATCATGTATTTATAACAAGTGATATAAAAGTCAACACCAAACTTCCTAGTTGGGAGGACTAGTGTCAAAATTAACCTCCATAGACAACCAGGACTAGGCAGTTGTCGATATCAAATATTACTTTCTTTACGTAAATTTAATTATGCACCCATGGTAAATTTAATCACACCTAAATAAATCGAAAAATGTTAATATATCTCTTATAATTGGAAAAGTCATTAGTGTTAGTTTTGTGTGTATTGGCAACTTCCATAACAAAACAAGTTCAATTGAGTTGTAATAAGTCTTAAAGATCTCGGAGCAATTGGACAAGTATGTGGACAACGTCGATGAATATATCAGGGTTTCCATTCGTGATGCATTCTTTTTTGGGTTCGAACGCTCATCGTTAGTGAATCGTTTGATATTTCATTCGAACAAAATCTTCCAGATAGCACTCGTTTGAGTCAAGTTCTTCATCATGTTCACGTTCGACTTACGTTCATTATTGTGTTCAATGATTTTTTATTACTGGACTATTTTGAACGCGTTTTGAAGCCAGTTTGAGACAATGAAAACCCTATCTATAAAAAGAAACACATAGCCACTTTACCATGGGTGAGCCTAAACCCTATTTGTTTCATTCTTTCCAACAAATCACCTTGAAGACTTATTGATTTTCTTGTGTTTTATCTTTTGGTGATTTTGTTCTTTGGTAACCATCATCACAATACACAATCCTTATCCAATACCCTAATCATTCAGACATCTGAGGAGGTGATTGGAGGTCGGAGTTCGGCATCGCGAGTTCGCAAATTTGATTCACTCAAAGACTTCAAAGGTTCTGAAAAAGGTCGTTTGGTACGGGCTCAATGCGTTCTTTGGGTTATTACAGTCTTTCGAGTCGGTAAAGTTATTGCCATAGGTCTTATACCATCGTTGTAAGTTTTCTCTATTATAGTGGATTCGGGTGGTAGCATATACCTGAAGTGGTTTTTTACTCTTAAGAATTTTTCGCTCCGTCAATAAAATTTCTTGTGTTTATTCTCTTTACTGCTTTGATATTTGTATTATTTTATCTCTGTTTAGATTTAAGGGTGGTTGATTAACTCGTTCCATAGCAGTTCTACATTTGACCTGACTTAGTTAGAGTCGTTGATTGGTTAATTTTGCACAGAGTCAGAATCTTATGACAACTACGAATTTTCAATTGGTATCAGTGTCAGACCTCGTTTCTTGACCCGTAAACTATAGATAGAAGTCAATCATTAAAATGTCCCCTATTTTTTTTTATGAAACTGAGTACCCTCATTAGAAGGGACGTATGAGAGCGTTCCTCAAATCCCTAGATGAGAATGTGTGGATGTCAGTAGAATATATGTGGAAACCTCTCATGATCATGGTTGGTGAGGTCTCTTCCCCTAAAGATAAATTTACTTGGACAAAAAAGAGTTTGATGCGAGCAATAGGAACAACAAAGCCATTTATGCATTTCATATTAATGTTTGTTCCACCGAGTTTAGGAAAATTTCTACGTGTGAGGTTGCCAATGATGCATGAGACATCCTTCAGACTGTACATGAGGGCACATTATCTGTTAGAAATAATTGACTACAAGAGCTTGCTACTAATGTTTAAATGGCTATGATGAAATAGGATGAAACCTTTGACTAGTGTTACTCCGAGATTAATGATATTGTTAATTACAGCTTTAACTTAGGTGAGACGATTCCTACGAATATGATAGTTAGGAAAATTCTTAGATTCCTAACTGAAAGGTTTTTACCTAAAATCACTGCCATTGAGGAGAGTAAAGACTTAAATAATCTAAAATTAGAGGATCTCATAGGAAACATTCAGGTTTATGAGAGCAAACTTCCTATATATAGAAAGTATAAGAACATAGTTGTGAAAATCATGAAGGAAGTGACCCATGATTCATCTAATGATGATGTAGATGATGATGCTCTCACAGATACTGATATAGTCATGTTTGTGAATAAGTTCAAGAAATTTCTTAAGTTGAGAAAGAGTGGTCGTGACCCTGATAGGAGTAGGGATGAGAAACCTAAAGAGAGTAATTGTCGTATGAGAGAGTCTAGAGAAGAAAAAGATAGCAAACCTCAAGCTATTCAATGTCATGAATGTAAAGTTTTTTGGCATATAGGATTTGAGCGTCCCACATACCTAAAGTCTAAGGGCAACAAAGTTAAGACAGTCTCCTATAGTGATTCAGAAAGTGGTTATACCTCTGATGAGTCTGCTAATGAGAAGTGCAATTACATTGCATTTTCTTCTAGTATGGTGGTTGAGAAAGAGGCTAATGTTAGCGACGTAGATGCTTGTTCTGAATTCTCTCACCATGACTCTATAGATGATGGTGATCTTCAAGTGGCTTATTGATGAGTGGTATTTATACCACTATTTCCCACTCAGTTGACCTAATGTTTTGTATTGTTTCTCGAGATTTATGAACGTTTTGATGTGTTTTGTTGTTATTTTGCAGATAAATAAAGTTTGGACAGCACTGGAGGCAATTTGGGGCAAATCCGGACAAAAATGCGTCAACTGGAATTATTTTGTCTTCTGCGCGTCGCGCCGCGCATAGCCTGAGAGGCGCGACGCCCAGCCTGCGCCGAAGTTGCTAAAATGCGCCGTGGTCAACGGGTCAACAATTTGAAAAGTTTGACTTTGCTAACGTGCGCCGTGCCACGTGTCACCATCACAGAAGACTTGCTAACGTGCGCTGCCACGTGTCATCATCCTACGGTGCCGACAATCATCATCTTCGCTATCGTGCGCCTTGCCACGTGTCGACATCTCAACGATTTGCTAAAATGCGCCGCTGCCACGTGTCAAAATCAGACGCTGCCGACAATCTTCTTCAACATGACGTAAGCGATGACGTCATGAACAGTGCCACGTCATTGGATCTCTTAGCCGCCTCGCCACGTGTCAAGCTGTTATTAAGCCACGTCTCACTGTAGCGCGCGACGCGAAGCGAGCGTCGCGACGCGCGCACCCCATCCGCGCCTATAAATAGAGCGCGATGGTTCAGTTTTTGTTGTACCATTTCTTCTCCCAAATCCTATGTAATTAGGGAGTTTCTCTCTCTCTAAGTTCTTTTTATCTAGTTTTTGTAATTTTTAACTAAGTTCTGTAATAATAATAATTTACTTTCTTTATTTTACAGTTTTTACTACTCATTATGAGGAGGTAACTTCCCTCTGTTAAGGTAAAAGGTAATTCTTTTACTATTACTTCTTAGATTATTCTCCCATAATTATAATATATTCAAGTTTTAAATTGACTTAATCAGGATACCGCCAGATTGGTCGGTGGGTAATAAAATTCATATTCCGCCTTTATGGCTGGTTTATTTTCTGTTCCGCCTTTATGGCTGGTATAATTTAAGTTCCGCCTTTATGGCTGGTTTATTTTCATTCCGCCTATATGGCTGGTTATTTTGATGTTCCGCCTTTATGGCTGGTTATTTTTAAAATGATTCCGCCTTTATGGCTGGTTGTTTTTAAACTAATTAAATCAAAATACCGCCTATATGGCTGGATGAAAATGTTTTGCAAAGCTTATATTATATTATGGGAGAAATCTAATTAGTATATAGTAGAAGTAATTCCTTTTTACCTTAGCAATTTTATTTTAATTTACTTTCAGCAGTTATTTTACTACATTTACTTTATGCAATTTTATTTTAAGTCTTTTAAGTTTTTAGCCCTAGTTATGTGTCATAGCTAAATTAGTTATCTAGGGTTGTGATGAATTTCAATTAAACTGGTTTATAAGGGTTAGATTATAGTTTGGGTAAATTAAATATTTATTTATTGAGTCTTAATCTTAAAGCTCTTTAATTAACTGGCCATTAATTAAATTGATTAGGTAAACTTAAAATGAACTAGACATAGAGATTTTAAGTTTAAGACCTTAGACTCAATAGCCCACGATCTTCCTTGAGGATAAATAACCCTTTAATAGATTTCCTTACAGGATAGGAATATACCTGTAGGGCGGGGGTAGCCATAATTGGAACTTAGACTTAATGAATCCAGGTAATGTGGTTGACATAGGAATATGGTTCAATTGGGTTATACTGGGTATTTGTAATTGACCATCGGAAGAGGCTTTTACATAAGTTAAGTGTTCCAGGTTAATAAATTGATATTTTACCCAACTATAAGATAACTACTTCATCTTTTAAATAATATTGAAATAAATCACAACCCTGGATAGTTTTTAATATTGAATTTTCCTTAAAAATCTACTTTTAAGCAATTTTAGTTATTTGTCTTTAAATTTAGAATTGTCGTCATTCCAAATCAATCAAATAACTTGTTAGATACTGGTAATCATTTGGCCCAATAAATTGATAACAAAAAGGTTTTAAGTCCTCGTGGGATCGATACTTTTTATACTACTTGAACGATACGTACGCTTGCGTTATACGTGTGTGTTTACGCCGGTCAAGTTTTTGGCGCCGTTGCCGGGGACTTAGTTATCTTTTATTATTAGTTTACGGGTTAGATTTGTTACTTGTATCTAATTTTTCTTTTTACTTATTATTTTTGTTTTCTTGTATTTCAGGTTCTCAGACACTTCATGAGACGAACCAGAAGCTTTGAATTCCGACCGCTTGACCCAGAAATTGAAAGAACTATCAGACAGTTGAGAAGGGAAAGGCGAGAAGGCCAAGAAGCTTTAGTCAACATGGAACCTGAACCTTTGGAGGTTGCACCACCAATTCCCATTCGAGACAGAACCATTCCGGTGGTAGATGGCCTCATTTCGTGTATTGTACTTCCTCATTACCAGCAAATGCAGGTGACATCAAAACTTGCATTCAGATGATTCAGCAAACAGTTCAGTTTGGGGGAAATGCAACTGAAGATCCTAATGCTCACATCAGCAACTTCCTGGAAGTCTGCGGCACGTTCAATTACAACCGAGGAGCTGAAGAAGCTATGAGGTTAAGAGTTTTCCCATATTCCCTGAAAGACAGAGCAAAAGCATGGCTACATTCACTACCAGCAGGATCAATCACAACCTGGAACACTCTTGCTACAAAATTCCTTGCAAAATACTTTCCACCAGCCAGAACTGCAAAATTGAGGAATGACATCACATCCTTTGTGCAGCAAGATTCAGAATCCTTGTACGAAGCTTGGGAGAGATACAAAGATTTGCTCCGGAAATGTCCTCACCATGAGATTCCAAAATGGCTTCAAGTCCAAACTTTCTACAATGGACTTTCTGGACTGATGAGAACCACAATCGATGCTGCTGCTGGAGGAGCTTTAATGGCAAAAGGAGAAGATCAAGCATGAGACCTAATTGAAGAAATGGCCAACAACAACTCCTTGTGGCCAACAGAAAGAAGTCTGATTCAAAGAATTGCAGGAATATATGAAGTTGGAGCTAATACAGCAGTCAACACCAAGCTGGACCAGATATGTAAATTTATGGAGACTCTCAACACTCAAAGCACCACTGGATCCACAAGTTCACCATATGGAGGAGTACCAGAACCACAACAACATGCAGAGATGGTAAATTATGTCAACAATTTCAACAGACAGGGGAACAATCCATATTCCAACACCTACAACCCAGGGTGGAGAAATCATCCTAATTTTTCATGGAGCAACAATTCAGGGCAACAGCAGAACTATCCACCACCTGGATTCCAGCAACAGAACAAAGGCCAGACGCAGGGAAATGAACCAGGAATAGCAGAGATGCTAGCTCAATTAAAAAGATATGAAGCCATGATTCAGAGCCAATCAGCTTCCATCAAAGCACTGGAGAATCAAATCGGACAACTGGCCAATGCTCAGAGTTACATACCGCCAGGAACTCTTCCTAGCAACACTGAGCCAAATCCAAGAAACATGGGGAAGGAGCAATGTCATGCCATTATGTTAAGAGTGGTACTGAAATCAACAAAGATGTTGGAGTCAAAACAGCTGCTGAGGAAGTTCCAAAAGATGCAGTTCCACAGAGGAAGAAAAAGGAAGCAAAAGAAAAAAAGCAAAGGAAAAAGAAAAAGAACAGATCCCTCCACCACCACCTTTTCCTCAACGTCTTCAGAAAAACAAACTGGACAAATAGTTTGCTCGTTTCTTGGAGATTTTCAAAAGCTGCACATTAACATACCATTTGCAGAAGCCTTGGAACAAATGCCTAGCTATGTCAAATTCATGAAAGATATTCTAGGGTTGTGATGAATTTCAATTAAACTGGTTTATAAGGGTTAGATTATAGTTTGGGTAAATTAAATATTTATTTATTGAGTCTTAATCTTAAAGCTCTTTAATTAACTGGCCATTAATTAAATTGATTAGGTAAACTTAAAATGAACTAGACATAGAGATTTTAAGTTTAAGACCTTAGACTCAATAGCCCACGATCTTCCTTGAGGATAGATAACCCTTTAATAGATTTCCTTACAGGATAAGAATATACCTGTAGGGCGGGGGTAGCCATAATTGGAACTTAGACTTAATGAATCCAGGTAATGTGGTTGACATAGGAATATGGTTCAATTGGGTTATACTGGGTATTTGTAATTGACCATCGGAAGAGGCTTTTACATAAGTTAAGTGTTCCAGGTTAATAAATTGATATTTTACCCCACTATAAGATAACTACTTCATCTTTTAAATAATATTGAAATAAATCACAACCCTGGATAGTTTTTAATATTGAATTTTCCTTAAAATCTACTTTTAAGCAATTTAGTTATTTGTCTTTAAATTTAGAATTGTCGCCATTCCAAATCAATCAAATAACTTGTTAGATACTGGTAATCATTTGGCCCAATAAATTGATAACAAAAAGGTTTTAAGTCCTCGTGGGATCGATACTTTTTATACTACTTGAACGATACGTACGCTTGCGTTATACGTGTGTGTTTACGCCGGTCACTTATACTGATCTGTTTAATGAGAAATTAGCTATCAAAAAGATGAATGTTGAGGTCAATAAGAGACTGAAAGAAATGGAACTTGAAAAAATGAAGTTCAAGCCAAGCTTGACAAGAGCCTTACTGTTATTGATGACCTCAAGAAGAGGAATATAAACTAGCTGATAGAGTCAAAATCGTAGAAGTAGAACTTGAAAATGCTAGAACACATATATCTACTTTTTTCAGTGGATTGGGAAGTTAGACCGCATGTTAGGGATTGGCGTGTCTTCATGTGAGAAGAGAGGTGTGGACCTTGTTGAGTCGAGTTATGACAAGGCTTCATCATCTAAAATTGTGTCTGTCAATCCTCCATATGACTTGGGAAGGAAACCAATTGTTGAGTGTCATGTGATCCCCTTGTTGTTTCCCATCTTGTGACCAACCTCAATTTAGAGGTGTTTCTAGTAGACCTCGCTCTCGTATGAGATTTGTGCTTATTTTCCATCACTGGGGCAAATCAGGTACTATTAGGCCTAAGTGTTTTATATTGTATAAACAAAAGAAAAATCCGAAAAATGTTTCCTCTAGATTTGATTCTTCGAATCTAGTTCGTCAAGTTTCTACATTGGCTAAACAGACGCAGTACATTAGTGAGAAATTTGCAATGCTAACTAGGAGTTCTCCAGTGATGGAGATTTCTAAGAAAATTTGGGTAAGAAAGGAAAATTATTTTCCATTAACTTCTGAATACCTTGAACCTAAAAGGTATGATGAGAGTGCACTTCGGTGTATCTCTTCTTAGATGTTGCATTCATATTTTCTCATTGCATGTGTGTGCGTGCACGAGTGTTTTATGTTTTTACATGATTACATGTTTTTGTTTTCACTGCATATGGGTGTGTGTGGTTTGTTTTATTTTTATTATATGTTCATTGGTATATTGGAGGGAAACCCAGATATAAATTTCATAGCCGATTTCGAATGGACGGTAATATGATCTGTACTCGAAATACAACTCCACATACTAGTGAAAAATGACAAGTCTCGTTGTGTCTTTTATTATTTTTGTGTCAAAAAAATACAAAAAAAAAAATTATAAAATGAAAATGACTAAAAATATTTTATGGCTTGAAATAACGTGTAAAAGCTTATTGCATGTGATCGTGGTATGTAGGATATATGGTTATGCATGTGTAATGTGTTTTTATTTTTCTTGATACTCTATGTGCATGAGTGTGTGTGATGGAAACCTTTAGTATATCTTGTGTTTGCATCTCACATATACGTTTTTATGTTTTGAGGATTGGTAGCATGTTTGAGTTTTTGGACTAGTAGTCTAATCTCTGTCATACTTAGCTCATTAAATAGTGTGACATTTGACTAGATGATCTTATGTTATCTCCTTTAAAAAAAGAAAAAGAACAATTAAATGAGTCTCAAGTGTTTCGATTCAAAAGTACTCAAAAGAGACAATGAACCAATGTTAAAAGATAAGGGTAAATACCCTTCACTCGAAAGAGTGTTACAATGAGTTCATATTTATGGGAGAAAATATAGCATGCAATCAATGTTACTTATTTTCAGGTCTTAGTGGCGCTGGGTTTGCACACTTATTTTGTGTACTTGGTGTGTCGTAAGATATGATATCTTTTTTGGTTTTGTCATGCTCATAAAATAAGGTCTTAAGCTTGACTTATTGTGCACTTTTTTCACGCAAGTGCTTGTTATGATTTAGTGTTTATGTCACATGCATGTGTGTATTTGTGAGCATGACCAAAAATATTTCATATTATCTCATATCATAAATAGCTGAGTACGAACCAGACATCATTGTTCTTGCTTGTAATGTTGTTTTGAGTCGTTTTTGACTTATTTTTATATTTTTTAAACTCGTTGTGTGTGCTTGGGTGTGCTTCTAGTCATTGCATACTGCATTTCATTTAGAATTGCATATTTGTGTGTTTCTTATTTTTATTTCCCGTGTGTTCTTTTTACTAATTAAGTTGTGTTGTTAGTGAGGGGAGTAAATTAGGTTTTCAAGAAGCAAATATGTTTACTTATAATTCTCTTGCATAGTTTTGGTTTTCTATGTGTAGTAGGTCGATTTTATTGGTATTACCCATTATAATTTCGTGACAAAAAGAGAGAGTAAAATATTGATAAATACATGAGAATATTTTTATTTTTATTACTCTTTATATTCTCTTTGCTTTTCACGAGTATATTGTTGTTTGTGGTTTTTTTCAGATGAGCATATTAGTTGCGGTTGCATTGCATCTTCATAAAAAAATAAGACTTTTTGTTTAGATATTAGATCAAGTCATATTGTAAAAAGTCATTAGCTTGATGGTTGGTAGTTTGTTAGTTTTCATTTTTTTTAATTTTTTACTATAGTCTTTATATTAGGTGATTTTTTCACGGAATGCCAATGGGGGAGATTGTTAGTTCCGTGTGTGTTAGCAACTTCCGTAACAAAACAAGTTCAATTGAGTTATTATTAGTCTTGAAGATCTTGGAGCAATTAGACATGTATGTGGATAACATCAGATGAAGATATCAGGGTTTTCATTCGTGATGCGTTCTTCTTTGGGTTCAAATGCTCAGCGTTAGTGGATCGTTTGATATTTCGTTCGAACAAAAACTTCCAGAGAGCACTCATTTGAGTCACGTTTTTCATCACGTTCGAACGAAACTGACTAGAGGCTTTATGTTCGACTTACATTCGTTATTGTGTTCGAACGATTTTGCGGAACTACTCGCGTTTGTCACACATTCTTGTGGCGTTTGAATGCATGTGCATTACTGAACTATTTTGGACTTATTTTGAAGCCAATTTAAGGTAAAGAAAACTCTACCTATAAAAAAGAAACACATAGCCACTTTATCATTGGGTTTGTTATTTTGGAGGAAACACAATTCACAGAGCCTAAACATTCTTTGTTTTATTCTTTCCAACAAATCACCTTGAAGACTTATTGATTTCATTGTCTTCTATATTTTGGTGATTTTGTTCTTTGGTAACCATCAAAACAATACACAATCATTACCCAATACCCTAATCCTTCAAAGTTTTGAGGAGGTGATTAGAGGTCGAAGTTCTAGCATCGCGAGTTCGCAGATTGGATTCACTCAGAGACTTCAGAGGTTCTAAAGAATGTCGCTTGGTGCGGACTCAATGAGTTCTTCAGGTTATTACAGTCTAAAGGTATTCGAGTCAGTGAAGTTATTATCATAGGTCTTATATTATCGTTGTAAGTTTTCTCTATTATAGTGAATTCGGGTGGTAGCCTATACCCGAAATGATTTTTTACTCTTGAGAGTTTTTCATTCCGTCAATAAAATTTCTTGTATTGATTCTCTTTACTGCTTTGATTTTTGCATTATTTTATCTCTGTTTAGATTTAAGGGTGGTTGATTAACTCGTTCCATATCTTAATTAGAGTCGTTAATTGATTAATTCCGTACATGGTCAAAATCTTAAGGAAACTACCGATAAATGTACATATTTTTCTAATCACGTGTTAGTATTCTATTTATTTTTATAATTTTTTATCTCATTTATTTTTATAAGTTGAACAGCGGCCTAGTACATACAAAATAATAAAAATTTATTTAACTCAAATATTGAGTTAAAAATAAACACTTACAATTTTTTTTTAATGTTTATGATATTGGGATGATAAATCTTTATTCTTTAGCATGAAATATTTTAAATAAAATATATATTTTTTTTACATGATGAGTTGTGTACCAACTAATCTAATGTAACAAAACCATGTGGGTGATCTACTTGTCGTTTTTCAAGGAGAAAAAACTAATAACTTAATAACTAACAAATTAATTAATAAAATTAATAAATAAAAAATGTTTACATGATCATACAATTATAAAATGATTTGAAAAACTAAATTCAGTTCATTATTTTATTCTCCTCTTCACCTACACCCAAAATTTGGCATTTAAGCCAACTATTATCGAAAATGACACCATTGAAAATTTAAGCACAAAACTTTAAGCCCATTCTATTGGATACGTGGACTAAACCCATTAACTTAGATCCAATAATTTGATTTCATTCAACTTTTTATATTCATGTATTTAGAGGAATCATAAAGTTTGTTGATTATGGGATTTGGCTATCATATTAGTGGAGAATATTCACTATTAATTTCGAATTTATGTAGTTTTAAATGTAAATTTTTTTGAGTTATACCAAATTTTATTTGTTAATCAAAAATGAAATGAGTGCAAAGAAGAAAAACCTTATGAATGCAGAGTGGATGACTATCCCACCATTATGATAAAAAAAAAATTTAATTGCCTTTTTTAACCTTTTAGCGATAGATATGAGTGTATAAATAAATACTTAGTTTTAAGCTACGCTAGTTGACACAAGCGAAGAGTATTTATGAAGAATTTTTTTTTTTTAATTATTATTTGAATAGAATTTATAAGTATTATAAAATTTGTACAAAAAATTTCACTATACATTCTCTCTATGTTTTTTTACTTTAATCTTACACTCTTGGGATGATTTGAGCTTTCAAATAAGTTATCTATTTATAATAAAATTTTGACTCAAATTGTCAACATATAAACAGTTCTCACCGAAAATAAATTTGTAATTTTGCACCAATTTTGTAAGAACACCTAAAGTAGGTTTGGATTCATGAATACAACTTGGAAACATGCATGCAGCTGGGTTCATCAATTGTTGATCTTGTAGTGATTAGATAAAACATAGCATTGATTAAGGATGACAACGGTTCGAGTATCATATGAGAATGTCAATATTTGTATTTGGTCTGTTCAACTAACTCATATGAAAATTTTATCCGTACTCGTCCCTAATATATCGAGATTCATGGATCCCGTGCCGTGCAGGCCTTGTTCATACGAAAATTTTACATTTACTAGTACATAAATGTTAATATTCATACCCAACCGATTCAACCAACGTATATAAATAATTATACCCGAGCCATCGTAATAAACTTTGCAAAATCCCAAGCAAAACACGATTCAAACTCCACGCAGTAAGCTCTAGCAGCATGATTTTTTTTTTTGAAATCGTTGGAAAACCACAGTCAAACCACCATTTTCGGGTTTAAGCGGAGCATGTAAAATCTCTGACTGTCTTAGACACTTACAAGAAACACATTCCTTGAATTTGAACTCAGGACCTCAAGTGAAATCCTGAACCCTACACCATCAAGTCACGCCCATTAGAAACCTGTAGCAACATAATTCTTAGTATGAAAAGATGTTTTGAGACCATATAAGTAGTGGAAAAACAACTATATATCATTAGGAGTGTGAATTTTAGAAGCTCAAAGCAACCGTTGCGTTTTTAAATTACAAATTTTTCAATTTACAAATAATTGAATAAATAGAGGGATTAAAACTAGAGCAAGCATTAGGAGGCAATGCTTGTGGCTCTTTGGCTAATGGCATGTCCACGTTTGTCTTGAATCATTGAAAACAACTCCCTCTTACGTTGATCCAATCAAATATGACAATCACAAAATCAGTATATGATTTTTTTTTTTCTTAGGAGAATAAACTGAAAAAGGAAAACAAATTAAAATTTTGGGTTTGTTTTGCTCCTCTAATTACTGGGTGATTTGAGAGTTAATCAAGTTTATTTTATTTTTATATATTTTTTTAAAAATTTAAGAAATGTATAAGTCTCCTTCTTATATATCGCATTCCCACCTCACCCAAATCCAAATTAAATATATTTTAAAATTTGAACATATGACCTCTTATTTGCATAGTAAGAATCAAGTCAAGTAAGTTATTTTTTGGGAATATATAATTAACTTACACTACAAGAAAATGGACCTTTAGCGTCCAAACTTTTTTCGACGTTAATAAACCATTTAGCGTCGAATTTCAATTTTGACGCTAAAAGGTAAACCTTTAGCGTCGAATGTAAATTTCGACGCTAAAAGGTAAAACTTTAGCGTCGAAAATCTATTTGGACGCTAAAAGTCACACCTTTAGCGTCGAAATAGTTGTTTGACGCTAAACTTTAGCGTCGAAAATCTATTTGGACGCTAAAGAGTTGCACCTTTAGCGTCAAAATAGTTTTTTGACGCTTTAGCGTCGATATTCTATTTGGACGCTAAAAGGTTGACCATTTAGCGTCCAAATAGATTTTCGACGCTAAAGATTTACCTTCTAGCTAAAAGGTTGACCATTTAGCGTCCAAAATGAATGTAAATTTCGACGCTAAACGTTTACCTTTTAGCGTCGAAATATATATTTCGACCCTAAAGGGTAAATTTAAATTTTTCGAATTCCCTCCTTATAAAATTTGAATTTATCGCGTAATAATATTAGATTTAAATTTTTGACATTTAGCGACGAAATTTTCGACGCTAAAAGTCAAATTTTTGACGCTAAAGGGTAAATTTAAATTTTTCGAATTCCCGCCTTCTAAAATTTGAACTTTTCATCTAATAAAATTTGATTTAAATTTTTTGACATTCAGCGACGAATTTTCGACGCTAAAAGTCAAAAATTTCGACGCTAAAAATCAAAATTTTGGCGGAAATAATTCCCGCTATTTGATGACCTTTAGCGACGAAAGCCTATTTCGTCGCTAAATGTTATTTTTTCCTTATAAATTCATTTACTCTTTTATTTCTCCTATTCTCACTTTCTTTCTCTCATATTCTTATTTTCTCTCTAAATTTTATTTTTCCTTATATGTTTTGTTTTGTTTTTTATATTTTATATTAACATCCAATATTTTATTTTTTTTTAATTTTTTTTTTGTAGGGAAATATGAAGATGAAGAAATTATGAAAATGAAGATGGTGAAGAAAATGAAGAACAAATGAAAGTGAAGATGAAGAATATGAAAGTGAAGATGGAGAAAATATATAGAAAAATTATATTTTATCATTTTGTTTATTATTTTAAGCTTTTTTGTTGTGATAAATTTTGTAATTTTTTTTTATATTAATAAAGATATCATTGTCATAATATTTTATAACAAATTTGTAATTATGTTCTTATGTTTTCTAAAAATTTAATTACTTTGTAATTTAATTAGTTTGAAATTAATTTATAATATCAATTTTGTTATAATTAGTTTTTAAAATTAATTATAACAAATTTTTTATTTTATTTTATTTTCAATTTTAGCGTCGAAAAATTTCGTCGCTAAAAGTCAAAAATTTCGTCGCTAAAGGTCTTTAGCGTCAAAATAAAATTTTTGATGCGAAAATTTGGTCGATGAAGGTATTTAGCGTCGAAATTTATATATCTTTAGCGACGAAAATATTGGTCGCTGAAATTTATTTTCGACGCTAAATACCTTCCTCGACCAAGCTTTCGCGTCAAAAATTTATTCGACGCTAAATACCTTTAGCGATGAAATTTTGACTTTGAGCGACGAAATTTTTCGACGTTAAAGATCTATTTTCTTGTAGTGTTATTAATGACATAATTTTTAAGAATAAATGACATATTTAAAGGTTATCATTAAATATCATTATTTGCGACAAACATAACTTGTGTTATTGTATTAGAACCTTCCTAAGCCTTTTTACCTTCTTTTGATGGATGATGGGTAACCTTTAAGTTGGTGTTATCGAAATGAAATTTGCTTTGAAGTCTGAATTTTTGTTACTCTAAAATCGAAGAGAGCGTGTGTCTCTCTCGGGTGTATTTCTTTTAAAAATCTGAAATAATTAAGATTTTATCTATTCCGATTAAATTCGAATCGGGTATTTAATGATGGGATTTTCAATATTTCAAAAAAAAAAATGAGAGATATTTTTACATGATAACCAGTACTCAGGCAAAAATTTCAATATGATTTATCAATTTTGTGAGAAATCGGATCATATTAATTGCTCGACAATGTTCGACCCTAAAGAGGTTGTTCTTTCCATCTTCAGCACCAACTGCCAATCCCACCACCACCACCATTTAAGTATTAAAGACTCTCTCGAGAATGGGGAATGTGTTTCAGTTTGAGTCCATTTGGATTCTTTAGATGGGTTCTTTAGTGTGGAATTTTTGAATGGGATGGGTGAATATACTGTGAAACGTGTATGGGTATGGGTGTCTAGGCTATATTATAATTATCCAATAAATTGGCACAATCGACTTGATCACCCATCAATCAATATTTTTTTTAGAATATCGGAAAAATCTCACGTCATCTATATGGATGCGTGAATAAATCGATGTCGTCTCATACACTTAGATATGTACTATCCAAGGCAAGATCCCAAAACTCAAATCGCTAGACTGTTGAGGATGCGTCAATCAAAATACTTTGTTATGCGGTGCCCAATTAAATGATCTTCATGTGTTTCTAATTCATCTTTGTCTTCGATTTCATTGTTTCTCCATTTATTATGGTGTCCTATGTCATCTTCAGTATTCTCCATTAGACCTTTTCTACACTGATGCATAGAGACCTTCTCCAATTCATTTAATTAATGGTTATTCTTATTACACCATCTTTGTCGATCATTTTACGAATCTCCCTTATGTTACAAATTGAGGCCTACACACTATATAAAAAAAATTCAAGAAAATGTTTTTAAAAAATACTTTAATTCTTCCACTAATACTATCTATTCTAATGGAGGAAAGGAATATTATGGCTTGAAATCCACTTTTTAAGAACTTGTTTCCAACCGTGTGCACTCCAATTCCCTCCACTTTGTTGAATATATCTCAAATTTTTCATCATAAGTTGATAGTCAAAAACAAAATTATAAATGGGAGGTGCAATTTGGGAAATGTGGGTGGCTATATAGACTTGCAATGGTTCATCATCTGAAAATAATAAAAAATATGATGAAATTTTGGGAATTTGATATTTACTTCAACGATCAAGGTGGCTAATTTTTGTTTTCAACAATTCGGTTAACCAACATCATCTTCTCCATGTAATTTCATTAATATAATCATTCTCCATTTTGATGTTAGTGAGATCACAAGAAAAAGGGAAGAAGAACGATCCTTCAAAGTCAACCACATCGAGCCTAATTAGTTTATACATATTGAATAGACCAAATCTTAAGTCTTGAGCATATTGGCAATCTTGTTCCTTTTCAATAAGAAAGTGAAATTCAATTAATTAAGGGTACATTCAAGTACTATTTACATGAATTTTTTTTTTATTAATCATATAATAATTTATTAATAATTAAATATTAACCGTCTATTATTATATATACACGCCTGACATGGAAAATAATTATATAAAATACTACCCACATAAAATATCAAGCAAGAAAAAAATTGAGTCCATATCTTAAGGGTTTGGCAAATTGCAGATGCAATAGAAACCACCCAGCACATCTAAAACAAAAACAAAATTTTAACGTAACCTTAAGAGCAAAGATAAACATTCCATTTTTTTTTTCATCAATTGCTTACCATTAACTTAAGAATTCAAGTCATTCCAAAGAGAAGTAACAAAATAAAATGAAGAAAAAAAAACAACTATAAGTAAACCCTAATTAAGGTCATGTGCCCTAACCTTTCATCACTTGCCATTAAATCTGGACAATTCAACTCTCTATAGTCTATATATATATATATATACACACACATACAACTTCAATGATCAAAATCAACAAATGGATTACAAGCATCAAAGAAAGGTTTCGTTACTCGAAGTAGAAGAATTTTTCTTCAATAAAGTTTTATCACGAGATTCATCAGTGGGATGCTCTTCGCATATATTGTATTACAGAAGCAATGCAGAAGGGAGGGTGCCGTTTAAGTGGGAGATGCAACCGGGGACGCCAAAAGAACCTCCGAAGGAAGACATTATTCCGGCGCCGTTGAGTCCCCCACCGGCTCTGCTCAGCTTAGGGTTACCAAAGCCATGCAATGATATTGAAGAGCCGCCTAAAAAGGCTTCAATATTAAAATCAAAGCTAATGTTTTGGAGGCAAAGCAAGAAAAGCCAATTAGGTGTTAATAAAAAGGTGTCTAAAGAAAGTGATATCAATTTTGTGAACATGAAGATATACAGCTCTGATGGGGAAAATTTTATAGGGTCGCCGCGAAAATCGAGCTCAACTTCTTCATCAAATTCTTTGCAGTCATCATCAAGAGTGCAAAGTCCTGTGAAGAAGGAAAAAATTGATTGGCTATTTTATGGTGGTTGCAGTCCATGGCATGTTACTTCAGTTCTTGTTCGTATTGGGAGGAGGATTTGATAATTGTTCATGAATTATATGTAGAATGGCATATGATTTTAATCATATCATATGTAAATATGATTATAGATATAAACTTTATTAGCATTGATCAATGCTTATGGATGCAATTCTGTTAAAGTTACCTTCATGACTTTGTTTTTCAAGAATGTGATGTAGAAGAATGAAGAGAATTTAGCTCTTAATTACCTTCATAACTTAGTAAACACAATAATGCTTATGTAGTTGAATATGTATGCAAGTGCAAAAGCATCTAAAGACATGGTCGAGTGGTTTCGAGTAATTTTATTTAGCTTATCAGTAATGTTCGAATCTTGAGAGTGGTAAGGAGATAAGAATGATTTGGACTTTACTTACTATTTATCTTTAAAAAGAAGCATGTAATTGCAAGAAAGAATTGGAGTTTCCATTTAGAGATAATTTTATTTAGTTTGAAATCTTTACTTGTTGTTAGATTCTAATTGGATTTGAATACTAATGAGCACATGATGACATAAGATCAAGAGAACCATAATTCATTAACATGAAATTTTTTGAATAATAGTTTGACATATAGAAAATATTTGGGATTTCTTTTTTCAAAAGGATTTTTTTTTTTTTTTTGGTCAAATAAAGAAATGAAACAAAATTTGGTAACAGTTGATTCTTAGGGGAATAGATATATTTTGCCTATAATTAATTAGCTAGCTAGATAGTCAAATCTTACTTTCAATACATGAGATGTGGATCACCTTCTACCAAACTCATTAGTAGTATATGTGAAATAAAAACATGCAGATAATTAAAATGAATTAATTATTTATGATGTCTGAAAGTATTGTAATTTAATCAACAAGAAGTTGCATAAAAATGTGATAACCGTTATATATTAATTAAACATATTTTTCTCATAGGAATCATAAATTAGGGTTTATAATAGAAGGCAATATTATTTGAGCAAATCCCATTTTAGATTTGAGATCCTTGGAAATAGATAATTTCTTAACCAAGAAGGTAAGATATTATATATTGCCTAATTACAGTGATCATTTTTTTGGTCTGGGAATTTATTGGAATTTTAAAAAATATTAGAGACCTGAATAATAAAATTTAAAAAATAGTTACCTATGTCTATTTTTTTTTTTTTTTGGATAACCGGGGTGTCCGGGCCAGCTTACGCGCACCTCGACTAATCCCCGGGACATGTGTCCCGTGCCCTCAAAAGTTTCCCAACACAGATCAGGGTAATTCGCTGGCTTTTCACACCAGGGGACTTGGCCCCAAGAAAATGTATCTAGTGAGATTCGAACTTGAACTTGAGAGGGAGCAAATCACTCAAGTCTAAAGTCTTTACCACTGAGACAACCCCTTGGTTCCTATGTCTAATTCGATCATACTAAGAAGTAAGAAATGTCATCACTCCCTTGTTGTTGAAACTATGGTAATTATATAGTGTGAGTAGATTTACTATAAATATTTTAATACTTGGATTCGGTAATTATTCATCTTTATAATAAGTATTTTTTTTAATAAATATGATTGTTAATTTTTTTATAATAATTTAAATATAACTGAATCTTAATCATATAATACTATTAAAGCATGCATAGCAAAAGATTATGTAAAACTTACAATAGAATATAAAAGATTATAAAAGATGTAACTTTTACTAGTACTAGATAGAATTTAATTACATGCATAGGTTATTTAATACGAAGTTCCATAAAATTTAACCCCAAAAACGTATTCGAGTTGGTCCCACCCCATATATATCTTTTAAAAAATATATCCATAAAAATGTGAAAACCGTCATATACATGTAACTCATTTTTCTTTAGAATCAAGTGGTATCAATCAAGGATTAATTTCCTAATTTACCTAACTTAATATATTTTGATATATTATGAACCATATGTAAACGGTATATAGATTTAAATCACCTTGATACAATTTAAATCAACATTATATACAAAAAGAAAAAAAAAATGCATAGCAATAGAGAAAATAAAGAGAAACCGGTATCCGTTCTTGAAGGTGATGAAAAATTCTTGAAAAAAATTCTTTCAAGAGATTCTTCAGTGGGGCGTCATTTGCATGTCTCTCAACACTACCGGAGCGCCGGTGAGGTCCCTTTTCAATGGGAGACGATGCCCGGAACGCCGTGGAATCCATCAAGCGGAGAGAATGTTATTAGGGCTAAAGAATATGAAGAAGAAGAAGAAGAAGATACTGATTTTAGGGCAGTGAGGCCACCGCCTGTAGTTGTCGGAAGTGTTGGGCAGCTCAAGCCTCGAGTGCCATCGAAGAAGGTTGATTATTTAGCAATTCCTCGATCATCCTTTTGGAGGAAGAATATTTGGAGAAGAAGCAAGAAATTTCATCAAGAAAATGAGGATAATGATAATAAGAAGAATAGTATTAATGGTGCTTTTGATTATTGTGAGAGTTTTAAGTTTGTGAATAGTGACGATGCTGGTAATTCAAGATCATCATCATCATCATTCTTGCCTTTTGCTAATGATCATGGTACTTTGCTCTCATCATCATCATCATCATCATCATCATCATCATCATCCCTTAAAGGCTTGTCTCGAAAGATTGTAAGTTGGGCATTTTAATTATTACGTTAATGTTATGTGTGACGCTTTGTTCATTGAGGCGTGGTTTGGTAGTATATGATCATGATCTCACCTTGAGGTTCTGAGTTCGAATCCAAAGAGTATCCAAAAAAAAAATTATATATGACGCTTATGGTTTAAGTATTATGTAAACCCTTTGCGATTTTATGTAAAAAAATTTGTAATTACATATTTACATGCATATGCTGTTATATTTTATTGGTTTAAGTATAATGTTAAATTTTAATTAGCACACATTTTATTAAAACATTTATATATATATATATATGAAAATTCGGGGTTATCCTAAGTTCTGACCCTATGCGGAATAACACATAATAAGCAGGACAAGTCATGTTACTGTTACTATGGATTTGCAACAGGCAAATAACAGGCAACCACAATAACAAATAAATAAAATATGCTGCAAATGTAAAAACAATAACAAAAATTAAAGCAGCAATTATAATAAAACCACACAAAATCAACACAAGTAATTTGGGTGACGAAGTGGAAAACTCGGTTAAAGTAAAAAACCACTCCGGGTATATCGGCTACCAGCCCAATCAACACTATATCGAGAAATAACTTACAGAGATGGTCAAGACCCAAGGTGGCAATTCCACCGACTCAAGTACCTCTATACTGCAAGAACTCAAGGCAACTCCTCAAGCCCGTGACCCACGGTTTTCTTCAGAACCTCTGAAGTTTCTGAGTAGATTGTATCACCTCTGAACGCCGGAACTCCGACTACCAAACTTCCTCCTATAGAACTCTAAAGGATTAGGGATTTTGGTTAGGTTGTGTTGAAGGTTTATCAAAGAATGGATTTCACCATTAACAAAGAAGACATGAGATTCAAAGAGTCTTCAAGATGAAATCAAAGAGAGTTGAAAGCTTTGAGAGTATTTGGCTCAAGGGAAATATGCTTCAACTGCTGAGAATGGCGGCTAAGGGTTATATTTATAGGTAGGGTGAAAACCTAGGGTTTTGCAGGCCAAAATCGCGTCCAGATCGCAGTCGCGTTCGAACGCTTACTAGAACGCTACACGAACGCCCTTTCTGTGAAGACTCGTTCGAACGTCAATCGAACGCACAACGAACGTGAACTCTCTGGAATGCTCCCGTTCGAACCCCACAAGAACGTGACTCGCACGTTTGCTCTCTGGAATGCTCTCGTTCGAACCCAATAGAGAACGTGACACTAACGCCACACGTTCAAACCCAATTACGAACGCAGCACCAACGCCACTCGTTCGAACACTGAAACGAACGCACCACGAACGCATGTCTGATGCACAGCAGCCAAAACCCAGTCCAATTGCACAAAGATCTTCATGACATATTACAACTCAATTGAACTTATTTTGTCACTGACACATGCCAATAAAAATGGAACTCACAATCTCCCCCTTTGGCATTCCGTGACAAAATACTACCTAATACAAAGACTACGGTAATAGACCCAAAAAGCAAATAGTCAACTGTCAACCATCAAAACAGTGACTTATTACAAAAGGACTCGATCTAACACCTAACAAAGTAGTCTTGAAAGTAATGCCACCGCAGCAACATACCTGCTACCTGAAACATCCACAAACAACAATATACCGTGAAAAGCATTGGGATAATCAAGTAAAACATAAAGCAGGTAAAAATCTCATGCATGTACAAGTAGAAATCCATCTCCCCCTTAATCTTAACTCCCCTTAAAATGGAGATATCCAAAGGGTATTCTACGGCTCTCTCATATATATTAAGGCTCTCCCCCTTAATATATTACTCTCCCCCTTTTTGTCACGAAATGACAAAGGGTAAAAGAAACAGGAAAAATAACAGGAGAACAGGAGACAACACAAGCAAGAGCATAAACAAACATGAAATACTCCCCCACACTAACAGGCACATATAGTTAGCAAAATAACACACGGGAAGCAAACCAAAAACTCAGAAAAATGCACAGGAAAAAAAATTGGTATGCAATAACATGAAGCACACACAGGCACATACTGAGATAAATAAAAATCCTGTAAAAAAAAAACTGACTGAAACAACATTTCAAGCTGATACAATGATACCCAGTCAGTATTCAACTGTTTATGACATGAAACAATATGCATCATTTTAAAAGTGGCTGAATACAACACTTATGCATATGACATAAACACCAAAGCATATAAAACACTTGCGTGGAAAAATAAAGTGCATAACGAATCAAGGCTTAAGACCTTATTTTATTAGCTGGACACAGCCAAAGAAATCCATCTCTAAACAAACCAAGTCCACAAAATAGGTGTTCAAACCCAACCACTAGGACCTGAAAATAAGCAACATTGGTTGCATGCTATAATATTTACCCCAGAAAATCATGAGCTCATATTTAATAACTCTTTCGAGTGAAGGGTTTTTGCCCTTATCTTTTGAATTTGGCCATTTTGGCTCTTTTGCACTTGAGTCTCATTTTTTTTTTTTTTTTAATATATTTCTTTTTACTTTTACAAGGGGATAGCAAGGTCATCTAGTCAAAGGTCACAATATTAAGTAAACAAAGTATGGTAGAAATTAGATTGCCAGTCCAAAAACTCATACATGCGACCAAGCCTTGATAAAATAAAAACGTGTATGTGTAGGTGCAAGCACAGGATATACCAAAGGTTTTTATCACACACACTCATGTATATAGAGCATCAAGAAAAATAACAGCATATCATACATGCATAATCATATATCCTACATACCAGGATCACATGCACATGCTATTCATGCTCTAACAAGCCATAAAAATATTTTTGGTCTTTTCAAAATATATATAATTTTTTTTTTTTTGATTTTTCAGTTTTAAAGCACAAAAAAAATAAAGACACAAAACAACTTGCAAAACATCCAATGATACGTGGAGTTGTATTCCCGAGTGCAGATCATACTACCGTACGTCCATTCGGAATCGGCTATGAAATTTATGTCCGGGTTTCCATCCTATATACCAAGGGATATATAACAAAAACAAGACACACACACACCCATATGCTGTGAAAAAAAAAAACGTGTAAAAACATAAAACAACACGCACACACACATGCAATGGGAAGATAAAAGTGCATCATTTAAGCAGAGTTACACCGAAGTGCACTCTCATAATGTCCATCAGGACATGCAGAGGAAGATGGGTATTCATCTTGCTTCCTCACCCAAACCTTTCTAGGAACCTCATCCACTTGAGAATTCCTAGTCAACAAAGAAAGTTTCTCACTAAGAAATTGTGTCTGTTTAGTTAGTGCAGAAACTTGAGAAGCTAGATTTGAAGAGTCAAATCTAGGTGACACCTTCTTAGGCCTCTTCTTTTGCTTGTGAAGCATGAAGCACTTAGGCCTAATGTGTCCCGCCTTGCCACAGTGGTGGCACACAGGCACAAACCTCAGACGAGAGCGAGGTTTACCCACAGCACCTCTAGATCGAGGTTGGGTCACAGGACGAGGAATAAATAGAGGAATAACATGACTACACTCAACATGTTTTTCTTGCCTAAGTCATGTTTAGCTGCTACAGGCACAGCAGCTTTGGAAGTAGAAGCCTTCTCACAGTTAGGCTCAGAAATAATTCCTAACATACGGTCCACATTTTTATTCTCACTAGAAAATACAGACAATTGGGTTCTAGTATCTTCAAGTTCAGTTTCTAATATTTGGACCCTATTAATTAGACCTCTATTTCTCTCCTCCAGGTCATCTACCATCAAAAGGCTTTGCTCAAATTTGGCTTGAGCTTCATTCTTTTCTAGCTCAACAGCTTTCAGCCTTTTATTGACCTCTATGTTAGTCTTCTTAGTAGCTAAACTCTCATTAAACAGTTCAACATAAGCTACCTGAAGACTTTCCTCATCTACAGACTCATCAAGAGAGACTTCAGAATCATCATCATTAACCACAATCTCTCTCTCACCACCAGTCACACTAGCAGTAAAGGCAATAAAATTTTTCTTGCCTTTAGGAGACTCATCAGAAGAGTAACCACCTTCTGAATCACTAGGAGATGCTGCCATGGCTTTCTTGCCTTTAGCCCTAAGATATGTGGGACACACAGATCTAACGTGCCCATATCCTTCACATTCATAGCATTGGGCACCACGGGATCTACTATCCCTATCCTCTCTAGACTCACTCCTGATATGCCTATTCTCTTTAGGCCTATCCTCCCTATCCCTATTACTGCTATGGCCACTCTTCTTAAGTTTAAGAAATTTCTTAAACTTCTTTGCAAACAAGGCCAAGTCACGATCCGTGATGGTATCACCATCACCAGACGTATCATGCACAACTTCCTTAGCGATTTTCATCGCAAACGTTTTTGGCTCTCTAAAACCAGGAAGCTTTTTCTCATAAACCTGCAGCTTTCCTACGAGTTCATCTAAATTAAGCTGATCGAGGTCATTGCTTTCCTCGATGGCGGTGATTTTGGGTAGGAACTTATCAGGTAGGGATCTCAGGATTTTCCTAACTATCATATTCGTAGGTATAGTCTCACCTAGGTTAAAACTAGAGTTAACGATATCGTTAATCTCAGCATAAAATTCATCAAAGGTCTCATCATGTTTCATTTTGGCGACCTCAAACCTAGTGGCAAAATCCTGGAGTCTATTATTTTTAACAGACAATGTGCCCTCATGCACAGTCTGCAGGATGTCCCAAGCATCCTTGGCTATCTCACACATTGAGATTCTCCTAAACTCAGCAGAACAGACAGCACCATGTATGGCATTAACAGCTTTGCTGTTCCTATTGCTAGCATCAAATTCGTCCTTGGTCCAGGTCAATTTGTCTTTAGGGGAAGTGACCCCATCAACAGTAACAACGGGAGGTTTCCACCCGTATTCAACAGTCATCCAGACCCTCTCATCTAAGGACTTAAGGAACGCTCTCATGCGAACCTTCCAATGCAAATATTCCGTGCCATCAAAAAATGGCGGACAATTTAAGGGTTGACTACGCTCCATAGCAAATGGGTCAAGGATCGAGTTCAGGCTCTGATACCAATTGAAAATTCGGGGTTATCCTAAGTTCTGACCCTATGCGGAATAACACACATAATAAGCAGGACAAGTCCTGTTACTGTTACTATGGATTTGCAACAGGCAAATTAACAGGCAACCACAATAACAAATAAATAAAATATGCTGCAAATGTAAAAAAATAACAAAATTAAAGCAGCAATTATAATCAAACCACACAAAATCAACACAAGTAATTTTGGTGACGAAGTGGAAAACTCGTTAGAGTAAAAAACCACTCCGGGTATATCGGCTACCAGCCCAATCCACTATATCGAGAAATAACTTACAGCGATGGTCAAGACCTAAGGTGGCAATTCCACCGACTCAAGTACCTCTATACTGCAAGAACTCAAGGCAACTCCTCAAGCCCGTGACCCACGGTTTTCTTCAGAACCTCTGAAGTCTCTGAGTAGATTGTATCACCTCTGAACGCCGGAACTCCGACTACCAAACTTCCTCCTATAGAACTCTAAAGGATTAGGGATTTTGGGTTAGGTTGTGTTGAAGGTTTATCAAAGAATGGATTTCACCATTAACAAAGAAGACATGAGATTCAAAGAGTCTTCAAGATGAAATCAAAGAGAGTTGAAAGCTTTGAGAGTATTTGGCTCAAGGGAAATATGCTTCAACTGCTGAGAATGGCGGCTAAGGGTTATATTTATAGGTAGGGTGAAAACCTAGGGTTTTGCAGGCCAAAATCGCGTCCAGATCGCAGTCGCGTTCGAACGCTTACTAGAACGCTACACGAACGCGTCCTTTCTGTGAAGACTCGTTCGAACGTCAATCGAACGCACAACGAACGTGAACTCTCTGGAATGCTCCCGTTCGAACCCCACAAGAACGTGACTCGCACGTTTGCTCTCTGGAATGCTCTCGTTCGAACCCAATAGAGAACGTGACACTAACGCCACACGTTCGAACCCAATACGAACGCAGCACCAACGCCACTCGTTCGAACACTGAAACGAACGCACCACGAACGCATGTCTGATGCACAGCAGCCAAAACCCAGTCCAATTGCACAAAGATCTTCACGACATATTACAACTCAATTGAACTTATTTTGTCACGGACACATGCCAATAAAAATGGAACTCACATATATATATATAATATTTATATATATATATATATATATATAAGATATATATATATATATATATAATATATATTTCTATAATTATTTCTATTATTTCATGCAAAATATTTCTTATAAATCTCTTATTCCATGTAGAAACTTAATAGAATCAGAAAAATATTGAAGATCAAGAAATATGAGAGAAACAAAATAAGAGGTATTGTGTCATACAAGATCAAAGAATTTAGGGAGAAAGATATTCTCATTAACTCAAAAAAAAATTTAATTATTTTTATCATATTTGGTGTAAAATGTTAGCCCGAAGAACCTTTTCTTGTTTGTATACCGTTTAAGGTCTTTATTTTTTAATTAAATTTCAAGTCCCCCAGTTTAATTATATAATTTTTATTATTATCTTTCTTATGTTAAAAAAAAAAACACTCATATCATATATTTAACTAATTTTCATTACTTATTCTTTTAATAACCAAAATCAAAACTTGATTATAACTTTTAGAATCCTAAAGTCTTTTATATACTATTTGACCTAATTTAAGGTTCTATTTTCAGTGACATGTCTAAGGCCACCCAATCCTCAAGATCGATACTGATTACGTGCACATTAGCAATAATATTATCTTAATTGTATGATTGCAAATAAATTGCTTTGTTAATGGTTTAGATGACGAGCTTCTAATTAATTAATGTTTTCGTTAGCGACATGTGCATCAATCCATACATTTAAGCACTCATCTTTAACTCAGAATAAAATAATAAAGTTTTTACTTGGTACACGTTGAATGAGTATAATAAGAATTTGTTGGAAATTAATTGTAGTAATAATTTCATTTGGAAATTATTAAGTTAATTATTTGGTGTTGTTAATAACAACAATTAGTAATAATTTCATCTTGGAAATTATTAAGCTAATTATGTGGTGTTGTTAAATAACAACAATTAGTAATGATTTCATTACTAAGTAAACAACAAGAGTTGTTAATCAAATAATTAAGTAACAACAAGAGTTGTTAAGTAACAACAATTAGTAAAATGTTAAATGGGGAACAAATGGTACACCCATGATGGTAACATTTTTGGAAGGATTAGAAAATGTCATTATGCATCCTATTATTTGATTAATAGTAATCAATGATAGTGACTTGATTTCCTCCTATAAATAAGACCATTTGCTTATTGAGTTAAGCAATCAATTAAGTTTGATTAAGAGGTCTCTACAAGCATAAAAGGTATGCAATTGTGTTGTGATTAGTATAGATTTATTTCAATTAGCATGTAAATAAATCTAGGACTAGTAATACATGTATGGTTAGATCCTAAGAGGACAAACATGTAAATATATTAGGGATTATGTTTCCTAACATTGGTATCAGTAGCTTAATTACATGTATTCTAGTTGGATTACACAAAAATTGCATGAACATGCATGAAAAATGTTGAAAATGTTTCTGTTTTTGTTTTTTCAAAAATGATTTTCTTCCAACTTTGGGCCGTAATAACTCTCTGTAGAAAATTGATAATCGCATGTTCAAATATGTTTTGAAAACTAGGTCATGAGATCTTCAATTTGGTATATCATTTGCTTAATTTGGATTAAAATTGAGAAAGATATGGACCCTAGAAGTTGGCTAGATGAATCTGTTTTTACCCAGAAAAACACTCCCAGAATAGCCGTACTACATGTCATCCGGTGTTTAGAGAAGAGGACGACAAGTCGTCCGCTTTTACCGTACGACAAGTCGTACGTTTCCCTTAGTCAACGGACGACATGTCGTCCACACATCAAAACCGACAAGTCGTTATACTGTAATGACAACCGACATGTCATACAGCCAGAACTCGCGGACGACATGTCGTCTGCGCGTGTGACTTGGCCGAGGCTGGCCGGCGCGTGAGGGCGCGTGAGGGCGAGTGGGAGCCCGTGGAGGCGCGTGGAGGCGCGTGTAGGGGCGTGAGCCACTCCTGGGCGCGTGTATGGCGCGTGGACTACCGTTTGACCCGTGTGGGTCATGTCTGTATCGGTTTGCTTCGGTAATTCCGATCCGTCATGGTTAAATGTCTACTAATCCTTTTTGCATATTGTATTAATCGATCATGATAAATTTGTTTTATCATATAAACTTTGTGTTTATGAAAATATCTTTGTGATGTTTATTTTAGTCAATGTAACTTTGTGTTTCATTGTATTGATTTTTTCTTGTATTTGTTGCAGAAAAATCATGGCGATTATTCGAAGAATTGCAAAAGTGATTACGACACCCACAGACCGGAGATGATATCAGACATGTTGATGGAAATGGATAAATATCGAATGAGTGAAAGCGATGATATGATTTCGCATATCATCACTTTCAATAACATGTTACAGGAGTCTATCTGGGCAGGTAATTGGATAGGACAGCCGAATAGATTCAGATTACTGAGAAACACTCTCCCCAAGATATGGCAAAAACAATTTACTCGTATTTGGATATTAGTAAAACGTGAGGAAAAACACGTTCCTTATAATAAAGCCATTGAGAGGTTAGCGGTTCAGTATCTACGGCATAAGGCAAATAATATATTTTTCCTTCGATGTCCCTGAAACGTTGTAAGGATCCTAAATTTGCTATAGGTTTTCCATGGCTGTCCAAGATCAATTACGAGTTACCCAAAGAGTTTGAGGATTCGTATCCAAAAACATATATGAGTTGGGACTCTACAACTGGGAAAATTATTATTGTAAAATATTAATTTCTTTCATGTTGTTTCTGTGTGTTATTTTACGGGCATGTAAATATTGTATTTATATGTATGAATGTTTCATGTTGAATTTAATTTATGTAATTAAATCAATGATTGTCATGTACAATAGTCGCATGATTAAGATGTTCTAAGAATTTATGTAATTTTTAGAAAATGATTTTACATGATTGATTATGTTGATAATATTTTTACATTGGGTAATTGGATGATGATTGGACACATAGTGGCCTTTTGACTCCAACCCCATTGAAGAATTTTATTAAACATAATTGTTTCATGATAAAATAAATAAAAGTATTAACAATTGTGCATGAATGTCTGTAGAAACTTTGTGTTTTTAATATGGCTTCCGCAACAAAGAACATTATTGCTGAACTCAACAAGGGTGAGAAACTGAATGGCGATAATTATGAAATTTGGAGCATGAAAATCCAATATGTGCTAGAAGAACAAGAGGTTCTTGAAACTTTGAAAATGAGCATGGATGAACCTGAACAGGGCACTACGGCCCAACACAGGCGAGACCGAGAGGCTTATGAGGCCTGGAAGAAAAAGAATTCCATTGCCCGCATTACGTTGCTGAGCAGTATGGATAATGACCTAATGAAAGAGTTCAGGAAATATGACATGGCTAAGGACATGTGGTCCACACTAGCTGAAAAGTTTGGTAGTACCTCAATAACCAAACTCAGGTCACTGACAATCAAGTTTGACACATACAAGAAACGTCCTGAGTTCACTATGTCAAAACACTTGAGGCAAATGTCAAACATGATTACTGAACTGGCAGATGCTGGACATGTTCTTACAGATGAACAGAAAGTCCAAGCGGTCATTCGTTCTCTTCCAAATAGCTGGGAGCATATGAAAATGCATTTGACCCACAATGAGAGCATCAAAACCTTTGATGATGCCAAACGTCACCTTGAATTAGAAAGCGACCGCCTTGCGGCTGCTAAGTCAAATGCTGAAGTGTATATGACAGAAACTAGCAAACCTGGGGTTTCAAAAGAAAAGAAAATTTCATGGTGGTGGGTTCCAGTTCGGAAAAGAACAAAATTCTTCTAAGCCAGAAAAGAAACAGAAAACCAATCAACATGGGAAAGGAAAACGTCCTACCAAAAAGAAAAACATGGCAAAGGTTAAATGTTTTAACTGTGGTAAGAAAGGTCATTTTGCTCGTGACTGCACTGAGCCTAAAAAGGTGAATACCTTTCGTGCATATTTAAATGAAATATGTGTTTCAAGTTCAATCTTTCTAACTGAATCTAATCCTTTGTGGACTGTAGACTCAGGAGCCACAGACCATGTAGCGAAGGATAGAGATGCCTTCGTGGAATTTCGACGAATTTCACCTGGGGTGAAGTGGATATATGTTGGCAACAACTCACGGGTTGAAGTCAAAGGCATAGGAACATGCAAGTTAGTCATGCATGGTGGAAAACTTTACTACTACATGATGTATTGTTTGCTCCACAAATTCGTCGAAATTTAGTTTCTGTGTTGGTTTTGGTTAATTTAGGTTTCAATTTGAACTTCCATAAATTTGGTGTTGATTTGTACTTAGGTACAATACACTATGGTTCTGGTTATTTTCTGGATGGTTTTATTGTATTGAATGTTGAATGTTTTAATCACAATTCCGGTTTTTCGTTTGTTACTTCATCTGTCAGTGATGATAGTGATGTAACTGTGTGGCATGCTAGACTTGGCCACATTGGCCAGCAAAGAATGAACAGATTAGCCAAAGAAGGCTTTCTGGGAAATATTGAGAAGGTGGAATTGTCAACCTGTGAATATTGCTTGGCAGGAAAAACTGCGAGAAAACCATTTGGAAAAGGGACTAGAGCAGAATTTCCATTACAATTAATTCATTCAGATATCTGTGGTCCAATGAATGTCAGGGCAAGGCATGGAGCATCTTATTTCATCACATTTATAGATGATTTTACTCGCTTTGGTTATGTCTATTTGATTGCTCATAAATCCGAAGCATTAGAATGTTTCAAGAAATTTATGAATTTGACAGAAAATCAATTGGACAAGAAAATTAAAGCACTACGCACTGACCGTGGTCGTGAGTACTTATCTGATCAGTTCAGAGAATTATGTGATGAAAAAGGAATTAGTCGTCAGTTGACTACTCCTGCTACTCCTCAACAAAATGGTGTTGCGGAAAGAAGAAATAGAACTCTTCTTGAGATGGTTAGGTCTATGATGGCACAAGCAAATTTGCCTATAACCTATTGGGGTGATGCATTATTAACTGCCACATATGTACTTAACCGAGTGCCATCTAAATCTGTGTCCACCACACCATATGAGTTATGGACAGGTCGTAAACCAGATATTCACTTTCTAAAACCTTGGGGTTGTGCGGCTTATGTTCATGTGCGTTCTCACGAACATGGAAAGTTAGGCCCAAGAGGAAAAAAGAGTATCTTCATAAGATATTCTGAACAATCAAAAGGTTATGTTTGCATAGGTGAACATGAAAGTGGAGGCGTGACAGAATTTGAATCACGAGATATCACATTTTTAGAAAATGATTTTCCTAAGCAGGGAGAGATAGGTCAAGATTTATCTCTATATGAAACTCAAGATCACATGGATCACATGATTGGTGAACACTCGGGTTTACCTAATTCAAGTGGGAGTGATGAGAGAAATTTGAGAAAACATGATGAATCTGTTTCACATGAATCTCAAAATGATGAATTAGTTTCACACGAGTCTCATTTACGTGATCCGAGTGGGAGTGATGTACATAATCCTAGTGGGAGCAATGTGCACGATCCAAATGGGAATAATATCGAAAGTGAGGAATCAGTTCCACCACTAGAATCCCAATTGCGACGTAGTAATCGTATAGGCATTCCTCGACGTCGTTTCGATATCGAAGGAGAAACCTTTATGATTCTACCTCAAGATGATGAAGAACCTAGAAACATAAGAGAGGCTCTTCAGTGTCCTGCTAAGAAAAAATGGATGAAAGCAATGGAAGAGAGATGGAGTCAATGAGGTCCAACCAAGTTTGGGAATTGGTTGATCTACCCAAGGACGAAGCTGTTAAGAACAAATGGGTTCTTAAAATAAAGCGTAATGCCGATGGCAATATCGAAAGATATAAAGCACGACTTGTGGCAAAAGGGTATACGCAACAGGAAGGAATTGACTACGAAGAGACTTTTTCACCTGTTGTAAGGTTACCTCAATTCGCTTGTCTGATTATTAGCTAGTATGCATAGGATCTAGAATGATAAATGGATGTAAAGACTGCTTTTCTCAAGAAACTTGATGAAGAACTACATGGAACAACCAGTAGGTTTCATAAAAGAAAATGAAAAGGAGAAAGTATGTAGACTTTTAAAGTCTATATATGGTCTCAAGCAATCGTCTAGACAATGGTATATACGATTCCACAATACAATCATTTCGAATGATTTCACAATGATAGATGAGGATCATTGTGTGTACACCAAGAGAGATAAAGATAAGTTCATTATCTTATCTTTGTACGTGGATGATATACTTATAGCCGGAAATGATAAGGAGTTTGTAAAACACATTAAAGAATGGTTATCATCTAACTTCGAGATGAAAGATATGGGTGAAGCTGCATATATTCTTGGGGTTAAGATCTCAAGAAATCGTTCAAAGAATTTATTATCTCTTTCACAGAGTCATATATAAAGAAAATTCTTGAACGCTTCCAAATGCAGGCTTGCAAACCCATTGATACTCCTATCACGAAAACTGAAGCTTTAAGTCGTAGATTGTGTCCTGAAACTCCACAGGAAAAGGAACAAATGAAGAAAGTTCCTTATGCAAATGCAGTTGGAAGTTTAATGTACGCAATGTTGTGTACAAGACCTGATATCTGTTTCGCTGTTGGAATGGTAAGTAGATACCAATCCAATCCAGGACTAGCACATTGGAAAGCAGTTAAAAGAATATTTAGGTATCTGAGAGGGACAGCTGATTACTCATTGTGTTATCAAGGAAATGATCTGCAATTGAGAGGCTATACTGATGCTGACTGAGGAGGAGATTTAGATGAAAGAAAATCTACCTCCGGATTTGTTTTCTTGCTAAACAATGGTGCCATTTCATGGAGCAGTAAGAAACAATCTTGTATAGCCTTATCCACAATGGAGGCTGAATTTGTGGCCTTTTCATCAGCAGTACAAGAGGCTGTGTGGTTGAAAAGGTTCTTGGATCATTTGGGTATGTCAAATGAAGCTTCTGGTCCAGTATTAGTTAACTGTGATAGTGAAGCAGCGATAGCCTACACAAAAGACCCAAAATTCCATTGTAAAACGAAACATATAGATACCAAATATAACTTTGTGAAAGACATAGTTGCACGAGAAGAGGTAAACATGAAGTACATTTCTACGCAAGAAATGGTAGCAGATCCATTGACCAAGCCTGTTCCTAGAGATGTCTTTGTTAGACATGTAAAAACTCAGGGATTGCGTAGATGTTAATGTGCTTACATATTATGATATGTATTTTTCCCAAATAATGTTTACTAATGTTAATACTCATTGATATTTGTGTTCAATGCTTACATGTTATTATGTTGATACATGTTTAAACAAATATACTATTTGTTAGTATGAGAAGTATGTCGGACAAGTGAATGATTGGCCCTCTCACACGGGCAATCGCCTCCATTACTTTGTGTTAATGGGAGATGAGACAAATTTTTAAGCTAATTATCTGAGTGATAATTTAGAGAGCTCAAGCTTGAAAATTAAGTAATGTCGTTATGAGGGTCACTTTCTCTGTGATATGACCTAAGGTGAATAAGTTTGTTTCACCTTACTTGTCTTAATGTCAGTTATGAGTTAGACATTGTGTTTGTCTGAACTATAATCTGTACGGTATTTTATGAGACATGCGCTCCATGGGAAAGGAGAGAATACCGTAGCACATGTTTTCATACCATGTGTACATTTGTGACTATTGAGGGTAATACAAGTAAAGATCTCAGTCTTGATATTGTGTGAGACCCTTGAGATTATTTCAATCTCACATTGTACCATTTAGACTCTTGTCTGCTTCTTAAAACTTAGATTTGATGATCGCTATCTTGGAGTGTTGCTGAAAGATCATGAGAGATTCGATCTGAAAGAACATCTCTGGAAAAGCGAATTGAATCAAAGTTGAGAGATTCGAGAAATGAGAAAGATCATTATATGAGTAATATCACATTAGCTTGTATTCACTGGTCGACCAATTATGTTATTCTATGTGATCAAACATGATTGTGAATACAAAATAAATATTACATTCGAAAAGAGATCGAGAGAGATTTAATGTGATAAATGATCGAGGATACTGCATACATAATCCACTATGGTTCTATCCATTTTTCGAGCGGCTATATATTCCTAACAGATGTATAGCAAGTGAGCTCTCGAAGTATGCTGGTGGCACGGCACAATTGCAAAGTATGAATTATTCTTGTAGAGATAATAAAAATTGTTGATCCCATCATGTGTGAGTGGGAGATGTTGGAAATTAATTGTAGTAATAATTTCATTTGGAAATTATTAAGTTAATTATTTGGTGTGTTAAATAACAACAATTAGTAATAATTTCATGTTGGAAATTATTAAGTTAATTATGTGGTGTTGTTAAATAACAACAATTAGTAATGATTTCATTACTAAGTAAACAACAAGAGTTGTTAATCAAATAATTAAGTAACAACAAGAGTTGTTAAGTAACAACAATTAGTAAAATGTTAAATGGGGAACAAATGGTACACCCATGATGGTAACATTTTTGGAAGGATTAGAAAAGGTCATTATGCATCCTAATTATTTGATTAATAGTAATCAATGAATAGTGACTTGATTTCCTCCTATAAATAAGACCATTTGCTTATTGAGTTAAGCAATCAATTAAGTTTGATTAAGAGGTCTCTACAAGCATAAAAGGTATGCAATTGTGTTGTGATTAGTATAGATTTATTTCAATTAGCATGTAAATAAATCTAGGACTAGTAATACATGTATGGTTAGATCCTAAGAGGACAAACATGTAAATATATTAGGGATTATGTTTCCTAACAGAATTGAAATTAAATTCAGAATAAATGACAATGAAGCATCTTTAGTGAAAAAAATTTCTTTCTATTTGGAAATTATGTTTCTATTCAGCAACGAAAATTTTGTTTCTATTTAGCGATGAATTAAATTAACATAGCTAAAGGAGACAATTTTCCGTAGCTATTTCGTAGCTACAGAATTATGTATGTAGCTATTCCGTAGCTATATAAATTTTTTTATAAAAAAAAATTTAAAAACGTAAATTTTAAAATCATATAGATGTGAGAAATTTATAATTGTAGAGAGTAAATTTTTAAATTTTAAATAAGGAAAATTTTAAAATAATGAATTTTTTTTAAAAATTGACTTTTTTTAAAAAAATTATTATATATACATCTTCAATTCCAGAAATATTTTTCTCCCGAAATCAAATAAAACTCAAAACACTTCCAAAATCAGTAATCGAAAAATTAGACCAAATAAGCCAAACCAAACCAAAAACTTGCTTCTAGAAAAAAACTTACAAAATACAAAATAAATAAAATTTATTTTGCGTAAGTAACATAACCAGCGACGAGAGATCACCAACGATTGATTAAGAAGCTATGATCGGCTCCTTCTTCGGAGCACCAGAAGCGGCTTCGGAGCTAAAAACTCTTCTGCAATTAGCACAATTACTGTCTTTTAATTTCGATAAAATTAGAAAAATTAGAGATTAAACAACATTCGATATGCGAAATTTTTTGATGGTGTATTGGAGTCGAGAGTTAAAAATATTGTGGTGTATATAATGAGGAAGAAAATAAGAGAAGCGGAAAGATTTGTAAATTTGTTAGACATTTAAAATTTTCGTAAGGTGGGAAATTTTTGAAATTTGACGAAATTTAGCGATGGAATAGATATTCCGTTTCTATATAGAGATGGATTAGCGATGAAAAATTCGTGTCCATTTTTTAAAAAAATGGCTTCGACGGAATAAAATTTTGGAGGGATGGAAAATTTTAAAAATTAGCGACGGAATAGATATTATGTTTCTATTTAGCGACGGAAAATTGATTCCGTTTCTATTTAGTGACGGAAAATTCGTCTCTATTTTGTTAAAAAAAAAAAAAAAAAGTGGCGCCGTAGGAATAAATCTTGGGGGATTGGAAATTTTAAAAATTAACGATGGAATAGAGATTCTGATTTTATTTAGCGACGAAATATAATTTCATTTCTATTTAACAATAGTTTTGAAGTTTAGAAATTAAAATAAAAAAGATAAGAATTTAAAATTGGCTACGGAATTGAGATTTCATTTCTATTTAGCGACGAAATATTAATTATGTTTCTATTTAGCGAAGAAATATAATTTTGTTTCTAATTAACAATAGCTTTGAAAATTATAAATTAAAATTAAAAAAAATAAGAATTTAAAATTAGTTACGGAATTGAGATTTCATTTCTATTTAGCGACGGAATATGAATTTCGTTTCTATTTAGCAACGGATTAGAGATGGAAAAATTCTGTTTCTAAATTAACTAGAAATTTAAATTTAAATAGAAATTTGAAATTAGGATGGAATAAAGATTCTGTTTCTAATTAGCGACAGATTAGAGACGGAAAAAGTCCGTTTCTAAATTAAATTAGCAACGAATTTATGTTTTCGTCGCTAATTTAGAGATGAAATTTTTTTTGTCGCTGAATTTCATTCCTAATTTCATTATCTGTTTCAATCCGTCGTTAAATTTTGAAACGAAATATTTCATCGCTAAAATTGTAATTTCTTGTAGTTAGTTGGACATTGTAATTAATCAAATGGGCATGTGAAAAAATCATCAAAGTGATGGTATATTTACACAAAATCCGACTCGTGTAAGTGTAATATAAAACCAAATTACCATTTTAATCACCCTATCCACTTCATATTATTTGTTAATCAGCGTTATTAATAAATGGGAAATTTTCATTGGTCAATCTATTTTTTAGTGAAAATTTGGAGAAAAAAACTATTACTATTTAAATTTATCAGCGGTCCACCCTAAGTTTTTTAAAAATGATATTTTTTTTTTAAATTTAAAAATTAGTAATTGTAAATATTTTACACTCAAAAACTAATTATGAAAATAATATTTTACACTCAAAGAATTACAATGTAGGTGGAAAATATCAATTATTTTTAAAGATCGCCCTGTGATAAATTTTAAAAATGAGGTTTTTTTTTTAAAAAAAATAAAAATTGGATTGCTGATAATTTATAGGGTTGGCAAAATGAATCAACAAATCGAATTTGTATCGAATCCTAAACGAATCGAATCAAAATATGATGGATTCGTATTCGATTCGTTTATTAAATGAATCTGAAATCCTAATAGCAGGTTTCGTATTCGATTCGTTTATTATACGAATCAAATACAAATATTCGTTTATTCGTTTAGTCAATGATATTATTTAATAAAATAATTTACCACACTTGATTTACATTAATTCTTTATAAATATATACATATCAAATATGTAATTAATATATTTACTAAAAATATCTCACCAAATATCGAAAATATTAATTCTTCTATGATAAATAGCTACAATTTCCCGAATCGTAATTGAAAATTAACAAGAATTAGTAAATAAAAATAATGAAACGAATCATAAACGAATCAATGAATTTTAATTCGTATTTGATTCGTTTAATAAACGAATTGAATGGAATTGACTCATTTATTAAACGAATCCATTTTTTCAAATCCGTATTCGCTTTAAAGCGAATCGAATCGAACGAATAAACGAATCTGACCCAAATTGCCACCCCTAATAATTTCCCTTATTAAACACGGAAATCTAAATTATATACTTTTTTTTTTCAATTAAATTTACTGCTACATTATGGTGGCAAATAAAAGTAGTAAATACTTGTTTAATAATATTGTTAAGAAAAAAATAGTTTTGAGGGGTTTTTCTTTCGCAAGCCTTTTTCCAAGGGGAAAAACAGAAAATAAAATTAAAATGGCGGGGAAACTCGTGAAAAATTATTTAATGTATAAAAAGGTGAACAGAAAATCGAACCAACCAAAAATAAGGGTGGCAGTTTAGCCCGAAACCCGGCCCGGCCCGGCCGGGCTTTGGTCCCGGGCCGGGCCTTAGAAACCGAGTCTGGCTCGGGCCCGGGCCAGGCTCGACGATTTAAGCCTGGGCCCGGCCCGGCCCGGCCCGGCCCGGGCTTAAAATAAAAAAATAAATATTTTAATTTATAAAAAAATATATATATTTATATAATAAATTTTTATATTTATAATTTTTTATTCTAAAAAATTATAATTTTTCTTATAATTTTTTGTAAGATAAATAATTAAATATTTTTATTTATAAAATATATATATTTATATAATAAATTTTTTTAATTTATATTTTTTTATAATTAAAATATCGGGCACGGGCCGGGCTTTTCCCGGGCCCGGCCCATTGCCATCCCTAACCAAAAAGCAAGAAAAATATATTCTGGCGAATTCGAAATAGAGTTTTTCACAGAAACCAAAATCAGTGTTGTGATTTTCTGATAATATTTATGAGGAAAAATCGAATTTTATTATTACAATAGCAGAATTTACAAAGTATTTGAAACTCTACAAAAAAAACCTCACTCTCTACACTCTCTAAGCTTTCTTAACTTGAAGTTTAATGTTTTGGGATGCTTGCACTCTCAAATGAGAGCTCAATTTATAGGTCATAACTTGTCTTCTAATTCAACACAATTAGTTGAATGATTGTCATAATTGTCCATTAATTGAGTGGTTGGAGATGATTACACCAAAATCACTAATTAATTAATGACGATGATAACAATTTAATTATGCATATTGGATCCATATCAAGCTGAGTTACGTGTCTCGTTCATTTTCTCATAAACCAAACAGAGGTTTCCTCTGCGGTTATTAGTTGATCTATTGTTATATCTATATATATATATATATATATATATTTTTTGGCAAATCGAAGAATTTAATGTTAGCGACATAGTCGCATAATGGATTTTGATGATGTAACGAGAGTGAAGTCTTCGACGTACAAAAACGAGACAATACAAAAAGATGTCGAAGCACAACGTGGTGAAGAGCGAGAATGTGAAGATTAGCGGAAAATCGAGATAATCTTGCTTAGTCTTTGTGGATGCTGGTTTTCGCCCGAGGTCTATAATCGAGAATTTGTAGGTTGGGGGCACTAGCGATCCTGCAAAACAAAGGTAGAGTGAGCGTGGAGGTTACTGCTTACCGGTGTGGTGGGTGTCGTATGCACTCTGACACTCAAATAAGTAGTGAAGACGAGCTGTAAATAATAAAAGAGCAATGTTTGATGTTACCTTGACTTCTGTTGACTGTCGTGAGGGCGGTGGCCAGTGTTTAGAGAGTAAGAAGCTTAGAGAGCTCAAGTATGAGAGCTAAGACCTACTCCATTCTCTTCTGGATCTCGGTTCATTTTATAGGCTATTTGAGATGAGATTCATGAATGCGTTAATTGACATACGTTTTGTGTGTTGGTAACAGTCGTGTCATGAAGGAGTATTATAGGCAGTCATAAAGACTGAAAACGGTTGGGTTATGAGGGGTATTTATGAGTCTGAGCGTTTCGTGGGCTGGCGTATGGTGGGCCTGAGACATGGTCTTGGTATGGCATTTTACTTGGGCTGGTGTAACAATGTTGGGCCGACATTCACTCCTTAAATTGGGCTCAAATGTTTGCAGGATGATAGCCTTTCCTTGTGGGTTTGAGAGAGCGATTTGGGCATGGACCTCATTTTGGGGACTGTTTGGGAAGTCTGAGGTGCATTTAGTATTGGGCTTGAAGCAAAAGGTCGAAATTACCCTTAGACCAAATTTGGTCGATACTGTCTTAGCTTAAGGATCTATTTGTAATGTGATTTGAGTATTCAAGTGCCTAATCTCATAGAAAATATGCACATTCACTTAGATGCATTAGGTTCATGTATACAATTTCTTAAAACCTTCATATTTACATTTTTGACAGAGACCGGCATACCGGTCCCTTACCGGTGTCCATACCGGTGAGATGCTGAGTTTTGCATGCTCATTGGAACCGGCACACACCAAACCGGTCTCCATATCGGTCTCATACCGGTGAGCCTAACAACTAGTTCCTTTGTTGGAACCGGCCTGACCTAAATCGGTCATCATACTGGTGACCATACCGGTCAAGCTCTTCACATTGCACGCATACTGGAACCGGCATGACCCAAATCGGTCATCATATCGATGTCCATACCGGTGAGCCTAATGGCTAGTTGCTTTGCTGGAACCAGCATTACCTAAACCGGTCATCATACCGGTCTAGCTCTTTATATTGCACACATACTGGAACCGTCAAGGACCAAACCGATCACTATACCGATCCTTATACCGGTATCCATACCGATCTTACGGCTAGATTCTTCAAACGGTAATATATCCATTGGAGACCGGCATACCGGTGTTAGAGACCGGCATACCGGTCTCAGAAAGAGCTATTGGGGCATGTGTTTTCATTTTGTTATAAATTGAGCCCCAACTCATTTTTGTTTGGTTAGAGAACTAGAAAATCTTCACACACATTCTCTAAAGCAAAAACTAGAGTGTTTCATAAACCTTCATAATCATAAACACTCATACAAGCTCACACACACTACACCTTCATTATCTTAAGTAGTGAGGTTAGATCACTTGAGTAATCAACTCACACAATCTTTTTTATCATTGTGAGTGCCCAAGTGTGTTTTATAAATTTCTTATACAAAACACTTGCGGTTGTGAAATCACATCGTTTGGGTAAATTGTAAAGGTTTGTGAGTGTGCCTACGTAGAAAACTCATTGTAAAGGTTTAGAGTGCACCATTGCGTAAAACTCTTGATTGTGAGTGAGCCATGGCAAAAACTCGATTGATAGTGAAAAGCTTCAAGTGCGGCTTGGAGGAGTGGACGTAGGCATTGTTGGCCGAACCACTATAAATCTCGGTGACATTTTCCCTATCCTTATACTATTTACATATTGCAAGTTTAATTTATTTATATGCTTATTACTTAGAAACTTGCATATAAGTAATATATCAAAATAAAGAAAATCAACCAAAGGCTTTATTGGTAAAAGAGCTTAAAATCGACAAAGATTTTTATTTCCGCATATTTTAACAGTAACCCAATTCACCCATCTCTTGGGTATAGAGTTTGGTTTATCGCTATTTCTTGTAGGGAATTTCAGTTGTTATCAGAGCGAGGTATTCTCAACAAAGACTTAACCGTCCGAGAATAGATCATGTCATCTATAAGCAACTCATCAAATCTTGCCGAAGGATTTTCAACAACTAGACCTCCATTTTACACCATAACCGATTATAACTATTGGAAAATGAGGATGTTGAACTACCTTCTAGCAGTTGATCCGCCATCTTATTTTGTAATTACACGGGGTGCAAAAGTGCCAACGAAGAAGGATAACAATGGCGTTGAGATTCCAAACCCTACTCTAGAATGAGATAATGAAGATTTAAAACAAGTCTCACAAAATACTAAGGCACTCAACCAACTCCTTTGTGCTATTGATCAGAGTCAAATAAACAAGCTTCCAAAGTATGGAAATGCATATGATTTGTGGAAGTCATTATCTCATTATTTTGTAATTACACGGGGTGCAAAAGTGCCAACGAAGAAGGATAACAATGGCGTTGAGATTCCAAACCCTACTCTAGAATGAGATAATGAAGATTTAAAACAAGCCTCACAAAATGCTAAGGCACTCAACCAACTCATTTGTGTTATTGATCAGAGTCAAATAAACAAGCTTCCAAAGTGTGGAAATGCATATGATTTGTGGAAGTCTTTGGAAATTGTCAACGAGGGTATAAACCAAGTGAATGAATCGAAGATCAACTGGTTTATGTGTAAATTTGATAGTTTCAAGATGGAATCCGGGGAAGAAATTGATCACATGATTTCGAGATTCACAATCATCATCAATCATTTGGACGCCTTGGGAAAAATCATTAGGCCAACAGATCAAGTGAAGAAAATTATTTGATCACTTCCTAAGGAATATAGAAGCTACACCTCCTCCATTAGAGAAGCAAACGACATGAACACATTGAAATTAGATGATTTGGTCGGAAAATTACTTGAATATGAATTGGAGATCAAGATGGATCAAAAAGAGGAAGAGGATAAAAGAACAAGGAAGAATCTTTCCTTGAAAGCAAGAAAAAGAGATAATTCAAGCTCAAGTGAAGAAGATAGTGATTATGAGTTGGCAATAATAACCAACAAGGTCAAGAAACTCCTCAAATCCGCAAAGCTTAAAGGAAAATCAAAGACGGATGAAAAGAAAGAAGAAAAATGGTCGCGAAAGAACAAGAAAATTGTTTGTTATGAATGCAACAAACCGGGTCATATAGCTATCGATTGCCCATTGAAGAGAATGCAAGGAAAATCCAAGAAAAATGCATTGAAAGCTACTTCAACTTGGAGCGATAGCGACTCCAGCTCATCTGAGGAGGAAGAGGTCAAAAAAAGAACAAATCTAGCACTCATGACTATCGAGGATGAGGATTTCTTCTTTGAAAGTGAAGAAGAAGAGGTACACAACTCACAATATTATAATGATTTATTTGATGCTTTTAATGTCTTAAAAGAGTTTTGTGATGTGCTTAAAAAGAGATTGAAATTAGTTAAAAATGAGCACTTATCACTTAAAAATGATCATGCATCTTGTATGGATAAATTTCATGTTTTAGATAATGAGATTATATGCTTAAAGGCCAAACATGAAAAATAAATTGCATGCTTAAATAATGAAAATGTGTGTTTAATAAATAAAAAGTTAGAACTTGAAAATGTCATATCTAATATGTCATCTAGTTAAAAAACATGTGAATGTGAATCTATTTTGAATGAAAATGTTTTATTAAACAAAAATGTTATAAATTTACAAAACATTGTTAGTAAATTCACATTGGGACAGAAAAATTTTAACATGCTAATTGGATCCCAAAAATGTGCATTTAAAATAGAAGGATTATGATATAGGCCTTATATTAAAAGAAATTTTTTGAAGAATTATTTTGTTAAGGCATATGATTCTCATGCTCATATTGCTATCAATGAAAGTGTCACATGTCATGCATGTAATAAAAAGGGACACAAAATTTTTGAATGCATGAACAAGAATGTGATTAAAAATGCATGGATTCCTCAATGAATTAAGTTTAACCCACATGGACCCAAGAAAAGTTGGGTACCAAAATACACTTGATAATTTTATAGGGGGATCTTTGGGAAGGATCTTAAAGAGAATTGAAAATTGATCCCAAAGGCTCAAAGAAATGAGGAACCGCAACGGTAATAGGTAAACTCCGTACTCACGGAAACATTGGTATCGTTTCCTCTAAATTATGTGTGTATGTTTATTTCAAATTGGTATAAATATTTTGAAGCATACAAGTGATTAGGCAATGTATTCAAACTTCTATTGATATCGATTTTCATTTGATATCATTAAATGCCTTAATCATACATTTAAACCCCATTTTGTATCAATTAGTATCACATTGAATTTGTTGAGTTAAATTACATATATGTGATTACTTGATTGATTTGCATTGAAATACTTTTGCCATTTAACACATTTGAATGAAAATGAAATGCATGTATATAGACATAAGTTCCCATTGATATAATGAAAAGCATGAAAATTTGATTATTTATTAATTGATATCATAATTATGGGAAGAAATCTTTAAAAAAAATGCATTGATCATAATTCATTTGGTAATCATTCGTATAATTTTTTAGAAATACTTTATGCATGATTTCTACATCATATGGCAAAAAATGGGAAATTCCAAATGTGCATACTTTTAAATTTTGGTAACATCATTTAATGCACATATTTATTGGTATCTCATTTGGATTTAAATTTTTGCTTCTCCACTTTTTGATTATGTCAAAGGGAGAGAAATCATTATAAATGAGATTAAAACTTGTTTTACCCTCACCATTGGATTAAGAGGGAGTAATTATACTACTAATGTGTTTGTCTAAGTCTTATAGAGCTATTTTGAAGATAATCACACATTAAGGGGGAGCAAAATCGTCAACATTTGGACTTCGAGAAGCTCACAAGTTTTAAGGGGTTTCCATCATCAAAAAGGGGGATATTGTTAGCGACATAGTCGCATAATGGATTTTGATGATGCAACGAGAGTGAAGTCTTCGACGTACAAAAGCGAGACAATATAAAAAGATGTCGAAGCACAACGTGGTGAAGAGCGAGAATGTGAATACTAGCGGCAAATCGAGATAATATTGCTTAGTCTTAGCTTAGGGTTCTATTTGTAATGTGATTTGAGTATTCAAGTGTCTAAGCTCGTAGGAAACTTGCACATTCACTTAGATGCTTTAGGTTCATGTACAAAATTCCTTAAAACATTCATATTTGTATTTTTGGTACAGAGACCGGCATACCGGTCCCTTACCGGTGTCCATACCGGTGAGATACTGAGTTTTACATGCTCTCTGGAACCGGCACAGACCTTACCGGTCCCATACCAGTAACTATATTGGTGAACCTATAGAATGCATAGCTACTAAAACCGGCACACACCAAATTGGTCTCCATACCGGTGAGCCTAACGGCTAGTTCCTTTGCTGGAACCGGCATGACCTAAACCGGTCATCATACCGGTCAAGATCTTCACATTGCACACATACTGGAATCGGCATGACCCAAACCGGTCATCATACCGGTGTCCATACCGGTGAGCCTAACGGCTAGTTGCTTTGCTGGAACCGGCATGACCTAAACCGGTCATCATATCAGTCAACATATCGGTCTAGCTCTTTGTATTGCACACATACTGGAACCGACAAGGACCAAACCGATCACTATACCGATCCTCATACCGGTGTCCATACCGGTATAACGGCTAGATTCTCCAAACGGTAATATATCCGTTGGAGACCGGCATACTGGTCTCAGAAAGAGCTGTTGGGGCATGTGTTTTCATTTTGTTATAAATTGAGCCCCAACTCATTTTTGTTTGGTTAGAGAACTAGAAAATCTTCACACACATTCTCTAAAGCAAAAACTAGAGTGTTTCATAAACCTTCATAATCATAAACACTCATACAAGCTCACACACACTACACATTCATTATCTTAAGTAGTGAGCTTAGATCACTTGAGTAATCAACTCACATAATCTTTTTTATCATTGTGAGTGCCCAAGTGTGTTTTACAAATTTCTTATACAAAACACTTGCGGTTGTGAAATCTCATCGTTTGGGTAAATTGTAAAGGTTCGTGAGTGCGCCTACATAGAAAACTCATTGTAAAGGTTTGGAGTGCACCTTTGAGTAAAACTCTTGGTTGCGAGTGAGCCACGGCAAAAACTCGATTGATAGTGAAAAGCTTCAAGCGCGGCTTGGGGGAGTGAACGTATGTATTGTTGGCCGAACCACTATAAATCTCGGTGACATTTTCCCTATCCTTATACTCTTTACATATTGCAAGTTTAATTTATTTATATGATTATTACTTAGAAACTTACATATAAGTAATATATCGAAATAGAGAAAATCAACATAAGGCTTAATTGGTAAAAAAGCTTAAAATCGGTAAAGATATTTATTTCCGCATATTTTAGCCGTAACCCAATTCACCCACCTCTTAGGTATAGAGTTTGGTTTATCACTATTGCTTGTAGGGAATTTTATTTAATTGTATTAACAATTTAACACTATGTGTCTATGTGAGTGTATTTATTTATAATAAAATTTGTTTTGCTAAATTGTAATGGACGGACCTTTCTGCCGATGACTGTGAAGCAAATAAATGAAATATCAAGTAATGTTGAATCGTGTGCTAGCATTGATGGTGTCGATGTCAACACTGTCATTTTTTTTTTTTTTTTTTGCAACTTTTCTGCATTCAATTTTTTTTTTTTTTTGCCTGGGGGTGGGTTTTTTGAGTTTTGAATTTTGTTTAGTTTACAATATATTGTGGGGAAGGTTAGTAGAGAAAGAATTATGTCGGACAAGTGTATAGATGTCGTGATATGTATATTCATTAGTTTTTTAACTTATATATTGAATTGAAAATTAACCAATAATAAAAGAGAAAAAATTATTGATTAACACATGTCACATATTCATTAGTTAGGTACATTTGCTCAATCTCATATAAGTTTATCTCCCCTTACCGGCACTAAATCATAAAATATTGTAATTTATGATTTTGTCCTTGAAGATTTTAGCATATACCAAAAGTGGCCATTTATATTGTAAATTTGTAATGTTCCAAAGAGAAAAAAAAAGGAAAAAAAAAAGAGACATCTCTTGGAGATGAAAGATAAAGAACCTAATTGATGATGGAACTGGACACATTGAATGCAGTAGATGGTGAGCTTTCTTCTATGGCTCTATTTTTAATGAAAATGAAGCTTAATTGGACAATCTTTGTTGTTCAGTATCTTGATTCTGTGCCTGTTGTATTTTTTATTAGGGCTCATGAACAGATGGAGTCCAATAATAAAGCGTTTACTCTTCAGTTCATTTTTCTGAAACCCTTCAATTGGTACATGCAAAAATATAGGCCAATTACAAATCTAGTATGTATTTTTATCTGCAGTATTCATAAAATTTTAGAAATGTTGAAATATGGGGCCATTTTCTTGTTTGAATAAGTTAGTGTGCAGTTTATTTCATTTAGCTGCTTGCCTTTCCATTAATCTACATCCTGGATTTGAAATTTGAATAGACTGGTGTAAGAATCATAGCCTTCCTTCAATATTCATTGATTAATTAATCACAATCAAGTGGAATTGAGGACTTTGAATTTTTATATCAACTGGAATAATTCGTTAGGAAAGGAATTTATCTTCGTTTTTACGGGCACTTCAAATATTTTCAGGATAAAAGAAGCTTAAATGCATACTCCCTTTTGTAAGAATTCGACTCTTACTTCCTTTCGGTTGAAAATTCTATTATTTCATAAGGGTATATATGTCTTTTTGGATGGCTAAGGGGGTGCTTGAGTGGTTACAATCCATGGAGAGTTGCAACCCCACCCCAAGGGGTGCCCTATGGCACCCCTCCACTCCTTTATAAGGGGTCCTTACTCCAAATCTAAAGGACATATTTTTTAACAGAAAAGATAAGACATATAAATATCCAAATTCTCCAGACATTTTGTTTTTTGGTTTTGAGAAAGATCCACCATCTTCTTAGTTCATAAACTTGTTAAGGAGTGCTCTTTGTACAAGTAGCATCCAAGTAATCCTGGGAGAACGTTGGCAATACGAAACCGTAGAGCACCTGTGACGGGCCAATAAGTTCTTAAGGACAGAGATCATCTCGACTTGGACAATTCTGTAATCTCCATTTTCTGGCTTGTCTTCAAGTTTTCTGGTTTTAGGGTTTTGCATCTAGATATACTTTTGGTAGTTTGATCTGTTTGATATGCATGTTTATATTACTGTTTAATGACACTAATTTTTCCAACAATCTTAAGAACTTATTGCTCTAGTGTTATTAGGTAGTAATTCACATGTTAGGGTTTGTATATTTTCTGTAAAATACGAACTGTGCATGAAAAAACCGTAGGGCGTTCGAACGCCCGACGCACGCGAAGGCAAAAATCTGAAAATTCGTAAGAACGTTCGAACGCGTCTTCAAACGCAACTCGAACGCAAGCCTTCTGCCTTAGAACGTTCGAACGCGTCCTGAACGCTATACGAACGTGAACTCTCTGGAATCATTCCGTTCGAACGCATTCTAGAACGCTACACGAACGTGAACTCTCTGGAATCATTCCGTTCGAACGCGTTCTCGAACGCAACACGAACGTGAACTCTCTGGAAACACTTCGTTCGAACGCGTTTTCAAACGCAACACGAACGCACACACACTGGACAGTCTCGTTCGAACGTAGATATGAACGTGACACTAACGATTTTGTCCTGGAATTATCATAAAAGCAAACTTTAATTAATTTTAACTTGGTTAGTCATATACTGTAAACACATTAATCTTGGTAGTATAGATTTAAGTTATTATTAAATTGTTCAATTATCACAAGCATTCACATAGTGATAAAGTTGAAACTGATTGGTTGTTGCATAATTGGTTGAGAATTTAAAGTGTAATTTTGCACAAGTAATTCCATCCAATCTTGATTGACATATATATATCTACACTTATCATATCAATTGTGCTATTGGAAAAGTGTAAATCTGGGTTTTGAATTGCTAAAAGATCCTATTGGAAAAGGTGTTTGAAGAATATTCGTTCATTTAATTTTCCTTAAGTATCTTTAGTTGAAATTCAAGGACTTGTGTTTATTGGAACTTTCGTCCATTAGAACAACAAGTGACTACTTAGTACATCACTTTGAACGAGATCATTCGTTGATCATTGTGCAATTTGTCTTTCGTAGACTGATTGAACCTTGTTGATTTCCAGTTACAAATGGCTAGCGGAAATATCACGGTACCGGTCTCTTACGGAGAAAAGCCAGAGAAATTTGGTGGGGCAAATTTCAAACAGTGGCAGAGCAAAATACTGTTCTACCTGACAACTCTCCAGTTGGCTAAATTCCTCAAAGATCATCCGGGTCTTGTGGAGGGTGAATCTGAATTGGCCAAGGAAGAGCGAGAACAGACTTGGATGTCTGGAGACTTCTTATGCAAGAACTACCTTTTGGGTGGTCTTGACAATACCCTGTACAACGTGTACCAAGGCATGACTTCTGCGAAGGTTATCTGGGAATCTCTCGAGAAGAAGTACAAAACCGAAAATGCCGGACAAAAGAAATTTGTCGTGGGTAGGTTCCTGGACTACAAGATGGTAGATTCAAGGACGGTGATGTCTCAGTTGGGTGAACTGCAATTGATCATTCATGAAATACTGGATGAGGGAATGAAACTCTGTGAGATGTTTCAAGTTGCCGCTATAATTGAAAAGTTGCCTCCATCATGGAAGGACTTCATGGGCTATCTGCAACACAGAAAGAAGCAGATGAGCCTTGAAGACCTTGGAGTTTGATTGAAAATCGAACATGCCAACATGATGTCCGAGAAGGCCAGCTACAAGACTATGGAGTCTAAGGCCAACATCTTTAAGAATGTAAAGGGTATCAAGAAAAGAAAGAACATTGAAGCTGATTCTTCCCAAGCGAACAAGAAGTTCAATGGGAAGTGTTACAACTGTGAAAAGAGCGGTCATATGACAAAGGACTGCAGAAACAAGATATCTCAGGATAATGGCAGGAAAAATGAGGCCTATGTCGCTGAAGATGAGCAGTTAACTGATGAGATTTCATAAATGAATCTCTCAGCAGTGGTAACTGAAGCCAACTTGGTTGGGAATCCGAGAGAATGATGGGTAGACACCAGGGCTACTCGTCATATCTGTGTTGATAGAAAGATGTTTTCCTCGTATCAGAAAGGTTGATGGCGGCGATCATCTGACAATGGGAAACTAGTCTACCTCTAGAGTGGTTGGACAAGGCACAGTAGTTCTGAAAATGATATCCGGAACGGAGCTTACATATAAGAATATTTGCATGTTCCAGATATTCGGAAGAACTCGGTCTCGGGTTTGTATTTGTTTCTGACAAGATTGTATTGACCAAAAATGATGTCTATGTAGGAAAATGATACCTCGGTGAGGGTCTTTTCAATGACTGTCAATTGTGCTATTAATAAAGCTGAAACTTCTGCTTATATTATTGAGTCACAAAATGTATGGCATGAGAGGTTAGGACATGTTAATTATGATACAATGCATACATTAATTAACATGAACCTTATACCTAAATTTGCATTGATAGCCAACATGAGTGTGAGGCATGTGTTGAAGCAAAAATACATAGAACATCATAGAACGAAGTTCTGAACCCTTGGAACTTGTACACACTGACGTGTGTGACATGAATATTGTGCAAATAAGAGGCGGTAAAAAGTACTTTGTCACTTTTATCGATGAAAGCACAAGATTCTGTTAAGTGTATTTGCTGAGGAGCAAAGCTGAAGCTATTGAGAGCTTTATACACTGAGAACGAAGTTGCAAATCAACTTGGCAAGTAAATCAAAAGAATCAGAAGTGATAGTGGTGGTGAATATGTTTCATCATTCGGTGAATATTGTTCCGTGCACGGAATTATTCACGAAACTACTGCTCTTTATTCTCCTCAATGGGATTGCTGAGTGCAAAGACCGAAACATGAAGGAAATGATGAATGCCATGTTGACTAATTCTGGTTTACCTCAGAACTTGTGGGGGAAAGCCCTGCTTTCTGCGAACTACGTTCTGAACAAGCTTCCTCACAGAAGATTGGACAAGACACATATGAGTTGTGGAAAGGTTATGTACCTTCCTACAATATCTGAAAATGTGGGGGTGTCTTGTCAATTGCCAAGGTGATGGTTCCTAAACCTAAGAAGGTGGAATAGGACCCAAAACTGTTGACTGTATATTCTTCGGATATGCTTGCAACAGTAGTGCGTATCGATTCTTGGTACACAAGAATGAGATTCCTGACATCAATCCAAATGTGATGATTGAGTCAATGAATGCAATATTTTTTGAAGAGACATTTCCTTGTAAGGAAAGACAAAGAAGAGAGTCTCTCAAAAAGATCTGTGGATACTGTCAAGGACAGTGATCAAGTTGACCAATAGTCAGATCCGATTTTCTGACATATTTGTTAGAAAATGAGCCTCAAAGCTATAAAGAAGCAATGTCTTCTTTGGAGGCACCTCTGTGGAAAGAGGCGATTATCAGTGAGATTGATTCAATCCTACAGAACCATACTTGAGAGTTGGTTGATCTTCCTCCAGGTTGTAAGCCACTGGGCTACAAATGGAAAGATGAAAATGGATGGATCAATAGATAAGTACAAGGCGAGGTTTGTCATAAAAGATTATAGACAGTAAGAAGGCCTTGTTTACTTTGACACCTATCCACCAGTGATTCGTATCACATCAGTAGAATGCTTATAGCCATAGCAGCTATATTTGGTCTTGAAATACATCAAAATGATGTAAAGACGTTATTCTTGAATGGTGAATTGGATGAAGAGACTTACATGGAACAACCAGAAGGGTTTAATGTTCCTGGATAAGAACAGAAGGTGTGCAAACTTGTAAAATCCTTGTACGGATTAAAACAAGCACTTAGACAATGACATGAGAACATTGACAAAGAGATGTTGTCAAATGGGTTTAAAACCGATGAGTGTGATAAGTGTATATACGCCAAATCAACTCAAGAATGATATGTCGTTGTATGTCTCTATGTAGACGATATGCTGATAATTGGTAATAATCATGAGTTGATTCAGTTTACCAAGAAAGTGTTAAACATCAAATTTGATATGAAAGATTTAGGAGTAGCTAACCTAACTCTTCTCTATCAAAGAATATTGGCTTAAGCATATCGCAATTAGAGTATCCAAGGATCATCGGAAGTCTGATGTATCTCACGAATTGCACACGAACTGATATCGCTCAAGCTGTGAATAGGCTTAGCAGATATACTAGCAATCCAAGACATAACCACTGGAAAAGTCATAGTAAGTGTTTTGAGGTATAAGAAACTTCAAAATATGGGCTACATTACGAGAGATATCCTGCTATTCTAGAGGGATTCAGCGATGCTGGATATCTGATATAGTGGATTCCAAATCTACGGTTGGATTGTTTTCACACTTGGTAATGCAGCCGTGTCATGGAAATCCTCGAGGCAAACATGTGTTGCCCAGTCTACTATGGAATATGAGTTCATAGCATTAGACAAAACAGCGGAAGAAGCAGAATGGCTTAGAAACTTCCTGGAGGATATTCCTAGTTGGGCCAAACCGGTGCCAACGATTAGCATACATTGTGAAAGCCAATCGGCTATTGGAGAGCCCAAAATACAATGTATAATGGTAAGTCTCGACACATACGTCGGAGACATAATACCATACGTCAACTGCTCTCAAGTGGCATAATAACGATCGATTATGTCAGGTCAAAGGAAAACCTAGCGGATCCACTAACTAAAGGTTTACCTCGAGAGCAAGTTGAGAAGTCATCAAGGGGAATGGGCTTGAAGCCTATAATCTAAGAATTGTCACTGTGGAAACCCAACCTAGCTGACTGGAGATCCCAAGATCTATGTTCAAAAGGGACAACAGAAACTTTGTGCAATTCAAAACAAGCACTGAAGAGTTTTGTACTCTTTCCCATTCCGATAATGACGCTGAGTGCTGTCTGTCATTGGTTAGGATAAGCTAAGGTTTTTAATGATCACTATATTAGGAGATGAGTCATAATGGGGGTAACGACAGATTACCTCTTCATAGTAGATCACATATTTCAAGTAAGAAGTGAGGCCGCTTCCATGGGAACCTTTAAAGGCGGGTTACCCTAAAGTGCTTGATGAATCCAGGACCGTTGTTCAGGGCCAAAATGAACACAACCGTAGAACGGGAAAATGGTCGAATTAAAGCTGTTTGTTGGCAATTGTCTTGGTTTACACCAACGGTAGAACAGTTTAAGACTAAGGGTCACTGGTTTGCCAAGTAAATCTGATTGTCATTCACTAGGAATGGTTCAAGGCGAAAGCTACCTATTTCGATGCAGCTTTAGCTCACGGGATCTCTCTCACGTGTCTGAATGAATATTTGAAGAATTGTGGGGGATTGTTGAAAATTCTTCAATTATTTCATAAGGGTATATATGTCTTTTTGGATGGCTAAGAGATGCTTGAGTGGTTACAATCCATGGAGGGTTGCAACCCCACCCCAAGGGGTGTCCTATGGCACCCATCCACTCCTTTATAAGGGGTCCTTACTCCAAATCTAAAGGACATATTTTTTAACAGAAAAGATAAGACATATAAATATCCAAATTCTCCAGACATTTTGTTTTTTGGTTTTGAGAAAGATCCACCATCTTCTTAGTTCATAAACTTGTTAAGGAGTGCTCCTTGTACAAGTAGCATCCAAGTAATCCTGGGAGAACGTTGGCAATACGAAACCGTAGAGCACCTGTGACGGGCCAATAAGTTCTTAAGGACAGAGATCATCTCGACTTGGACAATTCTGTAATCTTCATTTTCTGGTTTGTCTTCAAGTTTTCTGGTTTTAGGGTTTTGCATCTAGATATACTTTTGGTAGTTTGATCTGTTTGATATGCATGTTTATATTACTGTTTAATGACACTAATTTTTCCAACACTTTCTTCTTTCTTTTCCCCTTTCTGTTTCTTAATGTTCGCCCTAATATGTGAACTTTTCCTTTGTTGAGGTTCAAAATTTTCCATGTATATGAAGGTTCAAAATATCAAAGCTGGTATTTAAGGTATAGTGGAAATCTCATGATTGTCATGTTGCTCATTGTTACAAATTGTAAGAAGTTTGTATAGCAAAAGAGGGAGTAGTCTCATATTGGAAAATGATATGGAAAATAAAAGGTTTATAAGTATCTTTAAACACTTATATTAAATTAGAAAAATAGGGTTTGGGCTTGGGCTTAAGCTTGAATGTGTATGGATGGTTGGCATGGCTAGAAAACGTTTTTTGTTTTTTTAATTTTAATTTAAAAAAAAAAACAGAAAGTTGTGTCTGATCAACATAACTCTTCAGAAATTTTATAAAAAAACTGAAAAACGTTTTGCATCTATTCATCATGAACTGTTTTCTGTTTTTGTTTATAAATACAAAACAGTGTTGCAGAGCTCCAATATTTTTTGATATCCGTATGATCCTCGAAAACGGAAAATAAGAAACACTTAGTAAATTCGCCAAAGATCGAATCTTTAGTACATAAACTTCAATTTTCAGATTATTGAATCCTGGTGGCAGACGTCCATTGAACTACAAACACATGGATAGGGGCGAATTTCTGCTATAGGACATAGCATTATATGCTAGCCTCAATATATACAAGTCAGTGTTTTATTATTAATTTTAGTTACTTGCATTACAAGTTTCTGTTTTGATTTGTAAGTTTATGTTTTGCTTTGTAAGTTTCCGATTTATTTGTGTTGTTGATACCATTTAAAGTATATTCAATAAATCTTATTGTGATCGTTGATTGTTCTTTAACACAAATTTGATACGTCATTCATGTTAAACTTGCAATGTAGTTCTAATCAGAGTGTCAACTTTTAAATTGTTGTGGTTTCAGGCCTGTAATTGATTTCAACGAGATTACAAGCCATTTTGCCGTGTGTATGTATGTCCAACTCCGCAACACCAGGTTACAGGTATTGACTAATCAACCCCAGATGAATTTATTCTGATAAACTGGCAGCAGGTTTGAGTTCGGATTTGGAATTTCGATTGATTTGAAGAGGGAGCCTATTTTTTCTGGTCCGAAGGCATGGAGTTCTAATAATCGACCCACTTCTTTCAATTTATTTCTCATTATTAAGAAAAAGGCAATGAAGATAAACTACGAGCTTGTTTTATAACAATAATAATTAATCATTGTTCTTTAAGGTCGTTTTATTCACCCGTCTAGATAGTATTTTTCCTTGTTCATTAAGAAATTGACTAATCAACCCCAGATGACACATGAAAGACTCTAACCCTTTAAAGGATTATTATGCTTTTTACTCTAATCATGTAAAAGGATCAAAACAGCATAATTTGATTTTACAAAGTTGTTAATTGTTTTTTTTTTTTTCCAGTCATTTTAACTTTCTTTCATTTCCTTTATTCTCTGCCCAGTAGCCTTGATGCAGGAAAGAACATTGATCAGATCTTAAACCTTTTGCCAAGTCCTGAATTTCTGTAAGTTATCTTTGACATTTTTATTTTATTTTCTTATTTTTTGAAAGCCTTGTTGCCCCATATCTCATATATATTGTGATTTGCGACAGAGATTCTTGTTTCCTCTTTCTTTTTTCCTTTTGGTATAGTTTTTTTTTTTTTTGAAATCGTTGGAAACCATGTCGTCAAACCATTCCTTTTGGATTTAAGCGGAGTAGGTAAAACATTCGGCTGTCCAAGATTCTTATAAGAAAGTACTCAATAGATTCGAACTCAGGATCGCAAGATCAGACTTTAAACCCTACACCACCAAACCGCGCTCCTTGGAAACGCATATTTGGATATGCTAATGCTTTCTTCACTGGATTTTTCAATATGCGTATTTGATAACTTTGACATCATCTGATTGATTTTAGTTTTGTCTGCTCCTTTTTCTTGCTTGTGTGTACTGTACTTACAGTAATAAAATGAGACTCAACTTTTTTATAAAATGAACCATTAGAATTAGAAATTTTGTGTATTTTGTTGACCATCTTGCATTCAAAGTCTATGAATCTGATGGTTAAGATTCATTGCTGACTTTATTGGACAGATACCATATCTGATAGTCAAATATACAGAATGTCAAAGCAATAACATAACAAATGCCACTCAGAATAATAGTATCGAACCAAAAAAGATAATTCACAAATATAAACAAATCAAATTAAATAATTGTAGTTTTGTAGTTTTTTTTTTTTATTTGTTTATTTTGTTTTTGTTGCATGGTGGTTTTATAATGTTATCAAGTCGTAGATTTGAGTTTCTATGTGCAGATCCTTTGAGAGTATTGTGTTGTAATAGTAGTCACTATGTTGGCTTTATAATGTTAATTAGATTAAAAGAAAATTTTAAAAACCCAAAGATTTCGGATTTGATCCTTTGTTGGTTTTTTCCGCACAGTTCGTTTGACGACCATAGCCATGTGAGCGGAAACCGTTTCAGTTTACAACACCTTAGACATTAGGGGCTGAAGTGGGTAATATTATGGCCACCCTGGAGGACCAGCCTTGTGCCCAACGAACATTGAAGAATGAGTAGAGCCTAAAGTGGCTATCATCATGGAAAAGGTAAATTATGAGCCTAACATTTAGGCTTGCACACGGTTCGGTTAAGGAAATTGTAACCAAATCATACGGTTTACGGTTTTGCCAAATCCAAAATCGTAAATCTTAACTGTAACTGAACGGAATCGTATGGTTATGGTTGAACCGAATTTTTATTTAATTCTTTTTAAAAAAAAAATAAAAAAAAATTGGTTCAACTGTAAAAAAATTCGGTTGAATCAGATTTTTTTACGGTTCGACCGGATTTGTTACGGTTGAACCGTAAATCCGGTTCAACCGTCGGTTTGAAAATATACAAACCATAACCGAACCGGAGCCATCCAGTTTGGTTTTTATTTGCTATCTGGTTGATCAACGGTTCGGTTACGGTTCAGTTATGGTTTGAAACCGCAACCGTGTGCATGTCTACTAACACTAGGATAGGAGCGCGAGGCCAAGACATAAGCTCACTACTCGATTTCAAAGAGAACACTACCAAGAAAGGGTTGGGGTACCATTCAGACGAATAGCACAAACCTAAGAAGGAATGGAGGAAATTGACGGATTTCTACGGAAAAGCCAAGTACAAGAAGAACCATAGGGAAGGCTCGAGGAATTCAGAAAATGGAACAGTAAAAATGGACACCATCCGAAAACAACATTTTTCTGACATGGGAGAACCGATGTCTAGGATTTTAGATGAGCTTAAGAGATAAGGACTATTAAAATCATCGGAACCAAGACTGATACCAGACCCAATACCTCATTACATGGATCTAAACTAATATTGCTACTTCCATTTGGAAAGAGGCCATGACACCAATAATTGCACCCGCCTCAAACATGAAATTCAAGATTTAATTGACGCATGCAAGATACCTGATTCTGAGAGGTATCACTCCTAAGCATGATTTTGCATCGCACCTTTTTCTTTTCATGTAATGATACTTTTCAAATATTCGATGAAGAAATAAATTCAATTTGGCAAAATTGATGTCTCTCGATATAAATGAGCATGTCTAAACTTTGAAGGAAGTTTTAACTTCAGAATCACTAGCAGAATGCTATTCGAAATTGCGCACTAAAAATTGAGCTTAGAATTGCATTGCCTACTTAGAAAGAATTTATGCCGACATAATTTGTTAAGATGGTCAAGACACTTGACATTCATTTGATTATTTTCCAAAACTAAGGATTAGTTGACACTGGGTTAATGAGATGACATAAATGTAAAAAAATGATGAATCCCACAAAATCTAAGTATTGACATGTTGATTCTGTTGCAGTCAAGAGTTAAAGCCTCCAAGACACAGGGCATCCAGAATTAGAAGGTCGAGACATGGGGGTGAAGCTCGCATAAGAGAGAATATTGGGGGCGAAGCCCTCCTAAGAGAGAATATTGGGGGCGAAACCTGCCCGGACGTGGTGGTTGAGGGCAGCTCCTTCCACTAAATTAGGTTTTGAAATGCCTACAACGGAAATAAAGTTTGGGATGTCTATGATGGAAAAATATTTAGAGTAAAGAGATGTTTTAGAACACCTGTAATAGCAAAAGATTTGGTACGCCAATATATTTAGAATGCTAATAGGATTGTAACACTCACAGATTTGGATGAAATTAGAACGTCGAAGGAATTAGAACGCCAATGAATTTGGAACACTATCAGATTTGGAAATCTAGACAGAACTATGATACCAATGGGATTGGAACACTCACAGATTTGGACGGAATTAGAACGCCGATGGAATTGGAACACCAAGGAATTTGGAACGCCAATGAGATTGTAACAGATTTGGAAAGCTAAATGGAGTTAGAACGCCAATGGATTTAGAAAGGCCTGTTGCATACGCTAAATGCAATCATGGTCCCTACGAAAGTGGCTTAGGTTAATTTATTGTTAGTTTTTTTTTTCTTGTTATTTTTCTCTAGGACTAGCAAAATGTTAAGTTTGGGGGTGTGATCAGCGGTTAATATACATATATTTCCCGCCTCTCTATCTTGATATTTTTTGTGTTATTTCGAGTTGTATGAGCGCTTTGATGTGTTTTGGGTTCATTTTGTAGGTTAAAATCATAATACGACTCAATCAGACATAACGAGTGATGAAACAATAAAATTGGAGCCAAATTGGGACGAATTTTAAAGGCTAACAAAGTGGCCGCGCAGCGAAGTGGGCGCACCCACTTTGCACATGAACAAAATACGGACAGAAGCTAACAAAGTGGGCGTGTCGCAACGCCCATAAAGGCGTATGAAGTTTATAAAGTTTAGGTGAAGTTACAACTCTAAGTTCTTATGACATATAAATTTATCATCAAAACTATTATTAGTCTTTATTTACTTTTAGTTAACTTTATATTAATCATTTTTTTTCTCAACCAATTGTTTAGTCTTAAATAAGTAGGTTAGTTCTAATACTAATAAGAGAAATAATAAATTCATGTGAGTATGATATCCGACATTCTGTTATTATATTATTTGAACGATACGTGCGTTTACGTGTAGTATAAAATCGCGATCACCGGACCCACGTGTCGACAATGTCGTGCTTACGTGTCTTGATGAAGCGTGTCGTGCCGTGATGTACAGATATGTGTCTTACATATGCCGTGTTTCGTGTTGCCCGACCCACTGGACATGTTGGTTCACATGCATGCAGAACATGCATAGAGCTGCACCAAATGCAGCTGGCATGCTTTCCACCGAAAGCATGATGAAGACACCTTCAACTTGCCAAATGAGAAGCTGGCAGAAACTGTCAAACCGCGTGTTACTGTAGCACGCGGTTTGGACATTATAAAAGGAGCCTTAGAGCTCAGTTATCATCATCCCAAAGTGTGTGTAAGCTCCAAGTAGAGAGCTTGAGAGTGTGAGGTTTTTTTTTGTTAAGTTTCTAGTTGTAAACTTGTGTAATCTATTCTTGTAGTAATAGAAATACAATTCGGTTTTTCCTCAAACACACTCTAAAGTGATCGGTGAATCACAACAAGTGGTATCAGTAGCTTTGGTTCTTCTTTGGGGTCGAAAAACCGAAGAACGGAGCTCGGTTCGGAAAATTCGGGTTCCGGCAAAGTTGTCAAAAATCAACTTTGAGCATACCATCAGCTAGTTCACGTCGAGACGAGCACGGTGGTATTTTCCGGCGATCAAACGGAGGTCCAGGGAGCTCGCACGCGCCAGTCAGAGAACACCCACGCGCCGCCACTCGCAGACACGCGCCTCACGCGCGCTGAAGGTTGAAGACGATCCGCGTGGCCGCCACATCAGCGCCACGTCACGCCCAGTCAGCCGCCACGTCAGCCGCCACGTGTCTGCCACGTCAGCAAAATCGGTCCCACTTGCCACGTCAGCAGTGCCACATCAGCGCCACGTCAGCAGCCTGGTAAATTTCATTTAGCCCCTGAAGTTGTGAAATTTACAGTTTTACCCCAGAACTTTTAGGAATTTAAAAATCAGCCCTGTGTCGGATTTAGACCAACGAAGTGTCTATTCCACCATTTTCGACCGTTCCGGATGCAACGGTGACCTCGGATTTATGAAATTCAGACCCATTTTTAGTGTATTCTCATTTTAAACTTTAAAACTTAAAATGGAGATGAAGGATTCTCATTCTAGTGCAATGATTAAACTGGCTGCAACTAATTACTCCCTCTGGAGACCTCAGATGATAGATTTCTTGCATTGCAAAGATTTGTTTGATGTCATCGAGTTGAAGGGAGTGAAACCAGAGTCTGTTAAGGAGTATGAATGGAATAAACTCAACAACAGAACTTTGGGTCAGATTAGGCAGTGGATCGGTCACAGTGTCTTCCACCACGTAGCACATGATTCAGATGCTTACGGGATGTGGATAAAACTGGAAGACATGTTCCAGGCCAAGACAGCTCGGAATAAAGCCCTGTTAATGAGGCGTTTGGTGAACCTGAAGCTACGGAGTGGAACTTCCGTTGCAGAACACACCAACGAGTTTCAGAGCCTGGTGAACCAGTTGTCTGCAGTAGACATGCAGCTGGGAGATGAAGTACAAGCCCTCTTACTACTCAGTTCCATTCCTGATAGCTGGGAGACATTGGTGGTTACTTTCAGAAATTCCGCTCCAAGAGGTAAAGTTACCATGCCTATGGTAAAAGATGCCATGTCGAATGAGGAGTCCAGGAGAAAAGATGTTGGCTCAGAACAGACAGAAGCCTTTGTCACAGAGACTCGAGGAAGACATAAAGGAAGAGACGGAGAGAGATGTAGAAGCACTACCAGGGGTAGATCCTCAGATGGAAGGAAACCTACCTATAAGTGCTACCATTGTGGCATTGTAGGCCACCTAAAGAAGAATTGCCGAAAACTGCAACGAAAGCAGAGAGAAGGCAATCACCAGCCGAAGAATGACGAAGGAGAGACACTGGTCGTTGTCCAAACAGATGTAGCAATATGCTCCATACAGGAAGAGACATGTCTTCACAACGCAACCCAAGATGTTGAGTGGGTGGTAGATACTGCAGCATCCTACCACGTCACTCCTCACAGAGATTACTTCACAACCTACAAAGCAGGAGACTTTGGAGCAGTGAAGATGGGAAATATCAGTTCCTCTGGGATAGTAGGAATAAGTGATATTCAGTTGCGGACAAATGTCGGGTGTACATTGACCTTGAAGGATGTCCTACATGTTCCTGAACTTCGGCTGAATGTACTCTCGGGGATAACTCTTGACAAACAGGGCTATGACAATCACTTTAGAAATGACACATGGAGAATGACAAAATGTGTCATGGTTGTCGCCCGAGGACATGCTTGCGGCGCACTATACATGACTCATGTGAAGATTTGCGCAGACAGCCTCAATGTAGCTGAAAAAGAGGCTTCTCAAAATCTGTGGAACCATAGACTCGGACACATGAGTATGAGAGGGTTGTCTACCCTGAACAAGAAGGAGCTTACCAAGGATGTTGCACGAGGTCCTTGCAACCACTACTCAATTGGTAAGCAACGCATAGTCTCATTTGATTTCTCTTCAGAGAGAAGATCAGAGTTGCTCAGTTTGGTGCACTCTGATGTTTGTGGTCCATTGGAGGTTGATTCATTGGGCGGTAACAAGTATTTTCTGACTTTCATCGATGATGCTTCACGGAAAATCTGGGTGTATTTCCTCAAGACGAAGGATCAGGTCCTAGATCAGTTCAAGCTGTTCCACGCCATGGTAGAGCATGAAACATGGAAGAAGCTGAAGTGCCTTCGCACAGACGATGGAGGCAAGTACAATTCCAGGGAGTTCGAAGCCTACTGCATGAGACATAGCATTCGACATGAGAGAACTGTTCCACACACTCCACAATATAATGGTGTCGCTGCGAGAATGAACTGCACCATTATGGAGAAAGTCAGAGGAATGATCAGTATGGCTAAGCTGCCAAAGCCATTCTGGGGAGAAGCTGTTCGTGCTGCATGTTACCTGATCAACAGATCACCAACTGAACCGTTGAACATGGAAATTCCAGAGAAAGTGTGGTCTGGTAAGAATCCCTCCTACACTCACCCTAGAGTATTCGGTTGTTTAGCCGTAGTATATGTATCCAATGAGCTCAGGGAGAAGCTCGATGCAAGGACTACTCCATGAATCTTCATAAGCTATGGAGACGAAGAATTTGGATACAGACTATGGGAACCGAAGGTGAAGATGGTCATTAGAAGCCAGGAAGTAGAGTTTCTTGAAGACCAAACAATTGAAGACATTGAAATGCCCAAAATGTCTTCCAATTCCAGTGCCAACAAAAATCCAGACCCAGCACCAGCACGATTGGCCACAGATATGGTGCACGAGGAAATACCAGAAGCAGAACCAGATGAGGCAGATAGAGATGTTGAGCAGGGGGAGACACAGCCTTTTCCATCGAAGATTACAGAAGAAAGTGTTGAGCAGGGGGAGCCGCAACCCACTCCACTAGAAGCTACATGATCATTCACAGAGATGGATGATGACAGACCTCCTGAAACCAGTAGACCTCAGACAAGAAGATCTGAGCGAGGCAAGATTCCATCAACCAGATATTCGGGATCCGAATATATTCTGCTTACTGATGTGGGGGAGCCAGAGAGTTTCCCAAAGGCAAGAAAGCACTGAAGAATAAACGGGTGAAGAAACATGGCAGCAAAACTGTGCAGAGACACAACAGAAGATTACTGTGCAGAGACACAGTGGATTGTACTATGCAGAGACATAGCAGGAGAATACTGTACAGAGATGCAGTGAAGTGTGCTGTGCAGAGACACAGCCGACATGTCAACAAAGGAACGATGATCGGGACAAGCTAGAGTTGTGCAGAGACATAACCGGGATAGCTGTCAGATGACGATTATTTTTCAGATACAGAGAACTACGATTGGCTTGATCCCAACTCAGGGTACGTAGACAGTCATACAGATGCAGACAGGGGTGGATCCTTTGAGGATCCAGTTTGGATTATTGATGGTCGGCTCAGATTTGGAAAAATCTTCACCGATGGGGAGATTTGTTGGTTCACATGCATGCAGAACATGCATAGAGCTGCACCAAATGCAGCTGGCATGCTTTCCACCGAAAGCATGATGAAGACACCTTCAACTTGCCAAATGAGAAGCTGGCAGAAGCTGTCAAACCGCGTGTTAAGTTTCTAGTTGTAAATTTGTGTAATCTATTCTTATAGTGATAGAAATACAATTCGGTTTTTCCTCAAACACACTCTAAAGTGATCGGTGAATCACAACATGACATTCATATTGCTAAATATTATATTTGAGTGTGACATGGCTTTTTATTGGCGAATTCGAGATGTGTTATCGGCCTACTATGGTCATTTTAATGCAATTTTATTACTTTCTAACAAATAAAGATGAAAAAAAAAAAAAAAAAGGTCATGTGAGAAGTGAGAAGTAATCATAAACTAATATCGTAATAATAGATATAAAACAAGTTGTAGCGAACGTGAGGAATGATTCGTTTCACTGATCACAAACTCGAACTCACGTTGCTTTTTAAAGCATAGTTTGACCGCTATCATTTAACCCGTTAAAAGTAAAATAAATTATTAAAAAAATTAACAAATTATTTAGAATTAAACCCTCATTTTATAAAAGTATATTCTTTTGAGGGGGTGCTTGGTTTGTAGCTTAGCATAGCTTTTTTATCTTTAGCTCAATAATAAGACAATCTTGGGTGATCTGTGTTGGGAAACTTCTGAGGGCACGGAGCACAGGTCCTGAGGATTAGTCGAGGTGCGCGTAAGCAGGTCCGGACATCTCGGTTATCCAAATAAAAAAAAAAAGACAATCTTGGATTATAACTTGGGATACGTGGCCGCAGTCAACATGACCGGTTCTGGAGTTTGGGTGGTCTTATATAATTCTCTAAAAATGAAGGCCTTAAGTTGGGTCAAAGTAATAGTACCTAAAATTTTTATCACGTTTTAATTTTAATTATTAAAAAAAAATAATGAATGTTACCTAAATATATGAGATGGACTGGATTATTCTTTTTTTTTTTCTTGTTTACAAAATAATTAAATTGGGCTATGAAAATTGTATCATGAAATGTGAGCCCTAATTACTCCCACGAACGGACACATTGACAAAATTATTACCAACATATACATATATTAAATGAATATTTAGTGACAATTAAATGTTTTTGTTGATGTACGTGGCTCACCTTGTAGAGCTAGCACATTGGTATTAAAACTTTGGGTTATCAACGTTGGGGTTTTGGGAGTAGATCATGAGTTTTTAAAAGTATTTCACCAATGTGGTTTAAAATATAGTTTTAATATATTTTTAAATATTAAGTTTTAAACAATATTGTTTCCCAAACCCTAATCTGCCTCTCTTCATCTTTTGGTTTTAAATATTGTTTTCCCAAACTCTACTCCCCTCTTTTCATCCTTAAATCGGTTTTCTTATCAATTAAGGAGAACATATAATGCACGTATTATCTTATATTTTTAAATTTTATCCTAATTAATATTAAATATTCCTAAATAGTTATTTGAACTAAATATTCTTGTGCAATCAATGTTGTTAAAGGCAAACTAAGGCGCAAAGGGTCATAATACTTATGCGCATGCCCGTGAAAGATATTCCAGTCAACTAAAATTTAAAAAAATTTATCGTTCATCCCAAAATCTATCTTAATGTACTAAAAAATATTATATAACTTAATTTTAGATTGAGTAGTTCAATTTGAATAAAGATTTTCTCTTATATTTTTATGAGACGTATTTATACTATATCAGAATAGGGATGACAACAAGTCGGGCTCGGGCCCGATTTTTTAATTATAAAAAATTAAAAAAATATTTATTATATAAATATATATATTTTATAAATTAAAATATTTAATTATTTATTATAAGTCCGGGTCAGACCAGACCCGAACTTTTTGAATGAAGTCCGACCCGGACTTTTTTTACCCCGTAACGGACTTTTTTGTCAGAATAATAGTCAGAACTTGAGGTGCGCCATCAATAATTATACATAGTAGCAAATCCTTCCCACCTCATTCTCTCTCTAAATCTCTCTTCATTACTGAATCTTGACCAAACCACAATCAAGAAAGAAAAAAACGAAGCAGGTGGAAGCTTTTTAGAGGATGACGGTGCGGCGTTGCCCTCCCTCAAATCTATCCATTTAATATTTTATCCAACATTAATAATAATACTTAACATGTAATTAATTTTCTTCACTCAAAAAAAAAAAAAAAAAAAAAAAAACCTCGATGCTCGTGCTGGAGCTCTCTCTTTCCTTCACATTCACCTCTCCCTTTCTTTCTTCTTCCTCTATATTTGTGTCTTCATCACTCCCTCTCTAAAACCACACAAACGAAAACAAGAAAAGAAATTTTCCTTCCACTGTTTCCTAAGAAACAAACACACACCCATCTCTCTTTCTTGTTTCACGATCACCAACACAAACAATATATGAATAATATGAACGTCATGGATCATTCTTCTTCTTGGCTTGGCTTCTCACTTTCCAATAACAACTTGCAATCTTCCTCTTCTGACTCATCTCACCTCTGCCTCTTTCAAGCCTTCACCACCACCGACACCAACCCTTCAGGTTTTGTATTTTTTTTTTCTTTTCATTTTTCTTTTTAAACCCTAAACATCTAGTACTATTAATTAGCTGACGTTTACTTGCTTGATATTACAGGTAGTAATATTAATGTTGTTGAAGTACCAAGCGAAGTAGCAACGGGGATAGCAAGTGCTACAGACCTTTCAATACTCACTGACAGCCCTAAACTTGAAGATTTTCTTGGCTGTTCATCGCAGCCACAGCTAGAACTAGGTCATTTCTCGAGTGCAACAACTGCTATATCTAATGATGCTAATGAGATTTATGACTCAGAGCTCAAAACAATAGCCGCTAGCTTTCTCTGCGGTTTCGCCGCCGATCAAACAGACAGCCAGAAACACCAACTGCATCAACAAATAGTGCCGCTTGTTGCCGAGCCAACGCCTAAAAAAACCACTGACACTTTCGGCCAACGCACCTCTATTTTCCGAGGAGTCACTAGGTATTTAAATAAATAAATCATCTTTACAAAAAGATATTAATAAAAAAAAAATTAGTGTGTGTGAAAATAATTTTTATTTATTTCTTATTTTTTATATGCTTTTTGATGATGAAGACATAGATGGACTGGGAGATATGAAGCTCACCTGTGGGATAACAGTTCCAGAAGGGAAGGCCAAAGTAGAAAAGGGAAGCAAGGTAAAATATACCGTCATTTTTTCTAGGGTTTTTTTTCTAACATGCGCCTGGGATGTGTATGTTTACAAAATGAGTAATGATACATACACATATAAAAGTGACATAGATCTAAGTGGACTTAGTGGTTTGCTCTCTCTCAGATTCAAGGTTCGAATCCCCTAAATCCATTTACTTGGACCATGCCCCTGATATGAAAAGTCAGCGACTTACCTTGATCTGTCTTGGAAATTTCTGAGTGTATGAAGCACAGGTCACAGGGATTAGTCGAGGTGCACGTAAGCTGGTTCGGACACCCCGGTTATCCAAAAAAATAAATATATATTTGGTCGGATATATATCATTGAATTGGGCTATTTTTCTCGTTCAATAACACAAATCCAGTCACATTTGCTTATGATTAGATTTGTGTCATTTATCTATGAACCGATTTTAAATGAATAAAATATTAATCTAATTGAACCATGAACTCTCTATCAAGACTCAACGGACCAAGCACTTGGACGTCCATAACATTTGCCTTACAAAATGGGTCCATTAATTCTGAGATCTGGGGGAGGTATCTGATACTGAGGCTCTGTTAAATTTGGTCAGAGGTCAGAGCGTGATCGGAATACATGCAGATGGGAATTAAATGGAAAAAAAAAAAAAAACAAAGAAAGAAAGTAAAAATTGAACGGTGCAAATCCCAATGGTTTATTTTCAAGGGCTTAGATCTTGTCGTTGAGTGAACAATGTTGGCTCCTTAGATTTTGCTTTCAATGGCTTTGCTTGCTTGAATTAGTAATTTGAAGAATCTAATGTGCTTTTGTTGCTTCTTTATTATGTGGCATGTACATGACGAATGATTGCTGCTATGGATATTGCAAAATATCATCATCATCATTATTTTTCAGTTTATTTGGGTAAGTTGTATTTTTTGAATAACTTAGTACTTGCAAATGTAAATTATGATAATCATCATTTTGTTTTCACTGTAATAAGCAAATTATTAATTTTTTTCATGCATGAATGCATGATCATTTCAAGCTCAGAATCAGAAACTTCAGATTTGACTCTAGATTTGGGTCACTGAGATTAAAAAAAAAAAAAAGATTTAATTATTTATTCATAAATATAATGTCATCAAGTTTGTTAATCATTTTTTTTTTTAAAATTTCTTTTGAATTTTCTGTAGGTGGATATGATAAAGAAGATAAAGCAGCAAGAGCTTATGATCTTGCAGCTCTCAAATACTGGGGTCCGACCACTACTACAAATTTTCCGGTAAGCCCTTTATTTTCCCACTGAGAATGATATATATATATATATTTAATTCAATGTTTATTTAATTTATTAATTAATTTGCTTTTGAAGGTTTCTCACTATGAGAAAGAACTAGAAGAAATGAAGAACATGACTAGACAAGAGTTTGTTGCTTCTCTTCGAAGGTATAATAACCATTTTCACTCTATAATTTTATAATGTTTTGTTTAGGTTTATTGAATTGAATCTATTCATTCATGTAAATTTCTTAATTATCTTGTAGGAAAAGTAGCGGTTTCTCTCGAGGAGCTTCAATTTACAGAGGAGTGACAAGGTTTGTAGTTTTATTTACATATTAAAACTACTTTATGTAGGTTAAAAATATTTGAAATCACGTTCAAAATTAACGCTAGTTAAGTAGCACTCCCAATATTACATCGTATATTAAAAGTTCACTACATTTTACTTCAGGCACCATCAACATGGTCGTTGGCAAGCAAGAATTGGACGAGTTGCTGGCAACAAGGATCTCTACCTTGGCACATTCAGTGAGTTTAAATCTTATATCTTTTCAAAATTGCTCTGATGTTTCTTAATTATAGTCACGGATGATGATTATATTTTTAAAATAGGCACTCAAGAAGAAGCAGCTGAGGCATATGACATTGCTGCAATCAAATTCCGAGGCCTAAATGCAGTAACCAACTTCGTCATGAGTCGTTACGATGTAAAAAACATTGCCAACAGCAACCTTCCCATCGGAGGAATCACCAGCAACAAGTCCAAGAACTCTTCCGAATCGGCTTCCGATTGCAAGAGCCTCGACAGAGGAATGAGCGGGTCCGATGACCGGGATATTTCCTCAGCATCATCTCATCCAGCAACCTCAACACTAAGCTTTGCACTACCCATCAAGCAAGATCCATCAGTAGCAGATTATTACTGGTCTAACCTCCTTGGATACCAAAATAACAATACTGCCACTCCTTTAAACAACCACAAGAACCTGAGCATAGCACCAAATTTATTTCATCAACCCACTTCTTTTCAGAATCCCACATCATTATCATCTTTCAACATGGACTTTGCTATTGCAAATTCATCATCAGTATCTGTCAGTGAAAGTGATAATGGGATATTCAATGTTGGTAATTATCTTCAGCAGCAGCAGAGTGATGGCACTACAACTATTACAAGTTCAATTCCATTTGATACACCCATTGGCTTGAATAGTAACAGTAACAATTATGAAAGCTGGATTTCACCATCGTTGCATTCTTTTCAGATTGCAAAGCCAAATCTCTCAGTTTTTCAAACACCAATTTTTGGCATGGAATGAGATGATGAGAATCTCTGTGCAAAATATGAAAGTGAAATTGATGATGATGATCAAGTGGGGACTGACAAGCTGACTGTACTAACTGAAGTTCTTTTGTTTATGGTCATGGCTCTTTTTTTTTTCTTTTTTTTTTTTTTAGTTGTGCTTTTTCTTTTCTTTATTTTTCTGACAATTTGATCGATTTACAAGGGTGATGTACATATAGATGAAAAAGAATACCTTTTGTAATCTTCTTCTCTTTGGTATCAAAATTATCAATTTTCAAAATTCTTAATCTTTGTGTTGTGTTTGATATTTTCTTTACATTTTTATTTAAATAACATATGGAATTCTCGACTGTACTAGATCAATATGCATAAAAAATAATATTAAGAAATTAAGATCTTTGTCACGTAAGATTCTTTGCAGAATCAAGGTATTATTTCAATGGTAAGAATGATAATTTCGTAAAAAGAAATTATAAGTGACGTGATATCATAAATTTATAAATTATTATGTATTTTATATATTTATAATATATTAGCACTTGTCACAAAATGTGATTGTATTATTATATAAGTGATATAATATCTTTCTTAAATTCTAAATTTTTTCTAATGGTAGATATTTCATTTATGGAAAAAAATCGTTTTCATATTGAAAACTACTTCCCAAGGCTTGAATGATAGGCATTGAATATCTTATATGAAAATTACATGTAGTTCGAATTCCGGCTCATATGAATGGGTAGAGAATTGAATAGTCATTAGACTAAATTATATTTAAAAAATGAGAGAGAAAGAGACATGGGCGGAGTCAATTGTGTTTTGAAAAAAAAAATATTTTTCTTCCCAAAGTTCTATCCCTAATCTCATTTTTATCCTTATTAAAGTTTTTTAGTATTTCTTCTTATTAAAATAAAAAATAAAATATAATATAAAATCAAATCATTATTGAAATATTTCTTACTTTTCTTATTATGTTTTCTTCCTTATTATTAAAATAAATATAAGAAATAAAAAATTACTTCGCGTTTTTCTTTTTTCTTCTCTCCAAAATTATTCTTTTCCCTATTTTGATTTTATTAATCATTTTTATAATTAGTATCTGAGCCAGTTTTGGCATCCTCGAGACTTAATATTATTTGCACATTTTGAGGCACTTGTCTATAACAAAATATTATTATAATAAAAAAAATTGGGGTTATTAATCATTTAATTATTAATTATTTGAAGACTACAATAAAAAATTTGGAGTGTTCGTCTCTGGCCAAGGTTACCGCTCGCTAATACTTATTGCTTTCATGTATATTAAAAGTTTTTAATGAAGTGTTCGAATACTTAGTAATTGATTTATGGGTGATGCTAACGAGTGCCCTAAAGATACTCATTAATTATTCATTTTTGGAAAGTTTTTATATTATTTTTATTGAGAATGTAAAAAATTATTAAAACATTAATTACTTTTTCATTTCTCCCATAAAAATTTTCCTAAAATGAATTCTTAACAAATGTCATGTAACACTCGTTAGCATTTCCCTTAATTTATAATCCTCATTATTAATATTTGTTCTCTTCCTCATGGTTTCTCTAAACAAGCAGCTAATAAAGTGAGAATCGATATTCTTTATTCGTTTTTTTTTTTTTAAATGTTATTAAACTATTGATCCCATTTCCGTTCCAATATTTTAAAAATAAAAATGGGAAAATATAACTCCCTTAATATTTAAAAACTAAACAAAACTCTCATACCTTTCAAAAATATTCTATCGGTAAAACTATCACGTATGATTGATAGAAAATCCCGAATCCCGATCGGGATCCCGTCTCATTCGATCCAGGATTCAAGATGATTTTTCGTACTAAATGAAAATTTCGGTCAGGATTTGGGACGATATGTCGTCCCCAATAAAAAAAATTGGGTCAGGATTTGAGACTTTTTTTTGGTCTCGAATTCCGAATTTTAGTCTTAAAGTCTCTATCGGGATTTGAGATATTGTACCATTCGATTTGGAATTCGGGATGATTTTCCGTCCCTATTTTAAATACCAATTGGGATTCAGGACGATTTATTCATTCCGAATAATAATCGGGACGGAATGAGATGAGACTCGATAGGGACGTCACGTCCCGATTGTCATCTTTACTATCATGAGGGTTTTGTTATAACAACATAGGTGTTTCGTTTAGTTTTTAAATCTCGAGAGGATTTCGATTATTTTTATCAAATATCATGGGTTATGATGACTTTCCTATAAAAATGAGAATTAAAAATTTACCTGTCAGCCATATGGATTAGTCATTGTAATATGAGTGTCGCCTACTTTGTTTT